>CM061753.1:323489411-324015819 GCA_030979885.1 Lolium multiflorum
TATCCTTCAAGCACAAACCTCGGATGCCCCGAATAGTGAATCATAACCCAATAAAATTACTACAGGGGCGCATGACCCTATCAAGTGCATGCCAATGATCGGACCCGGTTTGACATGAACCTACTCAACTTGCTAACAGCAAAAGAGATGTCCGGTCTAGTCGCGCTCGCTAAGTACATGAGTGAGCCAACAATCTGAGAGTATCTCAGTTGATCTACGGCAATCCTCCGGTTCTTGCGTAATGTCACACCGGGATCATAAGGTGTTGGAGAAGACTTGCTATCAATATAGCCGAACCGGCTCAAGATCTTCTCAACATAATGGGATTGCGTTAGAGTAATCCTACTCTCGTTCTTAATAAGCTTGATGTTCAAATCACATCAGCTTCTCCAAGGTCTTTCATATCAAAGCACTTTGACAAGAAAGACTTGATCTCGTGTATTACTTTCATGTTTGTACCAAAGATCAGAATATCATCCACATACAAACATAGTATAACACCTTCGCCCCCACCATGCATGAGTAGTAAACACACTTGTCGTAAATTTCCATTGACAACAAATGCTGTGAGCCAAACTGCCTAACCCTCATGCCATTGCTTAAAAGTTTCTGCCATATAAAGATTTCAAGAACTTGCACACCTTCTTTCTTCACCTTTACTACAAACCCATCAGGTTGATCCATATAGATTTCCTCTTCCAACTCTCCATTAAGAAAGCTGTCTTTACGTCCATTTGATGAACGATAAGACCATAGGAGGCAGCCATGAACGTAGTACTCGAATGGTGGTAAGTCTAGCGACAGTGTGAATAGGTACGAAGTAATCTTCACTTTCCTCTCTGTAGCCTTTAGCTATGCCGCGCTCAGACTTTCCTCAATAGTGCCCATCGTGTCTTAGCTTTTCTTGAACACTCCATTTGCAGCCCAGCAGTTGCATCCATGGGGTCATTCTGATAGCTCCCAAGTCCATTAGAAAGAATCGAGTCCATCTCATTATGGTCAATCTTTAGCTTATCTTCCCCATCCGGAGATGCATATGCCTCTGCAATGGACGTGGAGGCCCCCATGCTTCAATAATCATCACCAAAGGATTTTCAATCCTTCGTCTCTTGCTCCATTTAGGAGGCCATTGTCATCCGCAACATTCTCATGTGATTGTTCAAAATACTCATTAGATGTACTAGACTCGTGATTATCTCGCAGAAATTCATGAATGCTATGCATATCTTTCTATAGGAAACATATTCTCAGTAATGTTGCATCACGATTCCACAGTATCAACATTCATATCATGTACCTTGATTGAACTACTAAAAATCTATATCCTACACTCCGATGAGCATAACCTAGAAAGATACAATCCACTGTCTTTGGTCCAAGTTTACGCTTCTTAGTAATTGGAATATTGACTTTCGCCAAACATCCCCATGTAAGCAAAGAAAGTGATGGTTTTCTTCCAGCCCACCTCGTAAGGGGTTTTATCTTTATTCTGGTTAGGAACTCTATTCAGGACATGACATGAAGTCAATAAAGCCTCCCCCCACCATGCCTTAGATAAACCAGCAGTGGCTAACATGGAATTCACCAAGTCAGTCAGCGTGCGGTTTTTCCTCTCGTCAACCCCGTTTGATTGGGGTGAATAGGGAGGCGTCCTCTCATGAATAATACCATGTTCCTCACAGAATTCATCAAAGATTTTAGGAAAATACTCGCCACACCACGATCCGACCTAAGACGCTTGATCTTTCTCTCTAGTTGATTTTCAACTTCGGCCTTATAAATTTTAAAGTAGTCTAAAGCTTCATCTTTAGTTCGCAACAAATAAACATAGCAAAATCTAGTTGCATCATGAATAAATGTCATGAAATATCTCTTTCTATCTTTTGTCAACACACCATTCATCTCGCATAGATCAGAATGTATGAGTTCTAGAGGTGCTAAGTGTAGGGATTTGTTGCATAGAAAACAAAAAATTTCCTACCGCGAGAACGCAATCCAACCTTTGGCAATGGTGAAATTCGTAATTAAACTTAAACTGGATAGCCGAGACATTAAACCAAAATTAATGTGACATAAACGAGAATGCCAAACACCGGTATCATCACTAACATTGCCACAAATATGGTTCACAGACTTATTACTGAAATCAGAAAGCGAAAAGCGGAACAAGCCTCCGCACTCATAGCCCTTACCAATAAATTGTCCAAACTTGGAAACAACTACTTTATTCGACTCTAAAACAACCTTAAACCCATCTCTCCATAGAAGGGCCGCTAACCAGATTCTTGTTCATAGTAGGGACATGCCGCACGTTCCTCACCGCACGATCTCTCGAAGTGAACTTCAGATTCACCGTACAACACCAGCCTAATGGGGCTAATAGACCCTATCTCATCAAGATGGAAGAATCCTGGGCCTGGCAAGAAGTGAACATGGATATGTCAAGACACACATGAACATTAGCACCGTATCAATCCACCAACACGGAGATTGAAATACCGAAAGAACAGGAAAGAGATTACCGTACCCATCAGCATTGCTAGCGTCACCGTGTTGATTTGCTCCTCGCCTTTTTCTGCTGTCCGTCTCTGGATTACCCAGAAAAAGGGCTGCCTTCCACACGTAAAGCACTTCAGACCGCTTTGTTTAACATCTTCTTCTTGAAGGTTGTAGTCTTCATAGGCTTATTGAAGAGGGCTTGTTATTCCCTTTGTTCTTGTCGTAGGGTTTCTTCCGCACCATGTTGGCGCTAGACTGACCCTCTCCTTTCTCAATAGTATCCTTAGCCCAAGTTTCTCCTCAACATCAAGAGATGCTATCAGCTTTTCAACTGATATCTCTTGCCTCTTGTGTTTGAGAGTTGTGGCAAAGTTCCTCCATGAAGGAGGCAACTTAACATGATGCATCCAGCCACAAACTTGTCGTAAGGCACACTTAAGGAGTTCAAGCTCTTCGCAATGCAACCGTATCTCATGAGCTTGTTCGACTACGTAATTTATTGTTAACTATCCCGATGTCATGGAAGCTTCCATGATGTACAGTTCATCATCAGACGGCGGTAATCGAACTTAGCATTCAGTGCATCCCACAGCTCTTTACCATCTGTTGAGTGCATGTACACATCACACAGACTATCAGCAAGAATACTCAGAACGCATCCGACTAAGAGAGTATTGTTTTCCTTTAACTTGTTTTGATCTTGGTCAGATATAGTTCCCTTCAGGCAAGCCCTTACTAACTTCGAACACTTTCAGATGAGTAAGCCAGAGCGTGGCCTTAATCTGCCACCTCTTAAAGTGCACACCGGTAAACTTATTCGGCATCAGAGCAAAACCAGCCATTGTTAACTCAGGAAATTGCCTACAATTAGGTTTTTGGATCGTGGGATAATTAGGCACAATTTCCATGATTAATTCCAGAATATAAACATGATGACAAGAACTACTAACATGTGAAAATCGAACATACTAGATGCATTAATCAACATGAGTAGCAGCAGCACAAACAGTAAAGCATCCATCGCTAAACAGATCGAGATATGTCGCACGTACCGATCTGGTGGAGGTGGCGGTGGAGGTGTAGCAGATGATGTCGCAGCAGTAACGTTGTTGATGACAACGTTGTTGACGACAGGTCGAAGTAGACTACGCTGAAGACTCACTCGTAGGTACGCCCGACTTGGACGGAAGGCTACCCGTGATGAAGAACTTGAGCAGGCCTCGGCAGCGTCTCCCAAAACCCTAACCCTAACCTCTCCCGCACAGGATCGCAAGGACGAGTGGTCCCGGAGACCTGCTCTCCCGTCCGCCGATGCACGCTCACGCGCGGGATGGAGTAGGGTACGATGGCGGCCGACGCAAGCAGGGAGAGGTGGAAACCCCAACTCGTGTATTCGGTGTGTTTCTGCGGGGCAAAAGATTATAGGCTCGGGAAACCCTAGGCAACGTTGGCCACGCCCACGTCGCACGTCGAGCCTGCTACGTATTAAACAACATCCGGGGAGCGACCCGAACCGATCAATCGCGACAAAGTCTCGCCGAGGCTCAATCCACTCACTACGAGCGCGGCGCGCGTCGTGTCGCGTCGAGAGAGCGAGGAGGGGAGGAGGAGAGAGCCCGCGTGTAGCACTCCTATTCTCACCACTTACTAGTGGTGGAACAACCCACCTTATAAGCTGGTGCTCTAACTTCCTCCCAACTTTCCACGCGATCAAACTTCCCACCTCTCGGGCCCCTGAGCGAGCCTGCCACCAACTCGCTCAACCATGCTGCCGCCACTAAGCCGCTGAGACGACAGTGAAATCCAACCCAGATGGCCACCAAATGTGGGCCCAATATTTCAACAGTTGGTAATGAGAGGAGAACATGGGAAGATCGACGTGGATTCTGGGAGTGGATCATTGCGTAAGTGGCATGCTACCGTTGCTTCTGAGTGTTGCATGTACTATTTACAGACGTTTTGATCAATATATCCAGGTAAAAATTTGGTAAGAGGTAGCAACGCACGAGCATTTAACTAGTATGTTTACCTATTTGATCGATATAAAATATGCTATTAGCTAGCTAAAAGAAAGTATGCATGTCATGCATAGAGTTTGCCTACACTAGCATGCCTGTCGTGTATTATGGAACAACATTCGAAAATCCATCTAGTTATATTAATTTGGTGTAATAATATTTCTATTATTCTAGAAAATTGCTCAAAACATAAGTTTGAACTATATGACACAACTTACCTAAAAGTGGGCTCATCCATGAACAGTATACATGATTGATGACTTAGTCGTTGGACCATGCATGTGCCATGATGCAATAGAGACATTCCAACCACGGCCGGCTCTATATTTTTCGGGGCCCTTCGGCAAAGTCAACAAAAAGACCCCTTAAGACTAATATATGAGGCTAATATATGTATACGCAAATTAGATATATAAACGTATTTGTGCCTGTTTTCACTTTTAAAAACTTAAGACTTAAAATATAAGAACACATTCTTACTCTAAGATGTCTATAAGTAATTTCAACTAACCAATTACGATAGAAATAATAATAAAATGGTAGTAAAATATAACAAGTATTTCTTACTAGTTTAATTATCTTAGATACAAACCTAATTACAATGATTCCTTCGACAATTATGCTTCAGTGCTTCATAAAAAAGCTTATTGGCACATTCTTGGATGTAAAGTTATCGAGGACAATTGCAAACTCGCTTTTCTTTCTTTATCGTAGAACCGGACAATGATTTCTGCATTGTAACGCCTATAACGGTGAATGAATATACATGAAATTAGAACCTACTTGCGGAAATAAATTATCGATTAGATGAAGGATTAGACGAGGAATTTCCGACTGAGTATTAGTAGTAGGAGTAACTAATTAATCAGCTCGTCGTGAACTTTATCCTATCCGTGAATCCGTCGCCGTCAGAGCCGGGCAAGTTGAGTCCTTGTGATGCGAGATTAATTATGTTCCTCCGTCAGCCGGTCAGCGCGAGCAAGCTTGCTAGCGTTTGTCCTCCTTGGATCTCTAGACGACGACACGGTCGATGCACGAGTCCAGCAAACAAACACGACCAAACTAGCCGCCGGGGAAAATTACGGCGAACATCACGTACGTACGTGCGGGTTGGATGGATGCATGAGAGAATCTGATGTTCGGGAGAAAGTTCAAGACCGGCGGCCGTAAGTGTGAACCCACGCGCGCCCTGCCGTCGGCCGGCCCTTTCGTCGTCTCCGTCAGTCAGCCAGGCAGCCATGCGGCCGGATTTAGTCGTGCTTTCATCCACCGCCACCGATTCGTGAGACTTGCGTGATACGATGGTCCAGTTGATACGCCCACGGATTCGTGCGATCCGGACCTCGTGCGCTAGCAATGTCCATGAATGTAAAAACATCTCCACCGGCACCTCTAGATAAGCGCCTGTAGTGACGTTGGCGGTGCTCTATCGGGGTCGCAGGTACGCCTTCCTTCGTTTGGAGAAGGATTCTCCACCCCGGTGGCCCCAAAAGAAATGTTTGACCAAAAAAATAAAACTCAAAAACATGAATAGAAATCCAAATTTAGGTTTTGAATATGATTTGAAGTATAGGCCAATATCCAGCCATCAAATCGCCGTTGTTCATAATTCGGCTGTCAAAAAGATAGGTTGGGCTTCAAAGCTGCACCTCGACGTCATTCACCTCATCGGCGATCACCTGCGGCACCTCGATCATCGGGACACGCTCCATGGACGCCGGCGGAGGCATGGAAGCCGGCGCGGGAATGTGTGTCGATGTTGCTGTTGGCATGTATGCTGATGTCGCTGTCGGCATGGACGCCGGCGAATACATGTACATCGATGGTGCCAATGCTGCCATGGACGCGGCCACAAATTGCGCCGCCATCACCTCGTTTCCATGGACGCCCTCGCCAATGGATCCATGCTCGCCATGTCCACATTGATGATGTTCTAACGGTGAGACATGGCAGACTCACTCTGGATCATGTGGATGGCGATGTAATCACCAAAATTCTTCACCTCATTGAATTGATCATATATGAGTTTGTAAACTTGCCGGGCGGATTGACTGGTGGCTTCTGCGGATGGGGCAGTAAACTCATATGCTGTTGTTGTCAGGAAACCCACCGAAGTGGCAGTGTTTACCCAACACCGCAGGTACTCGGGAACAACTCAGGGCTGCGCTGGCCCCGGTCCTCGTAGCCACGGGGCCCAGAAAGCCTTCCCACACACGTCCGATGTCGTCGCAAGGGCGTGCCACCCGATCTATACCCTGTCAGAAGGCTGGATTACGCCTCGCTTAGTTTCCCGCATGGCATACACGTAAACGTGAAATACGAGCCTCGATCGGCTCAAAGGTTCCGTGAATCGGGCTCAAAGAGCGATCCACCCATGATCTCGCACGAGGTGTACGAATATATGGTGGTCCCGCTTGATCAAGATAAAGCTAAGCGATCTACGACGATTTAGGGTTTTCACCACGCATAATCAGATCATCCTACTCACGATTGCCTCGCGCCGTACGGTGACCGGTAGTTTCGATCCTGATGGGCCCAAAACCAACATCAGGTTGGGATCCTGAACATCCGTCAGGGCTAGGCAACTCCACCCTACACGCCGCCGGATCCTCCAAACCTTGTAAGGCCTAACTATTGCGAATGTTAAACTAATTTTGAAGAACAAGGAGCAACCGAAAGGACTGGATCTACTAAACAATGATCAAGCGGGATGCGCCCCTCACACCTAAGATAGGTGTAAGGGCTGCTAGATGCATAAGGGTTGCACTACGACAGCATATGATACGAAGAACAATGCTAACCCAACACATCTAAGATAACCACGTTGCTCGCCATCAAAGGCTTCAGCACTAGCAACGCATGAACAACGTACATACGTACGCTGCCCAGATCGCAAGATGCGATCTAGGCAGCATGGTGCTTTACCGGAGAAACCCTCGAGATCAAGGAGTCAAGGATGGCACAGATTGGGTCATGCTGAACGTCGGGTCATTGCTTATTTCATAAACCCTGGGATATATTTATGTCCGGGGACTTTTCTATTCAAGCGTGCACCCAACTCTGCACGGTAAACCTCGAACTCCTAACCGACACGTATCCTACTATGGTATAGATACACGGGCAATTAGCCCAAACTTGGTACACAAAGCCGATTCACGTATTTCTTCTATGTATATTCTTCAATCGCGGCCCACCTCTGATCCGGTCAAATTCTGGTGATAACACATGCCCCCCTGGTTTTGGAAATGACATTTTCAAAATCATTACGCTTTCTTCCGTCGGGTCATGTCGTGCAGAAACCGCCGCAGAAATCTCATCATGATGCCTTGCCCTTTCCACTTCTCCAATGCAACTGGGCAAACTTTCCTGCTGGGGCACTGTTCTCGGAAACCGGCCGTGGCACGAATCTCCCTCATATCCCTTTATTTAACCGTTCTAAACAGTTTGCTTCTCCTTCATCCTCCCTCTCGCATTAGCACCCAAAACCCTCCCCGTGCCACCATGTCTTTCCTCCTCCTCCTCCTGTTTTTCCGCGGTCTTCCTCCCGCGAGACGCTCGGAGGACATCCGCGCACCAAGAATGGGACCAGGAAGACCATGCCTCCTCCATCTGGTCCGAGGAAGACCAGTCCTCGACCAGCGGGATGAAGACTTCAGCCTCGCCGACTGGGAACCGGAATCTGACAGCGAGGATGACCGCCTCTCGGGGACGGCTGCCCTCCTCCGAAGAAGAGGAAGATAAGACGACGACTCCCTGTAGGGCTATCCATTTCAGGCTGAACGCTCCAAGATGTGGCGGGACGACGACAAAGAAATACGAGAAGAGGAGGATGAAGCCCCCGTAGAGGCTACGCTGGAGCAGCTGATTAGGGACACCCATCACAAAGGCCGATGGGAGTTCCGAGGATGACGACGAGGGCGAGGGCCCGTAGACTAGGATCCACTAGTGTAGGCCTAGTAGTAGTAGATTGGTCAACAGACCCTTCTTTTGTTCTTCCTTCTTTGAGCAATCGGCTCTTTCTTTGTAAGAAATCCTGTTCATTAATGAAGACAATTTGATTTGCCGATTTCTTTTAAGCCGATTCTCGATGAGCCGATGGCAACGCATCGGTTTCTCACAATCCGCCCTTCATCCCTTCGACCACGGGGTGATCGCGAACTTGGTCAAATCTCAATAAGCCGACGTCAGCGCATCAAGCCCTCATGATCTATCTTCCATCTTTCGACCAATGAGTTCGAGTTCTGCTGGATCACCACCCTTGACGAAAATCGCGACGCAGGACTAGCCGATGGCCACCCAATCGGCTTTCAAAGTCAGAGCATCCACCAGGCCAGCTGCCCCCCGAGTCTCAATCAAGGCGACACAGAGACGAGGACACGCAATTCAGACAAATGGACCTGGGTTCGATCCTGTCCGAGAGAACTACCATGCAGAGCCAGCCAGAGCCGATTACTTTCCTTCCGTTGAAAGCCGATATTGCAGAAGCTCGCTCAACGGCTCAGAAACAGAATTCCTCTGACACCGAGCTTGGAGGTCCATGTGTTTTGAACACGTAACTGGTAGATCCGGTGTCATTGTACTAGAGTCAATGGCCATGCATCGACTTTGTCCCTCAGCTCTAAAGTCGATGCCCGTGCATCGGCTGTACCTTGCGAGAAACTGCGTGAGAAATTTTTTTTTTACAGGCCGATTTTTCTATCGGCCCCCGATGTTTCACTGCACATGTATCGCACATGTTCATCTGATTAGGTGCCCCCCGAGCAGATTCTGCCAGGTCACTGCTGAAATCGGCTCTGTGATTAACCAAGGCACTCTATGCGAACGTCGGCTTGATTAGGACCAGTGTGGACTTCTTCTAGCTCATTAGCCGACGTAACCCCATTGCCCATTAGATTGGCGTTGAACCCAGGCAGAATGGATGGTGAGGATAATTTTGGCCGATTGCTGAATCGGCCTCCACGTTGCTTGCTCGATGAAGGCTTTTGCAATGTTCCTCCACAAATCCTTGGGGCCGATTACTTGGATCGGCATCGCCACATTTGTCCATCAATGCTGCTCTTGTTACACGGTCAAGCCTGGACAAAACCAGCCTAACCCCGTTCTTGTCACGTTGATGCGCCGCAACAGTCTGGGAGCCATGCCCGAGCGTGCTCTTGGCCCGATGTCTCCAAACGTTCATGCTGCCAGCAAATCTCAATGAATCATCTGCTATGGACGACTTCTACTTCATCTCCATCCCATCAGATATCAGGCATTTGTGCATTGTGGATGGAATGCAAAAACTTGGCGTGGATCCAATCTCTCCTTAGTAGGACAGCATAGGAGCTCTTGCCGTCGACAATAAAGAACGCGAGGGACTGCTTTTCTTCCTAACAATGGCCGATCCACATCTCGTAACACCTTTGTGCGCGATGTTTGGCCGCTAGAAATCGCTTCGTGTCACATTGGTCTTGATCAGATCCGAGCTGGAACGCCCCAACCGACGTAGCATGGAGTATGGCATAATGTTAATTGCCGGTCCGGTGTCCACCAACATCTTGTTGACAGGTCTGCTCATTGATGTAACCTCGCAAGTAAAGGGCCTTCAGATGTCTGTAGCTGCGTTAACATGCCACCAACCCGCCGTGGCCGCAGTCATGCTCGGCTATCGCCGGCTCTAATCCTCGAGCACAAAACTCCGTTGGGAGGATGTGAACACACAAAGCAACCTCGATGTCTCACCACGGCTTTTGTCCGGGGCGCCACTTTCCTTTGTGGCCGACCTCTCATCCGTGGTTCGCTGAATTTTGGCGCGCATCAGGCCGGGCAGCCTCCCCTCAACGTGTGTGTATAACTCAGCTTCCTCCAACCCACGCAGACGCTGAACTCTTCGCTTCGGGAACGCAATGAGCCCATCAGGCACCACCTTGGCCGATGATACTTGTCTTCTTCTTCATCATCGTCCTCTAGTTCCTCGAGATCTTCCACCAGCGGGGTCTCAAGCGGCGAGGCGGGAGAGGCCTGCAGACGTTTGAACACCGACACGTTAGCCGCATCCTTCTTCCTTTGTTTACATTCTGGGGGCAGCTGCCGATTGTAGGCAATCGGCTCATTCCCCGAATCCTGAAGAAGAAACCGAAGAAGGGGCACCCTGGGCCTATCCACGCTGCCTTGCTCCCTCGACTTTCCTTTGGCGTGGCGCTCATGTCGTCCCTCGTCGTGATCATGCCGACGACGTCTCGTCGTCCCTAGCGACGATCTTGACTATCAAGCCATGTATCGCCGCGCTGATCGTATTGGACTCACATACTTGTTGGAGGAGGTGACCGAGAGAGGTCGTCGACATCTGCCGTTCCTCACTCTCCTCTCGTGATGTAGCGCTTGTCGTCATGTCGGGGCCGGTGGAGCGGCTTCCTTCGTGTCTTTGCTATGAGAGCAAATGTTTCCTCATCTCCGTCCTTACTGTAGTGGTGCTGCCTGTGTCCACTCATGTTGACATGCACGAGAAACTGGCCGGCACCTCCATGGTAGGCATACTCCACCATGTTAACGCGGCGGGGAAGGGGTGCGTGTCGACCTTCATGGCGTCTGGCTGAAAATTAGCCGCCCTTTTCTATCGCCATTTGGATTTGCTGACGCCACACCCTGCAGCCGTTAGTGGTGTGGGTGAACGTGTTATGCCACTTGCGGTATGGCTTCCGTTCAGCTCCCGCACCGTGGGGATCTTGTGGGCTTTCCGGTACCTTTAGCTGCTTCTCCGTGAGTAAGAGGTCGAAACTCTTCGGCTTTGGTCACGTCGAAGTCGAACCTCTTTTGGAGGGCCTTGTAATAACCCACTTGCAGGACACGGGGGCTGCCCCCCGAGTCCATTCAGCCACCGCTACCTCTCGATCTCCCGCACCTTCATCCTCGTCGCTGACCCACAAGTATAGGGTGTGTATCATAGTATCTTCGATAAGTAAGAATGTCGATCCTAACGAGGATGTAAGGGGTGTTGACAAGCAGCTGGATGAAGGATCACCCAGAATGCTCATGACAAGTATCTGTGGGGTTTTGATGTATCATGAATAAAGTACGTAGTATGTAAAGTGCTAGAGTAACAATTGCAGCGAGTGGCCCAACTCTTTTTAGCACAAAGGACAAGCCGGTTTGTTTACTTATAATGACCAAACGTTCTCGAGACACACGGGATTTTAGTCTAGTGCTTTCGCTACATACGGCTAAATAATCTTCATTGTTATGATAAATGTTGTGTGGGTGAACCTATGCTAATGTACCGCCCTTCCTAGGACTAAATACATACTTGTGATTATACCCCTCGCAAGCATCCGCAACTACAAGAAAGTAATTAAGAATAAATCTAACCACAGCCTTAAACTCTCAGATCCTGCGATCCCTCCTGCATCGATATACCACGGGGGTTTAGGTTTCTGTCACTCCGGCAACCCCGCAATTAGCAAACGAATACAGGATGCATTCCCCTAGGCCCATAAATGGTGAAGTGTCATGTAGTCGACGTTCACATGACACCACTAGAAGAATAACACCACAACTTAAATATCACACCATTGAATATTACTCAACCATAGTTCATTACTAACATTTAGACTTCACCCATGTCCTCAAGAACTAAACTAACTACTCACGAGACATCATATGGAACATGATCAGAGGTGATATGATGATGAATAAATAATCTCAACATAAACTTGGTTCAACGGTTTCACTCTTGCATCAACAACAAGTATAGATCGATACCGGAGAGTTTCCCCTATCAAACAATCAAGATCAAACCCAAATTGCTACGGCGGTGATGGTGTCCAGCGGTGATGACGGAGGTGATGATGGTGGAGATGATGATGATGGTGATGTGATGATGTCCAGCTCGATGTCGGTGGACGATGGCGCCGATTTCCTCCTGGAGTTTCCCGGCGGATTCCTGCCCTCCGAGATCTTTTCTCTCTGGTGTTCTCCGCCGCAGCGGCTGTAACTCTTCGTGAGGTACCCCCTGTGGCTTAGGTCTTCGGGACGAAGGGTTTGGCGAAGAAAAGGAGGCTAAAGGTCAGGGCCCTCACACCACATGGCGGCGCTGCCAGGGCAGGGCCGCGCCGCCTAGGGTGTGGGCCCACCCTGGCTCCTCCTGGCTCCTCCTTCTGGCTTCCTTCGTCATCTTGAAAAATAGGATTTTTGGTATATTTCCACAACTGATCTTCCGAAATATTGCGTCCCGACGGTGCTTTTTCCAGCAAGAATCCTGACTCCGGTGCTTGATCCTCCAATAATGATGAAACATGCAAAATAGATGAAATAACATAAGTATTGTGTCCCAATATGAAATATATCAATGAATAACAGCAAATTATGATATAAAATAGTGATGCAAATTGGACATCTCCCCCAAGCTTAGACTTCGCTTGTCCCCAAGCGAAACTGAACTCAATAGACATGACTACATGTTTATGGAGTGAAGAGTCGATAAACAAAATACGGACAAGAAACATCATATTCATTCACACAGGACATTATAGTAAACAACCTCTTATAACTCATATTGAAACAAGTATAAGGTAATCACAAAAGGTGCATGAGAAATCATAATTGGTGATGGCAAACTTCGTTCTTGGTCAGAGAACAATTAATAGATTATATTTATCTTATTGAGCAGCGCTCTCATGTTAAAGTTTATAATGCACAACTTTGCATACTCAATCATAATGGTCTCTTCATAATCATTGATAACTTGCAAAGCTATATTCATTCGATAAAACTTGTACTAAACAAGGAAGAATAAAAGACATGATGTAGCAAATCACAATATAATGGTTTGATCACAACTACTCAAATGCTTGCTTGAGATGGGAGAAATAGGTTTACTGACTCAACATAAAGTAAAAGACAGGCCCTTCAGAGGGAAGCAGGGATTAAATCATGTGCTAGAGCTCTTTCAGTTTTTGAAATCATATAGAGATAATAAAAGTAACATTTTGAGAGGTGTTTGTTGTTGTCAACGAATGGTAGCGGGTACTCTAACCCCTTGCCAGACAACCTCCTAAGAGCGGCTCCCATAATATTTTCATTTTGTGTGGCACTCCTTCCAACCTTTCTTTCACAAACCATGGCTAACCGAATCCTCGGTGCCAACAATCTCATACCATGAAGGAGTGCCTTTTTATTTTAGCTTTATGATGATGATGACACTCCCCCCAACCTTTGCTTACACAAGCCATGGCTAACCGAATCCTTCGGTGCCGTCCATCAATCACATACCATGGAGGAGTGTCTATTTAGTTTAATTAATTTGGGACTCGGAATCCCATTGCCAGCTCTTTTTGCAAAATTATTGGATAAGCGGATGAAGCCACTAGTCCATTGGTGGAAATTGCCCAACAAGATTGAAAGATAAAACATTGACACAAATAAGAGATACTAAGTTTTGAATTGTTTAAAGGTAGCACATGAAGTATTTACTTGGAATGGCAGAAAATACCATGTAATAGGTAGGTATGGTGGACACAAATAACATAGGTTTGGTTGAAGGTTTGGATGCACGAGAAGTATTCCCTCTCAACAGGTCTTTGGCTAGCAAGGTTAATTAGCAAGCATAAGAGTCGAGGAAAACAAACAAATACATGATAGAAACAATCATGCATCTTCCTTGTAAGCACAAACAATTTTAACTTCAGAATAATGAGCTATGAGCTAACAAGAAAGACAATGAAACATCTACATGTATTTCTCTTCTCTATTTAAACCTCAAAGTGTTGTTGCTATTGACCAATGCTAAGTTTGCCAAAACCAAATAGATTTATTCAATGCTCCCAAAGTGATACCAATACTAACAACAAGATGAATCATAGAGATTGCAAACTAAAATAAGATGTGCAATATGTAAATGATAAGACTTCTCATTAATATTCCATATCGATAACTCACACCAAGGGATACATAGACAACTAAAGGAGAGATACTTCCAAACGCAACCCATCTTATACGATAACTTCCCTATTCATGATATGACACTACTTGACAATAAAAGTAAAAGGTAGTGATAATGTGATACCGCGGCACTCCCCAAGCTTGGAACAAACCAAGGGGATGCCAATACCGATGATGAATTACTCCTTCGGCGATGGTGGTGATGAATTCCTGACAAGCTTCTCAATAAGCTCCTGAAGCTCGTCAATCCTGTATATGAGATTGCGAATCATCTCGAATTGTGCTCGACGCGGTTAGAGAGTCTGTCAATGGCGAGTCCCACTCTCTTGGAGTTATTTCCACTCTTCTGCACTCCTCAGGCTCCTTTTCTCCCGTGTTGTTAGAGCATCTATATCCCACCGGCTAGGCAATGCTGCCTTGGGAGTCCCTTCAATTTGATTATTGAAAATTAGATTGTGGAAGGGGTGATGAGTGCCTGATGGAGATGTTTTCGAAGCTAGATAATGACGTGGAACCGCTCCTCCAGTGCGAATTCTTGCGCTCTTGTTTGCACTAAAAGTGTTGTCCACCACCTTGATGCTTGCAATGGTAGCACGCGGGTGTGCGCGCGAATCTTCCTCCACCTCTTCTTCATCCTCTTCCTTGACGTCCTTGTCTTCCTCTTTCCACCCAAGATCTCGATCTTCTTCATCCGGAAACTCCTTGCCCTTGTTCTTGGAGACCATGGTGCTTCTAGACTAAAACAGCATCCTGGCAAAACGAAACAAAAACACGTCGAAACACGATATACGACCTCAGGGTCCGGGATTATATAGCAAAAATTTTCTCGACAAAAGGAAAGTACCAGAACCAGAGTCGAAAGGGGCGACGGGGTGGCCAAACCCTAGGTCGGCGCGGCCCTGGCTAGGCCGCGGGCCTATGGTACACGCCCGTGCGTCCTTTCCACTCCGTCGAACTCGTAATTTCATATTTTCCAAAAACAGCGAAAATATTGTTCGGAAAGTAAATTGCGTACTTTTCATTACCAGTACTGTTAAAGTTCTGGCGGACTGTCAATTTGTCCTTTGATGAAAGCTTCCGGTGTTTCCACTTGAATAATATCAACATCAACATTATAAGAATCACCCGAGATATAATGCTTGAGTCTTTGTCCATTCACCACTTGCGTAGCATTGCCTTGGAGAGAGCTAATTTGATTGCTCCTGAGCGATACACCTCCTCGACAACATATGGTCCTTCCCATTTCGAGAGTAATTTCCCTGAAAGAATCAGACGAGACCGATACAATAGGACTTTATCCCCAATATTAAACTCTCTTTTGATGATCCTCCTATCATGCCATTTTTTAACTTTTTCTTTAAAGAGTTTAGCATTTTCATAAGCTTCACTTCTCCATTCATCTAGAGAACTTAATTGTAGCAACCTCTTATCACCGGCAAGTTTAGGATCTTTATTTAATTCTCTAACAGCCCTATAAGCTTTGTGTTCTAGCTCTAAAGGTAAATGACAAGCTTTTCCGTAAACCATTTTATAAGGTGACATTCCCATGGGTTTTTATAAGCAGTTCTATAAGCCCATAGTGCGTCTTTCAATTTACTAGCCCAATTCTTTCTAGATTTATTAACGGTTTTCTGCAAGATAGATTTAAAATCTCTCTATTTGATAATTCTACTTGACCACTAGTTTGAGGATGATAAGCGGAAGCAATTCTATGATTAATACCATACTTAGCAAGAGTTTTTCTAAACCTCCATGAATAAAATGAGAACTCCATCAGTCATAATATATCTAGGCACTCAAATCTAGGAAAAATAATATCTAAAAGCATTTTTAAAGAGGTCTCACCATCAGCACTTTTTGTAGGTATGGCTTCCACCCATTTAGTAACATAATCAATGGCAACAACAAGTATATGAGTGTTACCTTTTGAAGAGGGAAAAGGTCCCATGAAGTCAAATCCCCAACAATCAAACGGTTCAATAACAAGAGTATAATTCATAGGCATTTCATTGCGTCTGGAGATATTACCAACCCTTTGGCATTCATCACAAGATAAAATAAACTTTCTCGCATCCTGAAGAGAGTTGGCCAATAAAAACCTGATTGTAGAACTTTTTGCGCGGTTCTTTCTCCGGCGGGATGTCCTCCATAAGCACTACCATGACATTTACTCAATATCTCTTGTTGTTCATATTCAGGGACACATCTTCGCATAATACCATCCACTCCTTCTTTATATAAGTGTGGGTCATCCCAAATAATGCCTCAAATCATAAAAGAATTTCCTCCTTTGCTTTGAAAAGGTTGGGCAAGTACTTGGAAACAATAAAGTTAGCATAATCAGCATACCAGGACTGTCTCGCGAGCTCACCTTTATCACAGCCAATTGTTCATTTGGAAAACTATCATTAACAGAAACATCATAAGCAATATTTTCCAATCTAGACAAATTATCAGCAGGATTATCAGCACCTTTCCTATCTACAATATGTAAATCAAATTCTTGCAAAAGAAGTACCCATCTAATAAGCCTCGGCTTAGCATCTTTCTTTGTCATTAGGTATCTAATTGCGATGATCAGCATGAATAGTAACTTTGAATCAACAATATAAGATCTAAATTTATCACAAGCAAAGACTACAGCTAATAATTCCTTTTCAGTTGTAGCATAATTTCTTTGAGCAGCATCAAGAGTTTTACTAGCATAATGAATAACATTCAGTTTTTTATCTACTCGCTGTCCAAGAACAACGCCTACACAAAATCACTAGCATCACACATAATTTCAATGGTAAATTCCAATCAGAGGTTCAACTATAGGAGCAGTTGTTAAGGCTTTCTTACAAAAGCTTCCTTACAATCATCATCAAAAACAAATGGTACATCTTTTTGAAGAAGATTAGTAAGAGGCTTTGAAATCTTGGAGAAATCTTTAATAAACCTCCTATAAAACCCAGCATGACCAAGAACACTACGAATACCTTTAACATCCCTGATAGGGCATCTTCAATTGCTTCAACTTTAGCTCTATCAACTTCAATACCTCTCTCAAATTTTATGTCCCAATACAATTCCTTCATTAACCATAAAGTGGCATTTCTCCCAATTAAGAACAAGGTTAGTTTCTTCACATCTGCAAAACTTTATCAAGGTTTCAAGCAACTATCAAAAGAATTCCCATAGACGGAAAAATCATCCATGAATACCTCTACAATACTTTCACAAAAACCATGAAAAATAGCAGACATGCATCTTTGAAAAGTAGCAGGAGCATTACATAAACCAAAAGGCATACGTCTATAAGCATAAGTTCCATAGGGACAAGTAAAGTGGTTTTCTCTTGATCTTTAGCAAATTTGTGAAAATCCAGAATAACCATCAAGAAAGCAAAAATGAGTATTTTTAGACAATCTTTCTAGCATTTGATCAATAAATGGTAAAGGGTAATGATCTTTCTTAGTAACTTTATTAACTTTTCGAAAATCAATGCACATTCTATACCCTACAACTACTCTTTGAGGAATGAGCTCATCATTATCATTAGGCACAACAGTCATACCTCCTTTCTTGGGAACGCAATGCACAGGACTAACCCATCTACTATCAGCAATAGGATATATAATACCAGCTTCAAGAAGTCGTAATACCTCATTCCTTACCACTTCCTTCATCTTCGGAATTAGACGACGCTGAGGTTCAACAACAGGCTTTGCATCATCTTCCATATTAATAGCATGTTGGCAAATAGATGGAGAAATCCCCTTCAAATCATCAAGAGTAGCCAATAGCGCCTCGATGCTTCTTCAATATTTCCAATAACCTTTCTTCTTCAAACTCTGTAAGCTTAGAACTAATAATAACAGGATATATTTTATCATCAATATGAGCATATTTAAGATTATCGTAAAGGCTTTAAATCAAAAGATCTTCCTTTGGTGGCGGTGTTGTACCCAAATCTTCCACCGTAAATCATGCTTGAGAATAGGTTGGCGAAGAAAAATTTCCTCAAGTTCATCTCTTTCTTTCCTAAAAATTTCACTCTCGCTATCCTCCAAATGTTGCTGCAAAGGATTGTTAGGAACAAGAACAATAGATGCACACCGCTCCATTTTAAAATCATTACTAGGCAAATCAGCTTTATAAGGAGTTTTAGTAAATTTAGAGAAGTTAAACTCATAAGATTCACCAGCAAATTTAGTCAAAATTTTCTTTCTTGCAATCTATAATAGCTCCCCAAGTATTTAGAAAAGGTCTACCAAAAATGATAGGACAATAATCACTAGCAGAGAACCAAGTACCAAAAAGTCAGCAGGATATTTAATCTTACCGCATAAAACTTCCACATCTCTGACAATACCAATTGGTGAAATAGTTTCTCTATTAGCCACTGAATAACCACATCAATATCTTCAAGTTCACAAGAATCAATTTTGCATAATCTCCGTGTAAAGCTCATACGGAATAGCACTAACACTTGCACCAATATCACATAATCCATAATAGCAATGATCACCAATTTTAAGATAGCATAGGAACACTAGCTTGTTTGGGTTTATTAGGATGTGAAACAATATTAGAAGCATCTTCAGAAAAATAATATGACCATCCTCAACATTTTCAGTCACAAGATCTTTAACTATTGCAACAGCAGGTTCAATTTTTATTTGTTCTTCAGGTTCTCTAGGTTTCTTTTCACTTTTATGAACCGCACTATTTATAACAGAGTACTCTTTCATTTTAGCAGTGAAAGGAGTTTTTTCAATATAAGCTTCAGGAATAACACGATCAGCAGTTTCAATTACAACACACTTATTAATAGATGAATCAATTTTATCTTTGTATGGTTCATGATACTTATCAAAATTCTTCTAGGCAATTCATAATGAGAGGCTTTATAAAGATTTGCAAGAACTTGGGAATCAAGACCATATGTAGCACTCATATTACGAAATAAATCAGTATCCATAAAAGCTTCAATGCATTTATAATCATAAATTATACCGATTCTCTATCCTTGTCGTTCTCCCAACCTTCAGTATTTTCTTGGATTCGATCAAGAAGGTCCCTTTTAAACTCTTCTTTGTTGCGTGATCCGAACAAGAAGTATCCAGCAAAGTCTTGTCTTGAAAAGAAAGTCTTGCATAGAAATTATCAATAATAACATTACCGGAAGCTCATGAATGGGGCATTTGAGCATTAAAGACTTCAATCTCCCCCAAGCTTGGGCAATACTTTCTCCATCATGAGGCCAAAAATTATATATGCGATTCCGATCCTTATGAATTTCACTTGGAGGATAGAACTTAGAATAAAACCGGGGCACAATATCATTCCATTCAAGAGAATCCCCATTATCCAGTAATTTATACCAATGCGCCGCCTTACCGGACATCGATAAAGAGAATAATTTCTTCCTCACTTCATCCATAGCAATACCCGCACATTTGAATAACCCGCATAATTCATGCAAAAACAGTAAATGATCACCAGGATGGACAGTTCCATCCCCTTCATAGCGGTTATCCATAACACGTTCAATAATTTTCATAGGTATTTTATATGGTATCACTTCCTCACTGGCGCCTCATCCACTACCGTTGCGGTAGTAGTAGATTTCCCAAATAGAAATTGAAGAGAAGATCTCTCCATAATGACTTATGGCAGCAGGAAATAAAATCAGCACAACAGTAAAGTTCCTTACCAATTCCACTTACCAATAGCGCTCACTCCCCGGCAACGGCGCGAAAAATAGTCTTGATGACCCACAAGTATAGGGGTGTATCGTAGTATCTTCGATAAGTAAGAATGTCGATCCCAACGAGGAGCAGAAGGTGTTGACAAATTCGATGAAGGATTCACTGTAAATGCTCACAGACAAGTATCTGGGGTTTTGATGTACAGTTGAATAAAGTACGAGTATGTAAAGTGCGAGAGTAACAATTGCAGCGAGTGGCCCAATCCTTTTTAGCACAAAGGACAAGCCGGTTTGTTTACTTATAATGACCAAACGTTCTCGAGACACATGGGATTTTAGTCTAGTGCTTTCGCTACATACGGCTAAATAATCTTCATTGTTATGATAAGTGTTGTGTGGGTGAACCTATGCTAATGTACCGCCCTTCCTAGGACTAAATACATACTTGTGATTATACCCCTTGCAAGCATCCGCAACTACAAGAAAGTAATTAAGAATAAATCTAACCACAGCCTTAAACTCTGAGATCCTGCATCCCTCCCGCATCGATATACCAACGGGGTTTAGGTTTCTGTCACTCCGCAACCCCGCAATTAGCAAACGAATACAAGATGCATTCCCCTAGGCCCATAAATGGTGAAGTGTCATGTAGTCGACGTTCACATGACACCACTAGAAGAATAACACCACAACTTAAATATCACACCATTGAATATTACTCAACCATAGTTCACTACTAACATTTAGACTTCACCCATGTCCTCAAGAACTAAACGAACTACTCACGAGACATCATGGAACATGATCAGAGGTGATATGATGATGAATAACAATCTGAACATAAACTTGGTTCAATGGTTTCACTCAATAGCATCAACAACAAGTAGAGATCGATACCGGGAGAGTTTCCCCTATCAAACAATCAAGATCAAACCCAAATTGCTACGGCGGTGACGGTGTCCAGCGGTGATGACGGCGGTGATGATGGTGGAGATGATGATGATGGTGATGGTGATGATGTCCAGCTCGATGTCGGTGACGATGGCGCGATTTCCCCTCCCGGAGGGAATTTCCCAGCGGATTCTGCCCGCCGGAGAGCTCTTTTCTCTCCGGTGTTCTCCGCCCCGCAGAGGCGTAACTCTTCGTGAGGTACCGTGGCTTAGGTCTTCGGGACGAAGGGGTTTAAGAAAAGGAGGCGGGAGGGGTCGTGGGCCCTCACACCACATGGCGCGCCAGGGCCTGGGCCGCGCCTAGGGTGTGGGCCCACCCTCGCTCCTCCGGCTCCTCCTTCCGGCTTCCTTCGTCATCTTGAAAAATAGGATTTTTGGTATAATTTCCTTCCACGCTTGATCTTCCGAAATATTGCGTCTGACGGTGCTTTTTCCAGCAGAATCCTGCTCCGTGTTCGATCCTCCAATAATGATGAAACATGCAAAATAGATGAAATAACATAAGTATTGTGTCCCAATATGAAATATATCAATGAATAACAGCAAATTATGATATAAAATAGTGATGCAAATTGGACGTATCATCTGCCTCAACCAGGACCACCGCACGCTTGAATTTGTCCTGCAAACATCCGGGTGGCGCTGTTCATATCGACAACGCCGCACCATGTGCGCTAATGAAGGGTAGTCTGCTGGGAGGCCACGTCCTTGATCGATGATGAGAGACCCACCACCGCCAACTCGACACTACTTTTCACTTACGTGAACCGAATAGCATCGGTTCTGATGGTCCTGAAGTGCTGGATGTATTCTGCCACTGTTTCCGGCGTCAGACTTGTGCTAGATCGGCAATACCAGCCTCTAAGCCTCGAGTGATACCGTATGTGGAACTTCTTCCAACTGCCTGTCCGGATCGAGTCTCGGTGGCAGCGATGTGTACCACCCGAAAGCCGATCTTGTGAGGGACTGTGCGAAGAACCTCACACGCAGCTCGTCCGATGCTGAGATCGTGCCCACTGTGCCATCGGCTCACATGCTCGATGGAGTGGAACCATCCGATCCACTAAACTTTGTGAAGTCGGGAGCCGATATTTGGGTGGTAGCGGATCAATCGTACTCGCTGGGGTACGGCTTGGTATAGCCGAATGTCTTCCTTTCGGCATCATGTCGAACCGATCTTTCGAATTGTACAAATCTGATCCGCGGATGGCTGAAGGTGTCGAACCCTCAAGATTCGGGTGGCATACTTAGCGCCATGCTTGCTTTTCCGCTCCGAGCCAACCAGAGCTGAGCTCGGAGGTTTGTCGGAGTGGCGTTAGCTAACCACGTTTGCTTCTCAAGATCTGCTCCCGACGTTCCCGCCGTTCTGCAGGTCCCCGCCGTTGCAGCTCGGTTCGAGAGTGCCCGATCAGTCGGCACGTATGCGCACGTGTATCCGTGCGGGATCTCCTTGGGCGCCTCATGTAGGAATTGGTAGTCACTAGGGTCACCACCAATCTTGTAGACGACGTGCCGATGAGTTCGGCATTTCCGGTGCTGCCAACGCGAACGGCAGCGGTGACGGACTGAGTGGCATCTCTCCTTTGTAAGTCCCCGAGCTGGTCCCGACGGAGAATACGATGGCTCATGATTTCCTGATCACGCGCAGAGCGACACGCTCCAAAGTGTTCACCAGGCTCTCAGTGGCAGAGCGAATGAGCCACCATGAAGTTGATCTCCGGACGCAGCGACCTGGTGCGTTCTCGACGGGCGGACAGTCCACTCCATCGAGCGCGTCTGTGAGAACCCTTCCACCTGATGCCATGGGAGCGGGTTCGTGGAAAGAGCCGATGAGGTCGGCTTCGAGGACCGCCTGATCTCGTCATGCTTCTTCTTGCCGATCCTCGTACTTGGGTGTCTTCCGCCATCTCGATGTAGATGGCGATGCGGTGGATGTCGAATGGTCCCACCGGCGTGCAGAATGTGTTGCGGTCGAAACCCACCGGCGGGCAGCGACCGGCAACACCAGAGAGCCGGAACAACTCGGGCTGCGGGCTGGCCCCGGTCCCTCGCAGAGACGCCCGCAGCCTTCCGGTCACACGTCCGATCGCGGGGGCGTGCCACCTGACCTATACCTGGTCGGGAAGGTGTTGGATGATGCCTCGCTTAGTTTCTGCATGGCATACACGTAAACGTTAAATACGAGCCTCGATCGGCTCTCGGGTTGTCCTGTGAATCGGCTCAAAGAGCCGATCCACCCATGATTCGCACGAGGTGTACGAATATATGGTGGTCCCGCTTGATCAAGATAAAGCTAAAGCGATCTACGACGATTTAGGGTTTTCACCGCATAATCGGATCATCCTACTCACGATTGGCCCTCGCGCTCGCGTACGGTGACCGTAAGCCGATCCTAGACAGGGCCTAAAAACCAACACGAGGTTGATCCCCGGAACATCTGTCTAGGGCTAGCAAACTCCACCCTACACGCCGCTGGATCCTCCAACCCTTTGTAAGGCCTAACTATTGCGGATATTAAACTAATCCTTGAAGAACAAGGAGCAACCGTAACGGATCGGATCTACTAAACAATGATCAAGCGGGGTGCCGCCCTACACCTAAGATAGGTGTAAGGGCGGCTAGATACATAAGGGTTGCACTACGACAGCATATGATACGAAGAACAATGCTAACCCTAACACATCTAAGATAACTACGTTGCTCGCCATCAAAAAGGCTTCAGTATGAGCAACGCATGAACAACGTAATAAGCGACGCTGCCTAGATCGCAAGATGCGATCTAGGCAGCATGGTGCTTACCGGGAGAAACCCTCGAGACGAAGGAGTTGGCGATGCGCCGAGATTGGTTGTTGAACGTTGTTGTTTATTTCATAAACCCTAGATACATATTTATAGTCCGGGGGACTTTCTAATTCAAGCGTGCACCTAACCGTGCACGGGTAAAACTCTAACTCCTAACCGACACGTATCCTACTATGGTACAGATGCACGGGCAATTAGCCCAAACTTGGTACACAAAGCCGATTCACGTATTTCTTCTATGTATATTCTTCAATCGCGGCCCACCTCTGATCCGGTCAAATTCTGGTGATAACACATGCTTCCACACATCGATCAGGCACTCATCCTCCATGGACTTCCACTTCGGCCCACGAGTGCCGCTGATCGTCTTCTTCCTCTTCTTCTTCGTGGTCATGCCGTTTTCGGCGTCTATCAGCTTCGCATCAGCTTGCTCCCCGGCGTACTCGACCGCCTCGCCGTCCAGCTCGCCTTTGTCCTCGTCGCGCTCTTCTTCGTAGTCGTCGTCGATGACTGGTTCGTAGCCGCGACCAGGGCGGATCATGCCACTCAAGATCTCGGCATTGTTCACCTATGCAAAACAACCATATTCATCATATTTTGCTCACCGGCACTCTACTATATGTTCACAAGCCATGATTCAAGGAAAAATTCACGTCCTCGTCGCCCATGGTTGCGCCGGCATGCTGCCGAACACATGCATGGTGGGCGCTCCTGCTGTCGCCGTTGAATAGGCTGTGGGGGAGACTGGTTCCCTCGGTCATGTGGCCGGTGACTTGGTAAACTCATTGTTGAGGTCGACGATGAAGCGAAAGGTGTTTCTGCCCCTCGGCGCCAACACTGGCGAGAGCGACAGTGGCTCAACGAAATACGCCAGCGAAGAGGGAGAAGCGCTCCTCGAGAACAGTCGCTGCCGCCGGCGAAGGGGTTGCAGCCGCTTCCGGCTTCGTACGGCACACCGCCCAAGTTGAGGCACACCTTGGCCACCGCTGTCTCGGCTTTCTCCGCTTCACTGGCGAGGTAGCACCTTCTGTGGTCCATCGTCAATATGGCGCAACGCCGCTTCTTCTCGTCCCACTCGTGTTGCGGCATGGTTGGCGAATTCTCCTTTGGCGCCACTGTGCGCGGCTTCGCCGGCGCCTCGCTGGCTTCGCCGGAGCCTTCTACTTCGTTGGCATGGCGGTGGCGAGGGTTTTACGTGGCGGAAGCTGGATGGTTGCGGGAGATGGAGAGGCGGACGGGAGAAAATGAGCGAGGGCGAGAGGGGGAGATTTTGTGGAAAGTTGTAGGGTTTGGAGCAGTGGGGGAGCTTCAAGCAAAATGTTGGGCGGGCCAAGCTAGCTCAGAGCACAAAAAAAATCCAAATTATATAGTAAGACATACATTCAAAACTACCTGTGGTTCACAATAGTTGAAAATCAGGTCAGATCCACATATTCAATAGCGTGCGCCTGTCCTCTATTTGCCTGGGAAAAGTGCAGCAGGTGAGCATGGAATTTGGAGCTGCTTGGCCGCCTGCCGCCTGGGGCTTGAGATTGCTGGTCGGCCACAACTCGCCGGCTGGAGGAGCAGCACCCTGTGCGTGTCCCTGGCTACGGGCGGCGGTCCAGCTCTGCTGCTATTGTGCCGCCCTGCTCCGCCTCCGCTCCTTCCCCCGGCCTTTCTGTTCTAATTTCTCAAACCTAGCTCTGCCGAGGCGCCTCCATTGTTCCTGTCGTGGAACGACTCGTGGTGTTGGTGGACTACTCTTTTTTTTTTTGAACAAGGAAAGGTCCCGAAGGACCTAGGGCTTCATATTGTCAGCGGTGAGGTACAAATTACAGGTAAGGCATAAAAGAACTGGGAAATTACAAACTGGCCCGTACAAATTGCACAGAGGACCTTGAAATAAAATGCAAAAGCGATCAGGTCCAGCTCCTCCTTCACCGCGACGGATCTCGCCGGAGTCAACCTCTGCGTCGCCGGGGACAAAACCACTTGGGATGCAGAGGTGGGAGCTAACTCCGCCGAGATTGGAGAGCCTCCGAGCTGGCAGAAGCGCCTTGCGGAGGTTGTTGTTGCCTTGAGGGCGGCCTGTCGCCGCCGCACGAGGATGGAGGGGCCGCCCTTCGGCCAGGAAATCCGGCGACAGAGGCGCCGTGGTAGTCCTCCAGTGGAGGGGCTGTCATTCAGCCATAGAATACGGCGACAGCGGCGCCGTGAAGAACCTCCAAGAAGAAGCCGACGAGCTTCCCTGCTGCGGATCCGACGGCCATGCAGAGGCAGCAAGCAAGAACTCTTTTCTCTCGCCACCACGACGAGGAAGAAAAAGAAGCAGCTTGCTGCTGCATCTGCAGCCACCAGATCCGCCAAAGCCAGCCTTATTTATGGAGATCCTCATCTCCCTCCGCCGCCACGGCTCCGACCGCCGAGCTCCACGCGGTCAAGGAAGAAGACGCTTCGGTGCCAGATCTGGCTGCTCAGATCCACCACCTCCCTCCCGGCATCAACGCCAAACGCCACAACGGGACCAAGACTAAAGCTAATACTAGTAATATACAGCCCGGCGCCATCTCCTCTCCATCTCCGGCCGGCTATTCCGGCGGAGAGGAGGAGGGAGAGGCCCGGTGAGGAGGAGAGGAGGGGCAGGTACTGTAGCGGGCTTAGAGCGGTTTAACGACTGTGGAGTTGGTGGACTACTCGAGTAACTGTGACTTCGAGTCAACGAGGCAGAGATCGTGCACGTTCTGGACTTGTGGTGGTCATCTCGTGGGCTGCAGTTGGGCTTGTACATCTGATGCATAGTAGATCATTTTTGTTTTGCCAAAATCCTGGGCGGGCCGTGGCCCGGTTCGGCCCCTACATAGCTCCGCCAGTGGTTTGGAGTCGTGCGGATGGTAGGCGGAGCCCATGCGCGAAATCCGACGTGCCGCGAGACGCTAGCGTGCCCGATCAGCGCCCTCTCTGTAGGAGCTGACGCGGGGTTAATGACGTCTTTTATTAGGCTCCAAATCTGACCGACAATTTTTTGGGACGCGTTGGTGTAAGTCAAATCAAGCCGTCGTGGGTTTGCTATTGGAAACGACGGTGCAGATTCTCTAACGCCCCAGTTTTGCCCTGGCCTTGGATTCTATCCATAAATGGTTGGTCGAGAACTCCAGAAGAAGCTAGTCAAAGGATCTTGGGTGTTGCTTTGTCAGTTCTTTAAGTACTGCTACCATGCTTCGTATATCCGGCACGTGTTTGCTGTGTTGGATCTCAGATTTGTCGTCGTTTCAGTGAGTCAATCTCGATGGGAAAATTCTTTCCGATGGCGATGGGGATTGGGTAGTGGCGCATGCAGTCAAGGTCCGCGATAAGTCGCTGGCCGGCCACCATCCACAAGGCCTGGAATGGCCAAGTCCCACTCGCCAGCTAACTGCGCGCCAGGAACGTCGCGTGGTCATTGTCGTCAGTTAACTCCATGAAAGTATCCATTTTCCATGCATGTACACGCGTTGACCCTTGACGTAAGGCAGGAAGGGTCAGCAGCTTGCCGCACGTAGCAGACGGATACCGCTAAAGCTGACCAAGTGTGAGCCTCAGGATGTATAAAAGACCCTACTTTAGTCAGTGTACTAAAGTCAACCGTCCAGGCAAGCTAACATAGTAACATATACTACTACGTACTCCCTCTCTCACAGTTTATAAGGCACGCGCGTACTCCTAGATCGCAAATTTGATCAAGTTAGCATTAGTTATATGTTATAAAAATTATATCATTAGAAAGTTCAGATGTTCTATTTTCTAATGATATAAATTTTGTATTATATAATTTAAATTATATAGGTTAAATTTGCGACCTAGGGGTACGCGCGTGCCTTATAAACTGTGAAGGAGGGAGTACCTAGTTTCGTCGCTCGTTTGAATTGTACAGATTTCGTGATGTTCTCTTCGCAGGATTAGAAGCATGAAGACGATCGAACAAGTTCTCTTCGTGCTTGCGACGAGACCAGCTCTCCAACAGTCCAACGGCCACGAACAGCCAATTAATGGACGTTTATCTTTGCTGAATTTAGTGTTTTTTTAACATGTGCTGAATTTAGTGTTTTTTGAACATGTGCTGAATTTAGTGTGTACGAACCTTTTAGAGCTAGCATTATCCACATGCTGCATAAAGTAGTGCTCTTGTAAACACACGATAGTTCGGCTGTACGGAACCAAGCAGCTAGCGAACTAAATTATAGGAGCTCCGAAACCAGCATGTGCTCCAAACGCGCCGTGGCACGAGCTTCACGTGCGTACAGTGTAGCACCTGGGGTAATGGCACAGGATAAGATGGATGATTAAGAGCATCTCCACCAGCGTCCCGATAGCGGCCCCGACAGTATTTTAGGGGAAAGCAGCGAAAATAGGCTCGTACCGACGCGTCCCAAATGGCGCCGCAATTTTGGAGCCAATATAATCGCCGGCAACCCCGTGCCGGCCCCTTCGCCAAGGGCGCGAATCGGGCGCGCTGGCACCTCGCGTCACGTCTAAAAACGAGTGTGGGCTCCGCCTGACAGCCACCGTTTTTCCACCTCCTACACACGCCCGAGCCGACTCCCACCCCTCTAGATCGCCACCATCGTTGTCGCCGTCGCCGCCGCGCCCACCCTGCTTGCAATAGACACCGCCGACCGTCTAGGAACCGCCGTCCATCGACACGGCCGCCACCCCCTCGACCGCGGCCGCCGCCACCCGGCAGAGCTCCCGCCACCGCGATAGTATCGCCCGCCCGCAAGGTGTTCATCTGATTGCCGCGATGGACAGCGATGACGAGATGATGGTGCAGCTGTTCACGGAGGAGCAGACGCTCGATCGTTCGGCGGCAACAATTAGATTCCGACCATGACGATGTTCGCCAGCCGCTTTTCTTCGTCGTGCCTTGGCGCGGCGGCTCCAAGCCAGGCAAGAGGAGGAACATCAACAGGCATCGTGAAGCCGGCGCAATGCTGCTTGACGCTGACTACTTCAACGACGACGCGACTCATTCGCCGAAGGAATGTCGGCGCCGGTTTAGGATGAACAAGGACCTGTTCTTGAAGATTGTCCACGGCGTCAGGGAGTACGACACGTACTTCATGGCCAAGAGAGACTGCACAGGTTTGTAGGGCTTCACCTTAATTCAGAAGTGCACTGCTGCAATGCGCTGTCTTTCATACGGAGATCCTCCAGATACAGCCAATGACTATCTACGGATGGCTGAGTCGACATGCACAGAGAGTCTCTACAGATTCTGCCGAGCCGTCATTGCGGTGTTTGCCAAAGACTATTTGAGAGCACCAAGAGCAGATGATACAGCTTGGATCCTGCAGAAGAATGCGGCAAGAGGGTTTCTGGGATGCTCGGAAGCATTGACCGTATGCATTGGGGCTGGAAGAATTGCCCTTTTACTTGGCTACAAGGGGCATACTGGTGAGTGCAGTCAGAGGCATGATACCATTTGGATTTGGCATGCATTTTTTGGCCTGGCAGGAACAAACAATGATATCAACGTGTTCCAGCGCGCTCTCCGGTGTTTGCCAGGCTAGCTAAGGGACAAGCTCCTGCCGTGAACTTTGAGGTAAACGGTCACGCATACAACAAGGGGTACTATCTAGCTGATGGTATCTACCCGACGTATGCTACATTTATGAAGATAATTCCCTCTCCATCAAACGAGATGGAAGCCTATTTTGCAACATGCCAGGAAGCAGCACACAAGGATGTTGAGCGTGCTTTTGCGGTGCTTCAGCAGCGTTTCGCCATTGTCAGGTACCTTGCTCTCACTTGGTCCGAGACACAGATGTGGGAGGTGATGAACGCCTGTGTGATCATGCACAACATGATCATTGAGAACGAGTGTGACGCACCTGTGCAGGATGATCTCCATTTGATTATCAAGGGCCACTAGCTGAGGTAGAGCATGTGCCCCAAGAATTCGCTGCTTTTCTTCATATGCACAATGAAATTCGAGATGCAGGTGTCCATGCACAGCTGAAGGCGGATCTAGCTACGAATTTGTGGGCGAGGAGAGGAGCGGCCAATAATGCATGATTTTATTTCTATTTGTTTGCCTGAATGAATAATTTAAGTACTATTTGTTTGTTCAGTTGTATGAATAATTGAAGTACTATTTGTTTGTTGGGTTGTATGAATAATTTAAGTACTATTTGTTTGATTGATTGTATGAATAATTTAATTTTATTTGTGTGATTGTATGAATAAAATGTGATCGATATATTGTTTCAAAATATTGTAAAAAGAAAAGAAAAATTTGGGGGCCGCCGTTTGGGAGGCGCCGGTGTGGAAACGGCTTCCCCAAATGGAGGAAGCAGTGCCGGCGCCCCCAAACGGAGGTGCCGGCGCCCCCCAAACGGAGGTGCCGGCGCCCCTGCCGACGCTTATTTAGGGACTAATAGTGGAGATGCTCTAATTAACAAGTCCGCGTCGTCTTCGTCATGGCTTAGCTGTTATACCAGTGTTTGTGCTTATTATAATTTATTTTCTCGGTCGCTATTTTCAGAATCTTGTCGTCAACCCTTTTTTTCAGTACCTAATAGAAAAAATACAGGTTAGTATTTAACAATTTTTTTGTAATGTGCTTAAATTTGATGAATCTTGACAAATAATGGATAGTTTTTTTATTTCCTCAGGTTAGTATTTAACAAGAGTGAAATTTTTTGCTTCGGTAAGGCGAAAGAAGTGGAAGACCAGTACAAGCAGGTTTTTGGTTGCGAATCTGGGGCACTTCCTTTTAATTATCTAGGCATCCCAATTCATTATAGACGATTATTGAACAAGGAATGGAGTTCAGTTGAAACTCGCTTCGAACGTAAATTGGGGTGCTGGCAAGGCAAGCTTCTTTCATACGGAGATAGACTGGTCTTGATAAATTCAGTGCTGACAAGTCTACCGATGTTCATGCTATCTTTTTTTGAAATACCCAAAGGGGTTAGGAAAAGATTAGACTTTTATCGATCTCGTTTGTTTTGGCAGAACGATCAGCTAAAACGAAAGTACAGATTGACTAAATGGAACATGGGGGTGGAGGTTTTGGAACTGAAAAACAGATGTTTGTTAAGCAAATGGTTATATAAACTTCTTAATGAAGAAGGAGTTTTGCAAGAACTTTTACACAATAAATACCTCAAGAACAAGACTTTGTCACAAGTGACTGCGAAACCAACCGACTCTCCCTTTTGGAAAGGACTCATGGGAGTGAAAGACGATTTCTTCTCACGAGGTTCGTTCACAATTGGGAGTGGCCAGCAAGTACGCTTTTGGGAAGACAATTGGCTGGGCGATGCTCCTTTGGCATCCCAATATCATTCGTTGTATAATATCGTCCGACGAAAAAATGTTTTAGTCGCCGATGTTCTTTCAAATACACCTCTGAATATAGAGTTTAGAAGGACTTTGACAGGAAACAAGTGGGATGCTTGGATTGCGTTAGTCCAACGCCTTATTCTTGTAACCTTGTCAGAGGAGAAGGATATTTTTGTATGGAAGTTAACAACGTCTGGATCTTTCACGGTAAAATCCATGTATGAAGATTATATGAACGGTCATACGATCTATCTTCGTAAATATATTTGGAAACTTAAGATACCACTGAAAGTCAAGATTTTTATGTGGTTTCTTCATAAAAAAGTTACACTCACTAAAGATAATTTAGCTCGCCGGAATTGGAATGGTTGCATGAAATGTGCGTTTTGTGATTCATCGGAATCAATCAATCATCTGTTCTTTGATTGTCCCTTCGCTAAACTTATTTGGAGAGTTATTCAGTTCACTTTCAATATTGTTCCTCCAACAAATGTTACAAATATGTTTGGAAATTGGTTAAACGGAGTTGACAAAGTGTCCAAGTTCAAAATTAGAATTGGGTTTTGCGCGCTCATGTGGGCTATATGGAACTGCCGCAATGATATTGTCTTTAACAAGAGTACGAACTCAAATTTTTTACAGGTTACCCGTATGGTCTCACACTGGATCCACGAATGGTCTCTTTTACTGCCGGAGACGCAACGCGAGCCTATGCATGCTGGATGCCGCCGGCTGGATGCGGTGGCACGGGCTATATACAACCAGGATGGCTGGCGTCCTGTTAAACGACTTTCAGATGTATAAGCGAGTCTCTCTTATTTTTCATTGGCTAATTTTTGTGTACACGCTTTGTGATTCGTGAATTGTAAAACTAAAGATTATGTTATATGGGTAATAAAAGAGGGCTGCGTGCATCGATTGATGCAGAAGCCGGGGTCAGCCCCCATTTCGAAAAAAAGGAAGTAAAAGGATGCAACTAATTGATCCGGTTGTGAACTATACTCGATCCAGGGCTGGTTCGTACAGCCACTGTTATCCTCTTTTTCTAAAGTTCGAGGTGCGAATATCTCAAATGTAGCCCGGGCTAGATGTAGCCCGGTTTTGTTATTTTTGAAAAAAAAACTTCAAATTTTCCGTTTTAGATTTCTACAAATTTTTGAGAAAATACATAGACGTAGTGAATGTTTTAGTCTATCATTGTGTAAATTTTCAAATTGAAATACATTATATTTTGTACTCGGTAAAAATTAAAAAAAAATCTCTCAAAATAACCAAATCTAGATTTTAGCGTACTGTTCACCAATGATGAAAGATTTCTTATTTTTTCTGAGCCCAAAATACAACATATTTCATTCTGAAAATTTACATGCTTGTATATTACAATGTTGTCTATACCGCAGTATTTATTTCGATTTTTTTAACATGTTGAAATAAAAATTTCGTAGATTCAAAAATGGCATACATGTAGCCCAGGCTACAAAAGTCTATTCTCGTATGAGGTGATACTATTTATCTACTATTACTATGTTTTTATAATGTATGACATTTTGCAGGAATTTTGCCTAAATATAGGCTATTATTTATTGCATATTTTATGAAAATCCGAAAGGCCTAATTGGCTCATTCATGCTTGATAAGGGGTGTGACAAAAGTTTATTTCCACCTTGCTAGTTTAGAGGGAGTTAGACCTCCATATAAGGGGCTTGCACCACTTGTTGTACAAGCATGAGAAGAGAACTCCCACACGCGCGCTCCTCTTGATCCGTCGCCCGCTCGCTCGCCTTGTCACGATGCGGTTTGCAGGATTGCCTCGAACCGAGAGCTTCTTTCTTTTTTGTCACGCGTGAGTGAAATTTAAATGGTTGCAGAAGCTGAAACGTTTCTATAGTGGATACTGAATACTGCTGACTGTTCAGTTCATCTTCTATTCGTTTCATCTTCCAACGCAGCACGTTTGCCTCCTCCTGTGTGCCTATAAAAGAGAAGTCGCTCCACTCTAGGAACACAAACGAAGGCGCTACACCCTCCTAGTTCCAGAGCTTTGCGTCGATCACGGTCTTCCCTATCCCGTCTTGCGGCGTGCACCATGAGCCGGGACAGTAGACCTCTGAAGCCCCGACGCTTGTGATCGTGTACGGGGGAGCGGCGATAAGGTTTTTGGGGAGCACTTCTGCGCGACTAGTGACTTCATCACGGACGCGGACGAGTTCTTCCCCAACATCAACAGTCTCTACGACGATATGGGCGACAACACCGGGAACGCAAACGGGACTTCTTCCGATGTCCCGTTTGTTCTCCTCATTCTCCTAGTCGATATCATGATGCAATTTTAGCTATAGTATCTTATCTAGAATTGCTTTTATCATACTCTCTATTAGATGTCACGACGAGTTTGGTTATCCTATTTCAAGTCATGCTTTATCTATTCTCTGTCTTAGTTATATAATGCGGAAAATTGCTAATATATCCAACACATTTTAGCAAATTTTATTTACGAAGCACACTTATCTTTTATATCTAAATAGGAGCACCCCACTAAAAAGAATTATCTCAACATGCAAGCTATCCACCTCATCAGCTTGCCACATCAGCAGCATACCACACCAACAACAATTTTTACCATCCTTTATTAATGAGAGCTCTACTGTACCCTCAATTTTCTCTTCCCGGGTTTCAGCCACCAAAGATCAATATGCCATGAACTCTATCCAGCGTTTCTACTCATGATGTATGCGTTGATGGGTTTTCTTTTGGCTCTTCATGTTCTCCATGCAGAGAGTGAACCGGCAGAGACATGAGTAATAAACAACCGTGTGTGTCTTTGATTAATGGAGCTTCTCCGCTCCCTCATTCATGTAGTGTCTCTCTCCAATGTACTTTATATTCACTTGCTGCTCTGATGCTTTTGGCGATATTTCAGAAATCAGAATCCTATCCGACTTCACATCCTTCCATCCTTTCCCCGCTCTGGTCTGATTCATGGTCTATAAATCTTATGAAGGCAATCTTGCTTCTAATTCTGGTGATCAATGCCGTCGCCGTCTGCTGCGTCCCAGGCATGAACGGTCCCTGCAAGGCTCAAGAAGGTATCTACTTGCCCTATACCTATCCATCTCCATATTTCTTCTTTGTGCGTGAAATCACATATATTTGGTCTTCTTTCTTTTTACTTTTCAAATTTATTCATGCCCGATGCATATTCCATCAACTTCACCTCAGAAAATGTTGATCAGTACTGATGATCCTTCTGTCATGCAGGTATTCCAGAAAATACCCCGCAGTCAATCTGTCTATCAAGAAATCAGATTATCCTTACCATTTTCCTTGAATTGGAGGCTTATCGCTGTTTCATGGCATTTCATATTCTACTGCGGGTCAAATACCACCTGAATCCTACATCTGGACTAATGCAATACTCGCCATCTTCAGTGCATAATGGATTGCAGATCCAGTACAACTTCACGAGCTGTTACTTCTGTAAAGGTGTATAAAATCCCAGTTGTTCACAGCTGCTAAGTAATTGGCTAAGTCGACACATTCCCTTTAAGCATTGGGCTCAATCAGGATATTCATTTCTGAAGTTTATTGTCAACTATGTGGCAGAGCTCAAGATTTCCGCATGCTATTCAGAATTGCATAATCATACCTACAATTAGGCAATGTCATATTAAATACTTCCTCTGTTTGGGAATTCTAGGCCGGAGTCATAAGCTACGTCTCATTGTTTCTTTGATTTGTTTTTCATAATGAGTCAGTGCAAAAGATTAATCAAACATTTCTTATTTACTCTTATCCACTGGACCTAACATCGACATTGTTTTTATTTATGTAGTTCTTCGGTGACTATAAACTTACACGTTCCGCGGCAACGCGCGGGGTGTCATCTAGTTTCTATAAATTAACGCACACACTCTATCCCCTATGACCACCTTTACGCGAGACTTATTTGACGGATCCTGAGATTGAAGTTATTATAGACGGCTCGCTATCGACGAAAACCTTTCCTAAAACGTTTTGTGTTGTAGAAGTGAGGTATTAGCATCCACGTCGCCCGTCGCGGACGGGAAGTTAGATTCAACGCCGAGTTTAGTATTTTCCAACGTCTGGTTAGATCGAGATACAGGCAGCACGAGGTCGGTCCCGTAACGATGGAATGGTGGATGCAGAAGAATCCAGTAAACAAAGAGCAAGACCAAGGAAGGTTAATCAAACCGAAACTTACTAGTACGTCCGCGGGGAACATCTCGGCGAAAAATCGCGTGCGTGCGCGCAGGTTGGACCGGTGGCCATGCATCATCGATCCCCTTGTGGCGCACGGCGTCGGCGGCGTCCCGGTCCGCCAGCCAGGCGGATCTGCTCGAGCTTCCACCCACCGATCCCGTGAGATTTCGGGCCTGTTTGGTTCCTAGCCACACTTTGCCTAGCCTAATTTTGGCAAGTGTGGCAGCCACAAAAGTGTGGCTAGAATTTTGGAAGCCACAAAGTGTGGCAAAAGTTGGCAAAAAATTCACTCTATGACAAATGGGCCATATGGATAGTGTAGTGTGGCAGCTCTAAAGTGTGGCAAGAATCAAACACATGCCAAATTGCCAAACTTTGGCTTGGCAAAGTGTGGCTGGGAACCAAACAGGCCCTTCGTGATGATTTGATGGTTCGCCCACGGGATTGGTTCCGACCCTAAATTAGAAGCTTACGAAGCTCCAGATCTTGCCGGGATATCGGGCGTTGATTTGCTAGTTCCAGACGTACGTATTTCTGAGTTCTGATCCAGCACATGCTTGATTTGTTCCTTCTCAGCTTCACTGTCGAGTGAGTGAGCAAAGCGAGTCTCGCTGGGAAAAGAAAAGTTAGGCTGGAAGAAACGTGCGTGGCGCGAGCAGTCAAGATCCCCGACAAGTCGCTGGCCGGCCACTTGCTGGAAAAATATATAGAGCCAAGGCCGGAAATGGCCAAGTCCCACTCACCATCCGAGACTAGGCTTGGCTCCGGCCCCGCTGCCGGCGGCTACCGTCGCGCCGGACGATAGACAGACAGGGTCCACGCGAAGTGACGGAATACGCATCCATCCCCTTCGAATCTGACTTGGCGCAACAAGCCAGTCTCACTTGAGCTTTTCCTCTACAGAAGTCTAGACGATCTGCCTAGGCTAGTAGGCTTGACTTTGTCTCACATAGAAAATAGTACTAATGACATATTTGAAATGTTATGCAGATGAAAAGAACATACACTCATATGTCGGCCATCATTTACATCACATCGAATGATATATAATAGTTATATAACGCCGGAGATTGTGGTGGAGCTAGAGCATTCGGTACCGGGTGCATATTTATAATTTTCAGGGTGTTTACATGGTGCTCCTGGACTTGCGTGGTGGTGAGCTGAGGTTATGCCCTCCTTCCGTCCAGAAAATGAGGTCTGACTCTCACGATCTCGGATGTGGCTTCTCCGCCGAGTCAGGCACTTGGCTTTGAGAAGAGTATGTGGCCTCTCTCTCTCTCTCTCTCTCTCTCTCTCTCTCTCTCTCTCTCTCTCTCTCTCTCTCTCTCTCTCTCTCTCTCATTCCGAACATGTGATCCGTTTGTATTTGCTAAGTCCGTATTGGCAACAATGCCTGGAGATGTCGTGAGGTTTGCGATTTTCTCGCCACCTTGATTGTTGCCTACCCTGGATCTGCAGTTGATTAATGGGTGCCACCCATGTCTCGTTTTCGTGGCTCTGTGGCCGTAGTGTTTGGATCTTTGTTAGGCTTGGTTGTGTCATCTTGACTCTATTATGGTAGGTTTTTAGTCGGTTTTCTTCTAAAAATTAAGTACTCTTTTTCTTGATTAAATTTTGAAGCAAGAGACAAAAGCTTTGCCTTTTATATTGATATAAAAGGAGCAAACATGACACGGCCTAAGGGCATCTCATGCGACGCATTTAGCGTCCGCGCGTCCGTTGCGTCGACCCTTTTGGTCGAAATCGACCGCGCGTCCGTTTGCGTCGGGGGTGGCTCAGCCGGCAGGACGCATTTTTTTAGGATGAATCCTTTTTTTAAACATGAAACATAGTTTTACATACTTAAAAAATAAACCTAAAACGCCTCTGCTCCGCCGTGTCTGCTCCTCGTCATTGTCGAGCACGATGAGCTCCGACGACCCCGGATCCGGGAGCGCGCGCGCGCCGCCGCCGGGCTCGAGGTTGAGGAGGCTGCGGCGTGGCGGCGGAGAGGGCCGATGCGCCGTGGCGCGGGGAGGCGCCAGCCGCGGGCCGTGGCGCCCGGCCTTGGTGGAGGCGCTGCGCCGGCGGGCCGGCGGCGGTGGCGAGGCGCCGCCGACTCGAGCGCCTGTCGGCTTCATCCGCCGAGGCCCGGCGGCATGACGGCGTGGCGTAGCGGCGGCGCTGCGAGGCGCTCGTGCTCGGAGACGAGGACGGCGACCTTCGCCATCTCGTCGTCCGTCATGTTGTCCGGAAGTCGAAGTTCGGCCCTCCGCCTGCTGCCATTCGTGGAAGACGACGCGACGTAGTCGTCGGCGTCCTTCACCTCCTCGCTATGGTACGCGAGCGCCTCGACGTAGTCATCGTCGTCGTCACGCGTAGGCTTCGTCGTCGCCGTCGGCGTCGTTGTCCTCGCCGACGTCGCGTCGCCCTCGACGACGCGTCGGCGCGGCGGCGACGAGCCGGCGGCGCAGGGCCGAAGGGTAATCCTGCCGCCCATGAAGCCGCCTTCGTCTCTGTCTCCTCCGTGGACAGTACGTACGCCAAAGCTCGAGTCGATGGCGTACGCCGGATCGTCGTGGAGGTCCGCCGCAGATACCGCTCTCGCGCCGGATCTCCGCGGTCCGATCGCTCTCGCGCGTGCTGAGGGATAGGCACCGGCAGGAGCCGCCACCGCCAGTGCGACGCCGACCAGCGTCGTCGCACGGCATCCATTGGCCGTGCATGAGCCTGAGACGGGGAGCGGGATCTTCTTGCGCCGCTGCCGGAGGCCTCGAAGTCATTCTTCTTCCCCATGGCGCTGCGGCGGTGGTGGTGGTTGTGGAGGTGTGGGCGAAGGAGCGACGCGGCCGGTGGACTTTTATGGGCGGGCGCGCGCGGGATACGATGCCATTGAAGGTGCCGCAGAAGCCCAGCCGCCGCCCGCCGTGCAGTAGCCCGCATGATGCGATGGCTGCAGGCGGCGCGGGCTGACCGCCTGAATCGATGCCCTCGATGCACACTGCGCTGCGAGCGGAAGCGAGCGGACACTTTGCGTGTCCGCGAGGCGAGACGCAAACTGGCATATTTGGGTGGGTTTGCGTCTCCGCGGACGGCTCGGTCACTTTGCGTCGCCCCGCTGGAACAGGCCCCAGACGCATTTCCGGTCACGCCGGACGCAAATGGTCGCCGTGCCGCTGGAGATGCCCTAAGCCCAACCAGAAACCAAAAAAGGATAAAACAAGGCCAGCCCTAAGCGGATAACTCCGCATGGTGTTTTGCGCCTGCCGCTCTCCATCTAGCGGCCTCGTCCTTAAACCTCTGCATGAGCGCCAAAGGTGTGGAAGCCTGGTTGTTGAGACAAATATATCTAAAGCGCCGACACTTATTATGGATCGGAGCAATTATGTGATGTTGCAAGCATGAAATAACTCAATGTAAAGTACTTGTGTTGTAGGATACACGCAAATGACAACGACGTGGATGTGAGTATAATGAATAGATTAGTGCACGTTTTAAAACTATAACTTTATCATATATTTTCAAATTGTGTGTAGCCTAAAGTACAAGCATGCAAATTTGCCAATGCTAGTCCAATCATTGTCTTCTCGCCGGTGAAGTCCACCCAATCATATCCTTGCAGCCTGGCGGTGCATTACAACAACAACACGTGTTAAATGTGGAGAAATCGCAGCTACGTGGAGATTCGATGCATCTATCCAGGCAAGCCCGCACATGCATCACATTGATACTCTTGCTTCCTAACCGAAAAGCACACCCAAAGAAGAATACAGTACTCAGATATGTACTGTACGTGTGGTTCGTCCCGAGAAGGAACAGCACCTTTCTTCCAGCATGCGGCCGTGTTTAATCAATTTCCAGGGTTCTTTTATGAATAGTAGTGTTTGATCCGGCTGATCATTGATTCATAACTAATTTGGTTAGCATGGTGGTTGGGTTTGAATCAAGGTTTAAAATAGCACGTTATTTCTTTGCTAATAGTGCGCTATAACATATCTAAAGGGTTCACACTAAATTTTAGTATTTTTGCTCCGTATGGCGCTATTTACGAAATAGCGCGGTAAAACTTCATAGCGTTAGCACGCTATTTTTTCAGGCAAGTTGCTTTCACTTTTTCGTGGTGATGAACTGCAATCTTTTGGTTTCACTTCTAAATTAGAAGATAATATAGCTAATGATAATAATAATTAATAACTAATTTATAGTATGTTGTTGCCTTGTGAAATGCTGATGTTAGCTTTCTAAAATATTTAAGATCTATTTTTATATGTGGTTATGTATGTACGATTTGGTTACTTTTGGACTATATATCCATTCGTTCTAGTAAAATTATTTATTTGAAAAACTGTATTTGAAATATACCATGCTACTAGCACGATATAGCGTCCAAAGCGTTTAAAAGAGGCTGCCGCTATTTTATTTAGCACATTTTTTTAAACCTTGGTTTGAATAGGAGTGTGCTTGGAAATTAATCCGCCAGAAAAATAAACTTGAACATGCATCATTCATGAACCTTTCAGTTTCTTCATTTCCTTCCGTTCGAGAATGTGAAGAAGGCCAGCTTCGATGCTGCTTACTTCTAGAAAAATCTTCGTTATTAGGTTTGACGTGGTCTTGCCATCACTGTTAAGAAACCGGGAAATTCCGATGAAATTCAGCACCGCCACAAGCTAGAGAGATGTTTGAAACAGGAAGCGCATATAGTATATTCCCATATATATCGGTACAGTGCGTACGTGGTTTTTTTTTGCGATCAAATGGAGCTTCATTAATTAAGTAATGGGATTACAATCCTTCGACGGGACATTATCTAAGAAGGGTGGCTTATAATTAATCCACAAACACCTTCTCCTATTACTATTAGCACTCCTGGCGCAGAGATGAGCTGCCTCATTTGCTAGTCTGCCAATAAACTTAAAATTAATGCTAGAAATGAACACTAAGCTCCTTTATCTTCTGGCCAATAGAAATAGTGCGTACGTGGTTAATCAGCGGCCTTTCTTCTAGAAACCTTTTTAGGGAAAAGATCAACAAAGGTGACCTGGTCTCTGTGATTTCTCGACTTGCACATTCCCACTTCTCAGCTAGTAGTGGGGCTGCGACATGGTGCGAAGAGATCAAGCCAAATTCGTCTATGCACGCACGAGGTCCACATCAAGTTAAATTTGTGTATTTGTACAATGACTACACTAACCAGTTCTTTCTGAGATCACGTCAACTGAAAGTCCCGGTAAGCACGTGCTCACTCCACGTCCAGGTCCAGCGTAATGTCTGATTATCTGGAGATCAAATTGTTAATGTGTTCTGTTTCCTGACCGTGCTGACATCCTCGATCATAACCGGCCTGGCTAACCAAGCGTAGGGCTTTTAAATCGATGTCACGACTTGTCAATCCTACTCGAAATGTAAGCCATGTACTTGCACAATCGGAATTGGTAAAAAATAGAAACATGCGCCAGGATCAGGATTGAAGTTTTGGTCACTTTTTTCTGTTTACTGGTGTTTCAACTGCATCGTGTAAGGTTTGAGTCACGATCTTTAGTAGATTATAGTCACTTCTTTCAAAATTCACTCACATACCCACTTCTACGAAATGTTAGTCACGTTCGTGAAGTTCTACTCACTATCTTTTTGTTTTTGTTTTGTAATTTATGCCAGTTGTATTTTTTTGGCAGATTACACTTTGCTTTTTGTGTTGTACTTTCTCTTTAGCTGCTTATCATTTTTGGACGTGCACTTTTATCTTTGCTACGGTTACTCTTTTATTAGTACACCTGCAAATGCAATTTAATGGTTCGGCATAAATATTGGCTCAAACTTAGGTACATTTTCAGTCACCCTCTACACACTCTTCTATAAAATTGGCTATTTGGATGACCCGCACGACATGTGGGGACATTTCAAAAGCGGTAAAGTCTCTCGGGAGAAAAACTCCACAAGGTTGAACTAACCTCTAGTAGTATAATTTTACAACGAAAGCAATAAAACGGATTGTGGCTTTCCATAAGAATTTTATACTAGCATCTATTAGAAGAGATTTCTAACACATCGATCCCTTTGAAAATAATTCCTAGTTGAAGTACCAGTACTACTCCATCCTCCTGGTAGTTGTCTTCTAACGCTACTCCAACCTCCTGGAGTATCATATATTTTCTCACAGATCAGGGTAGCAATGGGGCCAGCCGATCTAATTTCATCAGTGGTGGTTGACTTCCAACCTCCTGGTGGTTGACTTCTAACGCTACTCAAGTTTGCATTATGGTTGACTTTGACACGTAAGAAAATCTCACATTCAAAGGTCTATGCATATCCTCACCAGCAAAAAAGGTCCATGCATGTCGGCAGTTAACCCCATTTTCCATCCATCGACTGGCGTTGACCCTTGAAGGTGGACTTGCACTGCAACGGTCAGCAGCATGGCGCACGTACCATACGGATATCGTTGAAGCTGACCAAGCCTGAGCTTCGGAATGCATAAATGGCCGTAATCCAAAAGTCAGCCCCGGAAAGTCAACCTTCCGGGACTCCAGGCAACTCGTGGTGCGCGGGTAATTAAGGTATCAATATCAGACAAAGAATTGGTGTATAGTTAGTATTGTTCTCGGCATACCGTTGATGCTTCGTGCTCTTACCTACGTTGGTCGACCGTTTGAACTGTAAAATTATAGTAGTACGTACTGCACTATATTTTCTTGTCGCGGGATCAAATGCAAGAGAGAAAACGTCGCCTAATCACGTGAAACATTATGAAGACTCAGGGCGTACTACGACCATCAAACAGTTGCTTGCGACGAGACCAGCTCTCCTAACAGTTCAACGGCTAGGAACACCGAGGTCACCTTCTGAATCGGCCATGCTGAAATTTATCCAACAAATTAATTGACGTTTATCTTTGCTGAATTTAGTGGGTACGAACCATGTAGAGATAGCTACCTATATATGCCGCATACATTTCTAACAAATGATGTATAACAGGTTTGGTGTCAAAAAGATATTTTCAAAAGCATTTGGGCCGATTATTCCTCATCAACGCTCCAAAAAAATTGATAAACCAAAATTTTCCCCCTGGTGTTGCATATTCGTATCACGGTGCCGCTGCCGCAAAACAATATGACAGCCATAGACGCAGTCTAACTGTTTGTTCTTAACTATCCTCATGCCGCCCTCCCGCTGCCACTGAGTCTAACCAAACCCACCTACGACTTGTCGAGTCTCTGCCAGATTCGGGCGCCACGAGCCCGCCCTGCCTAATCGAGCCCAATTTGAGTGTTGTGTTGCGCCGCACCACCTCGGTCACCGCCGCTGCATCGGGATGACGCCGCGTGAAGAGGTGCACCAGCTTCTTCGGCGTTCGATTGTGCTAGTCCGGCATTACACTGCGAAATATCATAGTATGAGTAACAGAGACGATAACCTCATATATCTCAATACATTTTCATGACATGGCATGTCAATATATGATGAAAAAATGATAGCAGCTATGATACAATAAACATTACGCCCAAAAGGGAAGATGAGTGCACAAAATGTGATAGTTAACCTGTAGGGAACCGAGCAGCGAACTGAACTAAAGGAGCTCTCAAAGCAGCATGTGCAGTACATGGCGGGACACGACCTTCACGTGCAGCAATTGGGGGCCGAAAAGGTACATGCATCATGCATGCGTATGTAAACGAGGCCCAGATGGGTTTTTCACATGTGCGCGTAGCGTGCGTCATGGCTGAGCTGTTAGAACGTGAGGATATGATTAATATACTGCTAAGTACAAAGATGCAGCACAGAGTATATGATACTATCAGATAGCTAAGCATATATATACACTATACGTCGCCGACAGAGACGCGAAGCAAAATTCCACGTCGATTTAGCTTATTTTTTGTTGTTGCATCGGTCGGTCCCGAGACGATGGAACGGTCGATGCAGTTCAGACGAGTCCAGTAAACAAAGACAGACCGAAACTTACTAGCCGCCGGCGCCGGGGAACATGACGGCGAAAATTCGTGTATACGTGCGCGCGTGCGCGCGGAAGAAAAGTTCAAGACCTTGTCCACGTATGCGACGAATTGGCAGTCTGCATCCATCGTCCTTGTGGCGCACGGCGTCGCGGTCCGTCGTGCTCCGCCAGCAAGGCGGATCTACCGACCGGCGACCGGCGAGATTTCGTGCTTCGATGGTCGCGTCTCAGGGTACGCCCACGGATTCCTTCCACCAAATGCAAGGACCAATATTGTCCACGGCGGGCGGCGCCGGGTACACCAACGAAGCGCGATTTTGCCGTGAACTTCAGCTCCCAAATTGAGAAGCTTAGAGCATTTACACCCGCCTCCCCATATAGGCTCCGGCGCAGCCGTTTTTTTGGCCCATATGGGGCTCCAGAGCTAAATAAATAATGGGGGTCGACCGGCCCCTAGCCGTGACCCCATAAAAAATATGCACATTATTAATAAAATTATTTTTATTTCATTACATAAATAGAAGCTAGTCATACTCATATCTTGGCCTATAGTATATATACTCGTACTCGCCATCGTCGGACGAGCCATTGTCGTCGCTCGCCGGGCCCTGCTCGAACCTACGAGGCAGCGGACCAGCGGTGGTGGTGGTGGTTGCATCCGCAAAGACTATGATGGCGCACGAGGCGGGGACAGATGGACGCAGCGACTACAGCGTAGGCCGTCGCTGCCACGACGTGCACGGTAGGCATGTTCCTCCTTCACCCACCAAGACCGGCCAGCCTCCACCGGCGACGGGAGTGGCGGTTTCAGAGAGGCGCGGATGGCCACGCGTTGGCCCGGGAAATCCTTCGGGTCGCCGGGGCACCTGAAGTTGTTGGCGACCATGGCGTACTCCGTCGACGCCTTCCACTCCGGTTCCTCCTCCCGGCTCCCCCAGCTGCGGGGGAGGATATGGCGTCCGGGTAACGAAGCCGCCGCCATCGCTGCCACCCTTCTTCGGCGGCTGGAAGTGAGGGTATCGCAAGCGGGGTTAGTCGCCCACCAAAATGTGGTTCATCACTCCCTCGAGGGTCCGGCTGCCCCACCATAGCCGCCGTCCGGCCTCGTTGTTGTCTAAGGGAGGTGGCCCGTCCCCCTCGTACCTAGCGAGCTCCATATCCTGGCGATTGACGAAGAAAGCGTCCCAAGTTGTGGCGTTGTCGGGATCCCAGCGGGGATCCATGAGCTGCTTGGGGGTGAGCTCGACGTAGTAGTGGTGAGTGATGGCCGCACGCCAAGCTGCACCTTGGGGGTCGGGGGAGACCGGCACGCCTCCGGTGCTCAGACGCCAGCCCGGGGGGCATATGAGCCCTGGCGGGCAGGGGTAGTTTGAGGCGGTGAGTGCCTCCATTTCCGCGTGCGTGAGAGCAAGATCACCAGACGCCATGTGTGAGATGCGTGGGAGAAATCTATAAAATTAGGATGAGATGTGGCCCTTTCACCGCTTCCCGGCTTTATATAGCGGCGACAATAGCGGGAAGCGGTGGAAAGGCGGGAATATGTAGGCGGGAACCGGCGGAACTAGCGGGAAGATGCACATCTCGCTGCCAAGGCTTGCCCACGACGATTTTCCAGCCATCCGGCGCTCCCGCTAGGCTCTCTTTCTACTGGGTTCGGCCTGGGGGCGCCGGATGAAAAGTCGGGCCGCGCCGGACGAAAATCTATTTTAGGGCCGCGGTTGGGCGCGTTGTCTGGCGCCGGCGCCCCCCCAAAAACGTATAGAGGGCCTTTGAGGGACGGGGCGAGTGGAGATGCTCTTAGGAAATTTTCAGCGGCCAACCCTATTTTGGTCACCTAAAGCAATTGTTTTCGTCATAGACCATGGATACGAGCTCTTGTTTGTCCGGTTGAGTCAGGATATGACTAGCGGCCCGATGTAAAAAAAATTGCAATAATTATTTTGTTGATAGGAACTAAATTACAAAGTGTGAAAAAAGGACAAAAAATAGCTAAAAATTAAAATCCTAGGTTAACTAGGGTTGTTGCCGCCATTGATGCCTACCCGTCGTCGTCCTTGATGACGATGAACACTAGAGGCGCCCACAGCCACGACCATAGATGGAGCCGACACTGATGTGGGCGTTGTTGTTGTCGGGCCAGGAGGTGGTGGTGACGCGCGCGGGTGGTAGTCACAGGGGTCACCAGAGGGGTGAATGGTCTGCCATGTGCTAGTGCGACTTGCGCAGTTGGACGGCGAGACCATTCCAGTGCGTGAGCTAATCTAGCTTGCTCTGTAAGATGGCGTTCTTCACTGCCTCCTCCTCGATAAGATCCGGCGGCTGGACCTCTGGATTGCCGACCGGCGGATCGCCACCACCATTGATGTCACTGTCGCCGCCCTCATCGTTGAATGGGCTACTGCCGAACTCGCGGGTGAAGAGACTGACATCGCCGAGGTATCCAGCACGTCGGTGTGGGTTCAACTCCTCAGACCCAAAAGTGTCCCAGTTCGCCGAGTTCATCGCGTAGGCCGGATCATCCCGCAGATCAAGCGGGAGGAGGGACCACCGCCGACAGCTCTCGTCACACCGCACATGCCCTTCGCGCAGGATAGGAGGGGCCGACACCCTCGGGAGTTAAGCATCCAAACCGTCGGTAGGTTCACGCCCGGCCACGGCAGCAGGCGGTCCGCGTGGAACAATTCGCTGGCACGTACCGGCGGTCACGCTGCTTCTTCCTACGTCTTGAAGAACCTGCCTCGTGCTCGTTGTTCGAGTGCCGGAAGGGCCACCCTTTTCCCATGGTGGTGGTGGCGGCCGAGGCGATGGTGCAGACTACAGCGTCGAAGCATGGGGAGAAGATGGGCAATGGTGTGGTGACAAATGGACGCGGCCATCACACGTTAAAAGGACGAGCAAGCGGCTCGCGTTCAATGCGCTACCATTGAAGCTCGGCGCCGCCCACGCTAGTATTGGCGCGCAAAAGGCGTGACACGCCATTAACGTGGTGTAGAAAGCGTAGTGTCACCGCCACCGGCCAGTACCTGGCATACATAAATGACCCAGAAGGCAGAAGGCGCACAAAAAGACGAAGCGAGCGCAGTCGCTTGCAAGCAGGCCAAGGGAGAACGATGCGGACACGTGCTGACCACGGCAACGCATTTATGTTCAAATTTGGACCGCAAATGCATCTCCACGGACTGGCCGTTCAGTTTGAGTTGTGTCACCGGGTTGGAGCTAACTTATGTTTTATCCGCGCCAACGCAAGGAATTACTTTTGATCCGCTTACGGTAAGCCGCTGGAGATGTTCTTAGGAGGCTATAGATCTTGCCCGGTACAGACTATACCACTACTATTAGTTACACAAGTGCTTTGGAGTTCAGATCCAGCACGTGCCTGAATTGTTCCTTCTCAGTCTCACTGTCGAGTGAGTCTCGGTGGGAGAAGAAAAGTTTGCCTAGAAGAAACGTGCGTGGCGCGTGCAGTCAAGGTCCGCGACAAGTCGCTGGCCGGCCACTAGCTGTAGAAGAAAAATGAAGTGGAGCCTACTCCACTCTGCGATATCTCCCCAAGGCCGGAAAATGGTCACCGGGTCTAGGTAGCTGACTGAAGCTCCGGGGGGCGGCTACCGTCGGGCCGGACGACAGGCAGACAGGGTCCACGCGATGCATCCAATAATCCCTTCCATTCCGACTTTGGAGATCATTTGAGCTGCATATAGATCATCTGAGATTAGCTTTGTCTCAACTTCCCTGTCCCAGCCGTCCTCTTTCTACACGTGGAGGACGCTGGTTCCACCGTCACCGAGGCAGCGAAATGTGCGTGTTCCACGTGCAAGCAACTGCCTCTGCTGCTTTCCCTCAAAAAAAAAAAAAAAAACTGCCTCTGCTGCTTCTGTTCTCTGTGATCATTTTTCCATTGCTACAAATAGTCGGCAATTTAAACAAAAAAAAACGTCCGTGAAACAACTCCACGGCGTCTAGCCCTTTTCTGTCACGCTTGTGGCGCCTTTGAATGGGGCGTGACATCCCATTGTGTGGCGTCATGAGCTGAAACACGACAAAACAAATTTGCAGTGCCATGGATTGGGGCGTGGCACCCCATTGGATGATGACGGCGGCGCCACATTATTGTCGCGCCATGGAGGCGGAGACGGTATAGAAGGGTTAGGCTCTTTTGTTGTGGTTTTTTTTTGCTTTTGGCCAAAAAGAGCGCTTTTTTTTGCAAAAGAATAGGATCTTTGTTTTTGGCTTCCAAAATCCAAAAGCCAAAAAAGCACCTATTTAGGTGCTAAATAGGTGCTTTTTTTTGGCTTTTGCCAAATCCAAAAAGCCAAAAAAAGCCACAACAAAAGGGCCCTTAGACGTGTTGAATTTGTTTAGCCGAAAGTTTATTCTTTAAAATCTTTTTTACTGTAGGTTATTTTTGTCTATTTTACCACAATAGTCTCTCTTTATACTAACTGAGGAGTGTCCTAGTCTAAGTCAATGTTCTAGAACATCGGTTTCCTTGGACTCATAGCTGCCGCGGAATATCCAATGATTCATATCTCGTGTTCTCCATACCCATACCCATACCCATTAGCTTGCTTGTGATGGATTTATGATATCCCAACACATTGAGGTGAGATTCTGTTTTGAATTCCTCGTTAGGACGAACTCAATCATGATAAAGGATCATCAATTAGATTAACCGTTTCATGCATGGAAAAAATTGCAATGGTGGAAACATTACTTAAATGTGTGTAGTCGTCGGTCCCTTCGTCTCTATCGGCATCGAGTGAAGTGAGCAATACATGAATGCTTGCATGGTACTGTGAGGAATTCGCCTTATTTTAAATTTTCACATATTTAGAAGTTGCCACTGATTATCTAAGGGAAATATGTTCCCTGTAAACTATCAGTCTAGCCAAATACTGATCGAGGACATCGAGTCCCCTACTCTCTCAAGAAAAAAGGGCATCCCCGTGCGGCTCCTCCAAGCCGCATCGGGGCCTCAAATCGGGTGAGCCAAGGTCCACTCCCGCGATCTTCCCACCCACTCACCACCACCAAGGGGCACGGCCGAGCGAAGCCCGGGCTGAGCCGGCGGCGGGGAGAGGGGCTTCTACTGGTGGCGGTGCCCCTCCTTCTCCTCCTCTTGTGGTGGCTCTAGGGTTTGGAAGCGGGATCGGCGGCGCGATTCTATGGACCTCGAGCGGCAGCTCGACGTGATGACAGTGTGGATGGTTGCATCCTCTATCAGGTGGTGTTTTCCATGCCGTTCTGGCCAGATCTGGCGCTTGCAGTCCTTCGGGGCGGACCTGCTTGCTTGGGTCGTTGGCGGCTGGCTGTTGTGGTGGCGGCTATGCGCCGAGGTGGTACTGATCATGATCGACTTGACGAGGATGATGCATGTGGTGGTCAACGCTCCTTCTTTGTGAGGCTGGTGTGCCTTCCTCATTATGGTGGTGGATCAAGCCGATAGCTTGCATCCTTGTCCCCCATCTCCAGCAGTCGACCGGCTGGGTCTCTATGGTTGACCACGGTGAAACCCTGCTTGGTGCGACCGATGCGGGCCACGGTGATGCCTGTCAACGGCACAATCTACCTAGAGTTGTGGCATGGTCTTGACTGTGCCTTCTGAAGGAAATATGCCATATATGCAATAATGATGAGTTGTTATTTATTTCCGTGTGCATTATTATTTATTATTTCTTTATGCTATAATTGATATGTGTCTTCAATACAGTGGCGGATCTAGCATCCCTACTGCCCAGCGGCTGCCCGGGCTTCTGGCCGTCCGGCACACTGTAATTTTACCCGTATTTGATAAAATTTAGCAACTTAAGCCTTCAAATGTACTGTTTGTGCGGGCTTTCAAAAATTCTTGGGTCCGCTACTGCTTCAATATGATATTCATGTGTAGAGAAACAACAAGTTGTTCCTACTCCCGCCTCTAGGACTAGCTTGATATCCACCCCTATTACCAGGGCATGGGCTTCCAAGACGCAATATACAACAAGGAGGACGCAACTTGGTCCGCGTCTTCCCCAAATCCGTCAGGATTATGCCTTTTTCTCGCTAATTCCTCTAGGCTCAAGATGGGAGGTATGTTGGTCTAGGCTGCCTTGGAAGCAAGGTTGCTTGATCGTGAAGCGGTCTTGAAACCTTGTGCTACATCTCCCCACCATTTGTAATAGGATGTTTGACAATGCGAGTCGTTTATCACCCGGTCATTGTACAAAGTGTGTAGTAAGCCGTTTGGCAATGTACCGTGTTGGATGTGTTGTACCTTTCTTACCGATGTTTCATCCACCTTAACCTTTCTTCTATGAAATATGATACCTCTTGGAGGGCCTATTCCCTAAAAAAAACATTGATGGAATCATCCTCTTCTCCTCAATGAGCTCAGTTGCCATTTGACAATATTCAGTGTAAAGTTCATGCAACCTGCTAGGCAGGTGGATCACAGCAACAACACGTGCTAAATGTGCAAAAAATCATAGCTATAGGAGATTCGATGCATCGATCCAGGCATGGTCATGCATGCTTCTCATTAACTTGGATGTGATACTCGTGCTTGCTAACCGAAAAAGGCTCCCAACAACGACCCATAAACTACAGTATACATATGGCACCTCGCCGAGTTCACACCGCAAATGTGTACATGTGATTCGGGACAGCATATTTCTTCCTGGCGTCCGATTTAAAATAGTGTTGGATCCAAATTGACCTTACAATTGCTATATCATTTATTTGGTCAATATATGTTGGTTGCACAGATGCAGGCTTGCAAATTAATCGCCTAGAAAAGGAAATCTGAACATGCATGATGCATGAACCTTTCTGTTTCTTCGTGGTCTTCCTTCGAGAATGTGAAGAAACAACAACTTTGCCGCTACTTGCTTCAAGAAAATCTTCGTTGCTTTTGATGTGGTCTTGCTGGCATCGTTAAGAAACCTAGAAATTCAGACGAAATTCAGCACCGATTCAAGAGAGACGTTTGAACCAAGAAGCGCGCACGTACAACTCATATGCTGGTACACATATTAAATTTGTAAAGTATGTACTGTGGATGAAGTCTATGGACTTCGTACGTAGTTTATCAGCCGCCTTTCTTCCAGATTTTTGTAAAGTAAAAGATTAACAAAGGTGACCTGGTCTCTGTGATTTCTGGGCTTTACCTGTTCTCAGCTGGTAATGGTGGCTGCGTACAGGGTGCGAAGAGATCAAGCCAAATTTGTTTATGTCACACCGTACGCACACTTGGTCCAGATCGAGTTAGATTTATATATCGTTCAATCGCTTTTTACCGATTCTTTCCGAGATCACGTCAACTGAAAGTCACGATACGAGCTGGGTCCAGCACGTACTCACTCCAGGCCCAGGTCCTCCGTATTATGTCTGATTGACTGGAGACGAAATCGTAATGTGTTAAGTTCTGGCTATGCTGATAATATGTTTGGTAATCCAAAACCGGGTCGCTTAATCAGGTGTAGGGCTTTGAGATGTCTCGACTTGTTCAGTGAATCGTACAGGAGACCTAAGACATGTCGTTACAATTTCAGAATTGGCATAAAAAAGTATGTGCCTGGAATTTTTCGAGGTTTCAGTTACTATCCTCCGTCCCAAATTAGTTGTCTCAAGTTTGTTAAAATATGGATGCATCAAGACACTAAAACATGTCTAGATACATCCATATTTAAAAAAAATTGGGACAACTAATTTGGGACGGAGGGAGTATTTTTTTGTTTAATGGTTTAAAAATTACCGTGTGTTCAGTTTGCGTCGCCTTTTTCCTTGTTAAATCTTAGCCAATCCTGTGTAATTCCAGTCATTTCTATAAAATCAGAATTGGTAAAACAAATATGCGCCTGGATGTTTTTGAGGTTTCAGTTATTTTTTTTCGTTTATCCGTGTTTAAGCTACCTTGTGTTGAGTTTGAGTCACCTTTAATTTTTTAAATTTTAGTCAACCCTGCAAAATTTCGTTCATTCTTGTGAAGTTTTAGTAATTATTTTTTTGCTATCTTTTTTTGGTTAATTTTGTATTTGTTGCAGTAGGTGCAATTGCACTTTTATTTTGTGCACATGCAATTGCACTTTTTTTTTTGAGAAACACAGTACAAACGTAGACGCTCACATACACGCGCATACACTCACCCCTATGAACACACACACGCACACTCTACCCCTACGAGCACCTCCAAGAGAGCCGGCGGATTGGATCTTGAATTGACGAAGTCACCACAGTGCCTCGCTGTCGACGGAACGTCGCCTCCCACTGAATGAATATTCCGCCTTTATGAGACACAGATGTCAAATCCTGTTTGAACTCTGGTGGTGGGTAACCACCCTAACCACCCAACCTCAGGTTGGTTCTCGCAATTGCACTTTATTTGCCGCAACTGCGCTTATGCTCTTGTGTTGCACTTACTTTTTGTAGTTTTTTCTTGCAATTCAACTTTAGGTTTGGTGAAAGTGCACTTTTCTATGTGAAATGACATCTTTAGTTGTACAAGTAAACTACAATGTTGAGCATAAAATTGACTAGAACTTCAGAAATGCGTAGTCACACATGCTCTCTATAGTCAAGACACTCCATTATAAAATTTTCTTTTGGATGCTTCGACCAACTTTGTGCAAACATTTGAAAAAATGATGTTGTATCTCGGAGAATATTAAACGAGGTCCAACAAACCTTTGTTTTACATACAACGAAATCAATGTAATGGGTTTTGCCATTCCATATGAATTTTTATAAAAGCAATTGCTTACGGAATTTCTACCTAAGAGCCAACATTCATATATCAACCCAACAATTGATGCATAAAAAGAAAGATAGCAATACGGGAAATCATTGCAAATGCGTCGGGTCACCATATGTGGACCAACCTATCGTAAGTGTATCAATTGAGCTAAATCTCTATACTCAACCCGTGAGTTCGCTAGTACCTGTTCGTGAAAAATCCATGCCAGAAAATGCTGTTAAAAGCCGTGCCCAACATGATAGATATGCATTTACACGGATCCATTCGTAATATTTATCCTTACTCATATATAAAATATAAAGGGTTGCATGTTGAAAGTGTTTGATAGTGTTCTAGCCCACATGCCAGTTCACCCCATGGCAAAATGTGATGCCGAAAGAAATCACACGTGTTTTGTCTTTAATTTTGTACAGCAAAACATCTTCTTTTCCTGGGTGCCAAATTGTAAGCAACATGAGTCGTTGGCTCACATGCTTGCAATAGTCCACCTTGACTAAAAGGAGAAACCCAAATGTTTCAACAAAGACATGGTCATGATGATCGCCAAGATGACTATTGTCACTCAAAGATATTTCCTCCTTCCAACCTGTCATCTACTTCTTGTGGGCGGCTCCTCCCCAGCTATTACCCATGCACTAGATAGCTCATGTGCATCTAGCTTCATGGTCTTCTTCCCCGACACTTTCTTTCTTCTTCCCAGTTGAAAGTAAGGTTTCCAATCCATGGCTCAAGTCAAATAAGCAAATGTGGTGGTTGTTGCTTCTATGCGTGCAAATTACGATAGAAATCTTATTTATTCATTTGAACTTATGTCTAAAATCATCTTACTGTAAAAGTTTGAGATTTCCTGCAATAATCGGTAACAAGACCTTCCATCGACCTTTGGTAAAGGAAAACCTTGGTTCTAGCTAACCTCATGTTAGATTTGCTCCGGTCTTTTTCATTGAAACGAGTGGGGCCATTTCATGTGAGTTCTATATCATTTGTTTCAACAAAGACAAAATGATGTTCCAAGAGGTTCCCTTAGGGAAATATTTAAAATCTCGTATCCACCAAAAAAATACGACGGGTATGTTGCATCTGGTATACCGGGTCGACATCCACCAATGGCATAAAAAAATGTATTATATTTGGTCTACATGTCCCCATATTGTGATTTTGAAGGCAATGGGGCCTTGTTCTTCCTTGGAGTGCCAAATTGTAACCAATTCCCAGCTGCTAGCGTTTGATGGATCACCTTGACCAAATGGCGACCCCCCAAGTGCTTAGCCCACCCACTTGGCCAATCAAACAATTCCCACAAACTCCTACCCAATCCAGAAGACACCACACCTCATGCTCAAATTTGACACACAAAAGGTAGTAGTAGTACTGCTTCTTCCCGGCTGCAATATTCTATCGCGGTCACGACGACCAAGACGACGACGACCGCGAGCACCATGCCCCCACCCCAAGATGCTTCCTCCGACTCGTCCTCTCCTTCCTACCAAACTCTCAACGCCGCATGCCTCTCGCCTTCCTCCCTCTATATATACCCACGCTCGCCTCCTCCCCAGCCACGACCAGTTCGCTCCATAGCTCCTGCGCAGCTAGCTTCCCGGTCTTCTTCCCCAGCCATTTCTTGCTCTGACCATTCGGTTTGATCCAATTCTCAACGGTACTGCGATTACGGCGGCGACGGAAGCGGCCATGGACGAGCAGTGGATGATCGGGCAGCCTTCCCCTACCCTGAGCCTCGGCCTCAACCTGGGCCGGCCGACGGCGCGGCGCGCGGTGACCACCAAGGTCCTCGTGGAGGAGGACTTCATGTCCGTCAAGAAGAGCCACGAGGTCGAGGCGCTGGAGGCCGAGCTCCGGCGGGTGGGCGAGGAGAACAGGCGGCTGGGCGAGATGCTCCGCGCGCTCGTGGCCAAGTACGGTGAGCTGCAGGGCAAAGTCACTGGCATGATGGCGGCCGCGGCGGCCACCCAGCAGCACCAGTCGTCCACGACTTCGGAGGGCGGCTCGGCGGCCTCGCCGTCAAGAAAGCGCGTCCGCAGCGACAGCCTCGAAACTGCCGGCGGGAACCGCAACCCTTCTCCGCCCCTCGCCGCGGCCGGCAGCGGCCAGTTCGCGGTCACCGTGGCCGTCGGGCCAGACCAGACGGAGTGCACGTCCGTCCACGAGCCCAGCAAGCGCGTGCGCGCCGACGAGTGCAAGCCCAGCAGGGTCTCCAAGAGCTACGTCCACGCCGACCCCGCCGACCTCAGCCTCGTAAGTAACGAAACCAATCCATCTTCTTCTTCGCTTCTTCCTCGTGATCATCGATCCCAACGCGACTCGCTGGCTAGTTAACTAATCGTTTTTTATCTATCGAACAGGTGGTCAAGGACGGGTACCAATGGCGGAAATACGGGCAGAAGGTGACCAAGGACAACCCGTGCCCGAGAGCCTACTTCCGGTGCTCCTTCGCGCCGGGGTGCCCGGTGAAGAAGAAGGTGCAGCGCAGCGCCGATGACGTGACCGTGCTGGTGGCCACGTACGAGGGCGACCACAATCACGGCCAGCCCGCCGCCAAGCACGAGGGCGGCAAGAAGAGCGACGCCTCCGCCTCGGCCGGCGCCTCCGTCCGGATATCGCCACCGGCGCCCGTCGTGCAGCAGTTGCAACACCACCACCAGCAGCAGCAGCAACAGCTGAAACAAGAGGCGGCAGCGGAGGCGGAGAGGAAGAACCTGGCGGAGCAGATGGCGGCGACGCTGACCAGGGACCCCGGGTTCAAGGCTGCCCTCGTCTCTGCGCTCTCCGGCCGAATCCTGGAGCTCACGCCGTCCGGCCAATAGTTGATCGATAAAAGCGACGACGTCGCCTTCTTCCATTAGCATTGACAGCTGAAATTATAGCTGCTTAGACCACGTACACGATCACTGTGTTTAGCTTAATTTGAGCTGCTTCGATTAGCCGCCGCGCGCGACGACGAGATTAATTGTATATACTTGCTTGTACCAGCGCTACATGCATTGCTGCCCCGCCGGCCGGCGTTGGATTTGTGCAACATTTTGTATAAGTTGGTGTACGGAAGCAGCTCCATTAGAATTAAGATTTAAATTCTTGATGCAATGTACTCACTAATGGATGAGGCAAACCCCGGTTTGATTATTCGATCCAAACTTGATTCAGGTCAATGATGAGATTTAGACAAATTGAGTCAATATTTGTGAAAAATATGTAACAAAAATACACTAGCGGCCAAATGTTGAGGCATGCATCTTAGAGCGCCAACAAATGTCACAAGTAGCGAATGAGAATCGCAGGATATCGTGTCGGCAATCGGAGGATTTAGGCTGAAGGGGAGGACGAACAACATGTCGGAATGAGAGTCACGGTGAGATCGACGTTCGCGACTTACACTGCCGGACTTGAACATTTTTTGAGATAATGGACGCTTTATTATTCAATGGAAGCAATTACAGCCGACCTCTGCATAGCTAAGATGCACACAGTCGTTTATACTAGTCTTAACAAAGTTCTGGAACTAAAAAAAGTCAAAATACAAAACACTTGTAAATATAAAACGCCTAGGAAGATGTAGGAGGACCAATCCGTAGATTATGCTGCCACCCATGTAGGGAAAAAGTATCCCTCGCCGTATCCTCCAACCGTGTACAGACCTCCGTAAATAGGTCTCGGTTCTGCATCTTCTGAAGTGCAGACCACGAACGGAGAGTAGCTGTACATCTATAAATAACCTGCATAAGAGAACAATCTTTGTTATTAAAAACTTTGTCATTTCTACACAGCCATAGCGACCATATCATGGCAACCGCCCCCACCCTAATAAACGTTCTGAATCTGTGATCAATACCGTGTAGCCAATTACCAAAGATATTGGTCACACTAGTTGGTGGATACAGATCTGAAGCTACTTGGATGCATGACCATATAGACCTGGCAAAGCGGCATTGGAAGAACAGATGCTTAATTGTCTCATCTTGTTGACAAAAAACGCACTGTGAATTCCCATGCCAATTTCGTTTCAGAAGATTGTCTTTGGTTAGGATTACTCCACGACGCAAATACCAGCTAAAGATCTTAATTTTTAGCGGTATCTTCATCTTCCAAATCTTTTTGTTCTTATCAACTGGTATATCTGGTTGGAGGATGGCATTATATAGCGAACTTACAGAGAATTTCCCATTTGACTGTAAGTTCCAATGAAACTCATCATGCCCTTCCGACAGCTGAACGGATGCCAAACGCAGCAGTAAGGCGTTCCATGCAACAAGTCTCGGACCGATTAAATCTCGTCTAAACGTCACATTTGGTGGTGAGGTTGTCATTACAGAAGCAATGGTATCACTTTTGCAACGGACAATGCTGAAGATTGCTGGATATTGTTCTGAGAGGGGTCTATTCCCTAGCCATGTATCCTCCCAAAACCTTATCTGCGATACATCCTTTATAATGAAAGTACCATATTTGAAGAAAAATTTCTTCGTGGCCATTAGGCCAGCCCCAAAAAATACGAATCTCCCGGTTTCTAATGGATTTGGGACAACGCTTTCTTTCCTATGTACTTCCTTCTAACCAAGGTTTGCCATACGCCATTCTCGGTAAGGAGTTTTAAAAGCCACTTCCCCAATAAGGCTGTATTTTTGGCCTCGAGGTCATGAACTCCTAACCCACCCATATCTTTAGTTCGGCATACAACTGACCACTTGACCAGTCGATACTTCTTTTTCTCACTATCCCCTTGCCAAAATAATCTCGATCTATAATAATTGAGTTTGTGTAAGACACATTTTGGCAGGATGAAGAAGGAAATCATATACAACACCATATTGGTGAGTACAGAATTAATGAGAATCAATCTTCCTCCAAGAGATAGCAATTTACCTTTCCAACTAATAAGTCTCTTCTGTAGTCTTTCTTCGACCAGTTTCCATTCAGCTATCGTCAATCTCCGATGATGAATCGGAATATCCAGATAGTTGATAGGAAACTGTCCTTGCCCACAACCAAACAGTTCCGAATAGTCGGCAACTGAGTCCTGAGCATTGCCAAAACAGAACAATTCGCTTTTATGGAAGTTAATCTTGAGCCCTGATAAATGCTCGAAGGCAGCTAGGATTAGCTTAAGATTTCGAGCTTTATCAAGAGCATGCTCCATAAATAAAATTGTATCATCGGCGTATTGAAGGATTGATAAACCCCCATCCACCAAATGTGGGATCACTCCTTCAATTTGGCCGTCCGTTTTAGCTCTTTCGATCAGAATAGCGAGCATATCCGCCACAATATTAAATAAAAGTGGTGATAGAGGATCGCCTTGGCGTAAACCTTTTCGTGTCTGGAAAAAGCGTCCCGTGTCATCATTGACACGAATGGCGACACTTCCTCCATGCACAAAATTGTTGATCAACGCTCTCCACTCCGGTGAAAAACCTTTTATCCGGAGCGTCTGATGAAGAAAAGACCAATTAACTTTATCATAGGCTTTCTCAAAATCTAATTTTAAAATTACCCCATTCAACTTTTTGGTATGCATCTCATGGACCGCCTCATGTAGAACTACAACCCCATCTAGGATATTGCGTCCTTGCATAAAAGCGGTCTGCGATGGCCTTACCACGTTCTCAGCCACAGAATTCAGTCTAATGGTGGCCACTTTCGTGAATATCTTGAAACTTACGTTTAGGAGACAAATGGGTCTAAATTATTGGATCATTTCTGCCTCTTTAACTTTAGGTAACAAGATAACCTCACCAAAATTTAGACGGAATAATTCTAGTTGTCCATCATGCAAAGCACTGAACATTTCTAGAAGGTCACCTTTAATGGTATCCCAGAAAATTTGATAGAATTCAGCAGGAAATCCATCCGGACCAGGACTTGAACATGGAACCTGGTGTGTAATGTCGATGTCGCATCGTCGGGTTTATAGGCGTAGCTGGCCAAGACTCCGATAATGTGCTAAGATGGCCGCCATGTGGCCATCTGCGATGTTGAGTAACATATTGTACTAGGTATAGGTCCCCGTGTTTTGTCAGGGTTGTACCTGTAATTGTACATGTGTCCTCCTATATATACATGAGCAGCCGACCCTATTGGTGCTGTGCAATCTCCAATAACTCTTCTACATGGTATCAGAGGCCCCTCAGGTCCTGACCTAGCCGCCGCCCTCTCCCCCCTAGGGCGCCGCCGGCCCTCCTCCTCCCAGCCCTAGCCGCCGCCCCTCTCCTCCTTGGGCGCCGCCGGCCCTCCTCCTCCCAGCCCTAGCCGCCTCCCCTCCCCACCCCGGGCGCCGCCGGCCCTCCCTCCCACCACCACCACTGCTTCCGCCATGGCTGGTTTCTCCTCCTCCGGCCCCTCCGATCCCTTTGACTCCTCCCACTCCGGCAGCAGCAACCCCTTCGCCGGTCCCTCCGTCGCCGTCATCCACGACATCCCCATCGCCGAGCGTGTGCCGGTGACGCTCTCCACCACTGCTGCCAACTTCTTCCCGTGGAAGACGTACTTCGGGATGCTCTTCCGCGAGTATGATCTCCTCGATCACGTCGACGGCACCATCGACCTCCTCGCCATGCCGCATGACCCTGAGTGGCTCGCCATTGACGCCACCATCATCCGCTGGTTTTACCAGACCGTCTCCAACAACATCTTCCGCATCATCGTCCGGGACGGCGACTCCGCGCGCACGGTTTGGGCTAAGATCACCGGCCTCTTCACCGACAACAAAATCCAGCGGGTCACCTTCCTCCAGCAGGAGTTCTTCGGCACCCACCAGAACGACCAGTCTCTCGACGAGTACGTCCTCAAGCTGAAGAGCCTCTCCGACGAGCTCCGTGACTTGGAGTTTCCGATCGATGACAAGATCATGCTCTCCACCCTGTCGGCGGGTCCGGATATCGCCACCGACGCCCGTCGTGCAGCAGCTGCAGCTGCAGCAGCAGCAACAACAGCTGAAACAAGAGGCGGCAGCGGAGGCGGAGAGGAAGAACCTGGCGAAGCAGATGGCGGCGACGCTGACCGGGGACCCCGGGTTCAAGGCTGCCCTCGTCTCTGCGCTCTCCGACCGAATCCTCGAGCTCACGCCGTCCAACAGTTGATTGCTACAAGCGGCTTCGCCTTCGATTAGCATTGACACCTGAAATTAAAGCTGCTTAGACCACGTACACGATCGATCACTGTGTTTAGCTCTGAGCTAGCTGCTTCGATTAGCCACCGCAACGACGTGGAGATCAAATTGTATATATACTTTACCTCGTACTAGCGCTAAATGCATTCCTTGCTTCCCCGCCAGCCGGCCGGCGCTTGGATTTGTGCAACATTTTGTATAAGTTGGTGTACGGAAGCAGCTCCATTAGAATTAAGATTTAAACTCTTGATGCAATGTACTCACTGATGGTTAAGGGAAACCCCGGTTTGTTGATTTATTCTTGGAGAGAAAATACATTTAGGATTATTCGATCCAAACTTGATTCAGCTTAATGATGAGATTAAGACAAATTGACTCAAGATTTGTGGAAAATAAGTAACAATAATAAACTAGCGGTCAAATGTAGAGGCATGCATCTTTGAGCGCTAACAAATGTCGCAAGTAGCGAATGAGAAAGTCACTTTGAGATCCACGTTCGCGACTTACACTGCCGGACTTGAACATGGCACCTGGTGTGTGATGTCGCATCTCATCGGGTTTATAGGCGTAGATAGCCAAGACTTCGATAATGTGCTAAGATGGCCGCCATGTGGCCATCTGCAACATTGGTAGACGGCATCACAGGAGCATAGCGAAGGGAAAGTTTGTCAAGTACAACCTTCGCTCCAAAAGAATACTCCCTCTGTTCCATTCTATAGTGCCTATTGTTTTTTGGCACGGAAATTAGCGCAAGAGTATTTTTTACACAAGATCCCTACCTGAACGATTTGAGATCAATGTAAAATTTGCGAAATCCATATCTTCCTAACTTACCATAACAATTTTGGGAGCTGAACGATTTGGAAGCTGGACGGAGAGGGGGTAATTGAAAAAAAGCTAAGCTACAACCTTATATTCTGAAACAAATGCCAAAAATCTATAGGCACTATAAAAAGGAACGGAGGGAGTAAGACATACTCCCTATGATCCATATTAGTTATCGCCGATTTGCCGATTTAGTACAATTTTGAACTAAATCAGCGATAATTACTCTGGATTGTATGGAGCATTAATTTAGCTAAAAGTCAAAACTTACTAAGTTTGACCAAACATATGAAAATACCAACATCTTCAAAATTTAATAAATACTAATTTATGGTATTGTACATCATAGTACTTTTGTCTATAAGTTTGTCAAATCTACAATATATTTACTTGTGTCTAGAGTGGGCAGGGAGAAGGTGGCGGCTAGTGAAAAAAAAGCCACGAAGGAGGAGGAACGACAAACGATGTCATGTGGTGCTGCCGGAGATGGGGAAGGAGCGGAGGCCACCCTAAGATACACGAAGGTCCCGCTTTAAAGTTAAGGCCTCAAATTTACGTAGGAATATTCGGAGATTTCGATCCTGGTTATATTTCCTATAGAGGTTGTTTGGTTTGTTAGATTCAAACCCATATAATTATAGCCTCATGTAATGATTTATTTGATTCTAGCTATGCCATACATATAATCCTTCTGGACAACTCCAATGATATGTATTGCAAAATCACTTGTGTCCACATTCTTTTGGATTCAACATGTTACTTCTATTCATGCATTTTGAAAATCTTCTAATGAGAGGATCCCTTAGAACACATGTACTTTAACCCATTAAACAATCCAATACTGAAGTAGTTCGACAAAAACATTTATCTATTTGAATATAATTTTTCTAATCAGTACTCCAGAGAGAATTAGTTATTTCGTTAATTGGCTAGTTTGGTACTTTGGTGGATATAACCTCCAGACTCCAACTTGCTGTGTAGAGGCCAATGTAACAATTTTATGAGTATATATGCACTGGTGAAGCTATGCACAACACAAGTGAAGGGGGTGGGGGGCCACGGCCCCCCTAGCCTATGATATTTTTTTGCTTAATTGTTCTGTCTAATCTTACCTAGGATATGGGAAACGGGTAATTGCCAGCCCCCAGCCAGCCCCTATTAGACATGGCAATGATTTGCTCCCTATTGATACTCCAACGCTACACGCTGGACCGTATCTAAGAGCATGTCTAACAGGTTCCGTATTTTTTCGCCCCTTAAAACGCGAGTATAGAGGGTCCTGTATTCACTTTTCGCCGGCCAAAAACTTATCCGAGCTAGCAGACCCCGTATCCCCACCCCGTAAACTGGGTCTGCTAGCTCGGACGAGTTTTCAACCTCTCAAAACAGGGTTTTTTGACAAATTGGATATTAGAACCAACACAACATTCACATAAAATAAATGTTTTACATCACACAATAATCGTCATAATTATTACAATAATATTTTTTGGAAATGTCAACAAATGTTCTAATGGAAGAATTAAACAAATTACAAATGTTTCACACATACAACAATAGGAAATGAATGTTTCACACATACAACAATAGGAAATGAATGTAATAACTCATTGGCCATGCAACTGCCAATGGTGATCAATCAGATCTTGGGTGAGCTGGTGATGAGTCTCGGCATTTTCAATGCCTCGATGAGCTGCAAGAAAAGCTTCAATCCGATCAGGGTTCCTCTCGGGCTGCACTCGGGTGCCAACATTGTCATAGAAACATGGCAAGTTCAAACCTCTTTCATCTTCAATGATCATGTTGTGAAGAATCACACAACATGTCATGATATCAACAAGAGTTTCCTTGTCCCAAAACCTTGCAGGACCCCGGACAATTGCAAACTTTGCTTGCAAGACACCAAAAGCTCTCTCAATATCCTTGCGGCATGCCTCTTGATTTTTGGTGAAGCAAGCTTCCTTTGTTGTCAAAGCCTTGTCCTTTTTCTCTTTTATGGACTTGACAAGGGTTGCATAGTTAGGGTAAATACCATCTGTGAGATAGTACCCCATGATGTACTCATTATTCATAACTTTGTAGTTACAAGATGGTGCTTCACCCTTAACTAGTCTTGCCAACAAAGGGGGTCTATTCAAGATGTTGATGTCGTTGAGTGTCCCCGGTAGTCCAAAAAAAGCATGCCAAATCCATAAGTCTTGAGAGGCCACGGCTTCAAGAACAATGGTAGCATCACAACTTTTGCCACAATACATTCCATGCCATGCTTTTGGACAATATTTCCATGTCCAATGCATGCAATCCAAACTACCAACCATCCCCGGCCACCCCCCTCTTTTCATTGATCTCCATGAGCCTTTTTGTATCTTCCTCATTTGGAGCTCGGAGATACGTCTCTCCATACAACTTGATCACCATCTTGGCAAACATACAAACGCAATCTGTGGTTGTTTGTACACCAATGCGAAGGTACTCATCGGTATAATGTGCCGGTATACCGTATGCAATCACACTCATTGACATAGGCATCCCCAATGGGCCTACCGAAGATAGTACCCGGGGTTTACTGAAGGCCCATGACTCGAAGAATAAGAAGATTCGGAAGCCCAAGTTATTAGTAAGGAAAGCTAGAGTTGTATTAGAAAGTACTACTTGTAATCTTGTGGGACGGGTTGGAAACCCTCTCGGACTCTGTAACTTGTGTATTACGAATCCCTCGGCTCCGCCTCCTATATAAGGGGGAGTCGAGGGACAAAGAAAGGATCGATTCATTGTGCCACGCAACCCTAGTTTTTACACCGTCGAGTACTTTTCGGCTGAAACCTTCGAGATCTACTTGCCCTCTACTTCCGACTAAAACCCTAGTCTACAATCCGTAGGCATTGATAAGTTAATCCCTTGTCAATTGGCGTCGTCTGTGGGAATTAGAGGTGTCAAGGAGCTGATCTCGATGGCACGTTCAAGATCGTCGACTTCATCAACTGGAAGCAACGCAATGGACAGAGGTAAACAGATCGAAACTGGTCTAGTTGATTTTGTTCCTCACCCGCCCTCCCGATTGGATGCATATGCGTATCTGGAGGAGCCCATGGAGATGACGTTTGGAAAGTTCCACTTCCGCGTCGAGAAAGAAGGAGCGTATCGTCTCGAAATCCCGATCTCATCGGGATTATCAGCGGTCGATCCTGATTTTTCAAGTTCAGCATCATCAATCGAGTCAGGCGACGAGAAAATTTCATCGCCACGCTTCATCAGCTCCAGAGCAAGTGAAAAACTCGCCAAGATCTTCAGCGACATGTCTTTCGAGTCATCTGCGGACTCCTATATGGCGATGACTCGAGCGACATCGACAGCTTCAACTTCATTGACAGATCCATCACTGTTGGAAAGGTCTTCACCAATCTCTATGATGGTGTCACCAAACCCGACAAAGCTCAGAATTCAAAATATCATCAGATCTACGCAATTGGAGAACCAAGCCGGCCAGAACCGGCGACGTCAGAGGCTTTCGACGATGCGGGAAATCCGTATGTCAATCCCGTAGATCTCGCGCGAGGTTTGAGAACAAAATATATCGGACCAGGAACACAAGAGATGGCGCGATTTCCGCAGGCAGTATGGGATCGAGTCGCAAGAGCTATTGATGGTACAGAACCAATGACCATTACGGCAACACCTGAGGAGTCACAAGCGTATCAATATAGGCTTGCACGTATCAGAAGGGAGCTTGAGAAACAGAAAATCGAGTTGGACAGGAGGCAGGAAGCAGCCTCCGCATCAAGCAGGCGAAGGGCGGAGCTAAGCCGACATTCAGGAACTTCGGGAGATAGTCATAGGGAAGCTCGAAGGAGAGCGAGATCTCGCCTGCAAAATATACCTGAAGCAGAGAGAGAAAACTTGGTTCAAAACCTCGACATGTCTTTCATGTCAATCGACACGAGGGGGAATATTATTCCCAAAACACCGGAAGCGGGGTATATGGCAACGCAAGCTTTCATCCTAGCGTCCAGGCCACCTCCCGGAGATCCAAGAGAAGCATTGTATAACATGGCCATGGCAGGGTGTGGAGCCATGGAAGCAGCATTCGCAGCTACACCTCCCGAAGGATCAGCAAGGCAAAATAGTCCACGACCCACTGCAGCAGCACCAGGTCCCGAAAGAACAAGTGGAGCAAGAGACACAGCGGCACAAGCACGGGTGGATAGAGCACGACAACATAGAAGAGAACATCGGCATTCCCCAGAGATAGATGACGAGGATATGTGTGGACTACCATGCTTTACAAGAAGGGTCCGGAAAACTCGAGTTCCTTCAGGGTTTAAGTTACCCGATAATTTCAAAAAATCGAGATCCCGAGGATTGGCTAGTCGATTACCTCGAGACGGTGAAACTGATAGGTGGAACCAGGGCAACAGCCATGCAGAGCATTCAAGTACACCTAAGTAGAGCCGCGAGATCTTGGATCAAGAAGCTTCCTCCAGGTTCCATTGATAGCTGGGACAGTTTTGAGGATGTATTTATCAAGAATTTCCGATCCACCTGCAAAAAACCTGCATCACTAGAAGAGTTGAGATCATGTCGACAAAAGCATGATGAGTCAATGAGGAAATACATCCAGAGGTGGAACATTATCAAAAACTCGGCAGAAAACATATCTGACGAGAGAGCAATAGATGCGTTCGTGGCAGGAATTCGACGAGGAGATTTTGTCGAGGACTTGGGGAGAACAAACCCAAGGACAGTGTCAGCATTAATGGAGATAGCAAACAGATGGGCGGATGGAGAAGATGCTGTCCACAATAAGCGACATAGGTCACCAGAGGAGGACCGCAGTCGAAACTTCCAAAATAGACGACGATTCTCTCGGCAGTTTTCGAGTTATGACGCCCCTGGCCAAATATCGGCTGGTTTCCGAGGAAATACTGGGGGAAATAGTCGAGATGATTATCAAAGGAGGAACGATCAGCGAGGCGACAATAGACATGATTCTCGGAATAACAGGCAAAATAGTGGACCAAGGTTTCAGAGACCCTTTGTAACACCCGAGGATATGATGAACTGGCCGTGTCAGATGCATATCTACCTCGACAGTAATGGGAAGAGACAGTCAGGACATCTCCAGGAAGGACGTAATTTTCAAGCAATGTTGAGGGTCGCAGGGGCTAGCCAATGCTCAAGCAACAAATAGAAACCCCCAAGGGCCTAGGAGTGAGATCCACCCGCCACCTCCTCCCGCAATTACGGACGAAAATCGGCACCAGCTCAATAGCAGCAACACCCCACCTCCATATGTTGATCCTAACTCCAACGGCGTGGTCTCGATGATTCAGAAAGCTAGGCCGTCTAATAGGGCTCAGAAAGTAATCTCACGACAAGTGTTCATGGCAGAGAAGATGCCTCCACCAACGATTGAGTACCTAAATTGGTCGGGACAGGACATTGGCTTCACAATTGCGGATCACCCGCAACAAGTTTCTCGACCAGGGAAGTCATCACTTATCTTACCAGCAGTGATAGCAGGATTCGACGTATCTCGAGTGTTCGCAGATGGAGGCAGCAGTCTGAACCTTATGTATGCAGATACACTAAGGAAGATGAACATATCCCTGGCAAATCTAAAACCAACGGACACACGTTTCCATGGAATCACGCCAGAGAAGCCGAGTTATCCGTTGGGAAGAATCAATCTCGACGTTCAGTTTGGGACCCGAGAAAACTACAAGATAGAAAGGCTGGAGTATGAAGTTGTGGATTTCCCGTCGCAATATCACGCTTTGTTGGGGCGACCAGCATATGCCAGGTTTATGGCGGTACCACACTACACGTACCTGTTATGGAGGTTACCTGGACCTAAGGGACCAATCACAGTCAAAGGAAGTTTCGCGTTAGCCGATAAATGCGACAAGGACTTTCATCGACTGTCAGAAACTTTCGGAATGCAAGCAGAGTATATGGCATCAAGGCTCACAACTGATTATGATGTGTTGCCAGACGTAGGAAGGCCTCTCAGGGAGCCAACCTTTAACACTACGAAAGATTCCAAGGAGGTGCAGATTCACCCGACAGATCCAAAGAAAACGACGTCCATTGCAGCAGACATGGACCTCGCATAGGAAAGCGCGCTCGTCGAGTTCCTCCGTGAGCACTGGAAAATCTTCGCATGGTGTCCAGCTGACATGCCAGGAGTACCCAGGGAACTTGCCGAGCACCACCTAAACTTGGATCTATTAGCGAGACCAATCAAACAACCTTTGCGGCGTTTTTCGGAACCAAACCGCAAAGCCATGCTGTCAGAGATAGATCGACTCAGAGAGGCTGGTTTTATCAAAGAGCTACATACAGAGGCCACGTGGGTAGCTAACCTAGTTCTGGTCCCGAAGAAAACACGAAAGTCCTTCGCATGTGTGTCGACTTTACGTGTCTCAATAAACATTGTCCAAAGGATCACTTTCCCCTCCCAAGGATCGATCAAATCATCGACTCCACGGCAGGATGTGAACATCTTTCCTTCCTGAACGCTTATTCTGGTTATAACCAGATCATATTGAAAGAAGATGATGAAGTCAAAACAGCGTTCATAACACCTTATGGCGTGTTTTGCTACAAAACAATGCCTTTTGGTTTGAAAAAACGCGGGAGCAACATATCAGCGGATGATGCGGTGCTTGGCAACACAGATTGGAAAAAACGTACAAGTATACATTGACGATGTCGTCATAACATCAAAAAAGGGGACAACTCTGATCGAGGATCTAAAGGAAACTTTCGACAACCTTGACAAGTTTTGCCTCAAACTGAATCCGACGAAGTGTTCTTTGGCGTCCTGAGAGAACTTCGGATTCCTAGTCTCAGCAAGAGGAATCGAGGCTAATCCAGAAAAAGTTCAAGCTATCGTCACAATGAGGAAGCCAACAAAGTTAAAAGAAATACAGCAGTTAACTGGGAGAAAAGGTGTTACCGTTCTACGCTTTGATCAAGCAAGGAGAAGTTCCAGTGGAACGAAGAGGCAGATAGAGCTTTCGAGGATCTCAAGCGCACAATTTCGACACCACCAATATTGGTGGCGCCTAAAGAGAAGGAACCCCTCCTGTTATACATTGCAGCCCACCTCGGTGGTGTACAACACTTGTTGAAGAAAGAAGAGGAAAACTCCATGGAGTGCAGAGGCCAGTATTTCATCAGCGAAGTATTATCACCTTCAAAACAGCGGTACCCGCAGTACCAGAAGCTAGCATATGGAGTATTCACAACAGCAAGAAAGTTGCGACATTATTTTTTGGCACACCCGATAATAGTGGTCAACGAGGCACCTTTATCCAATATATTAAACAATCCAGAAGCTACGGTCGTGTCTCCCTTTGGGGAATAGAGCTTTCCCACATCACGTGAGAAAGAAAAGCAATAAAGTCGCAAATTTTACCGACTTTCGCAGAGTGGATGGAGCTACAAAATACGGGACCCATTTATCGAGAACTTGGACTATGAACCGGGTCCAAGAGACTAGAGGGAGCTGGAGCGATACTAATATCACCTGAAGGCGACAAATTGAAGTATGTCTTACGGATGACGTTTCCAAATGCGTCTAGCAATGAGGCAGAATACGAAGCTCTCATACACGGGATGAAGATGGCGAAGGCTTGTGGTACAACTCGACTAAAAATAGTTGGCGACTCACAATTGGTGGCTCAGCAGGTCATGAATCAATGTGATGCAGTCAATGAAAGTATGATAGCATACAAGGAAGTGTATAACGAGCTGGAGAAGTTGTTTGATGGATGCGAGGTAAATCACATCAGCAGGCTAAGTAATGATGAAGTCGATGTTCTTGCAAACATTGGGTCGCAGTGTCTCGCGATTCCACCAGGCGTGTTCTGGGAGGAGATAGCAGAGAGATCTACCAAGCCGAAAAAACCAAAGAAGAAGGAGAAGGATGAGAAACCCTCGGGAGCTCCAAAAGAAGCACTAGAAGAAGAAGAGGAACAGGACCTAGTAATGATGGTGCAGATTCCATGGATGCAAGCATACATATCATACATCCTAAGGAAAGAAATACCCGACGACCCATTGAAGCAAGAGTTATGAGACGATCTAAAGCCTTTACTGTGGTCAAAGGGAGTTGTACAACGAAGTATTTCGGGTGTGTTACAAAGTGCACACCCGAAGAAGGAAGGATAATTCAAGGACGTACACGAAGGAATATGTGGTCATCATGCAAGCAATGAGCTATCACGCCAAGGTTTTCAGAGCAGGATTTTATTGGTTGACAGCAATCGAGGATGCGAAGGAGATAGTGCGAACTTGCGACGCGTGCTAGAGATTTGCCGCAAACCCATTCTCCCAGCAAAGTTGATGCCAATACCATTGTCTTGGCCCTTTGCTCTGGGTCTCGATATGGTGGGAAAATTACATAAAGCTTCGCCAGGAGGATACGAGTACATGCTCGTCGCCGTCGAAAAATTCACGAAGTGGATAGAAGCAAAGCCGATAAATTCACCAGATGGCGTCCAATCAAGTTCGTGCATTGTCTTTTCGGTTTGGAGTACCTCATAGCATCGTACGGACAATGGCAGTATTTCACATCCAAGGAATTCAAGGCATACTGTGCAGAGGTGGGCACCAAATTGCAATTCGCGTCTTGCGCACCACCAACGGTCAAGTCGAGAAAGCCAATGGTATCATCTGCAACGATATTAAGAAGCGCTTGTTAGGACCATTGGAAAAATCTCGACATACTTGGCCAGAGGAGTTACCAAGTGTGTTGTGGAGCATCCGAACAATACCAAATACAGCGATACAGGAGACTCCATTTTTTCTGGTCCATGGAGCTGAGGCAGTATTGCCGATGGAGATAGAGCATGATTCTCCGAGAGTCACGGAGTATGATGAAGAAGCTTCCAGAAAAGCATTGGAAGACGATGTCGACGCACTTGACGAAGCTCGAGACGAAGTATTGTCACGGGTCACTAAGTACCAGCAAGACTTGAAAAATTACCACAGTCGACGTTTGCGACCAAGATCCTTTCAGGTTGGAGACTTAGTTCTACGACTCAATCAAAAGAGCCATGAAAAACTCGAGTCACCTTGGCTTGGCCCTTACATCGTCACAGAAGTAATCGAAGGAGGAGCGTACAGGATAAAGGACAAGAAGTCAGGAGCTGCTGAGCCAAATCCTTGGAACGTGGCACAACTCAGGCGTTTTACGCCTAGAGTCGAAATATAGTCCTCCTTGTAAAAATATAATGAAACGCCGCGAGTTTTGGACGCACTCTTTCCTTTTTCGGGGCACCGAGTGGGGCTGGAAAAGGTTTTTAATGAGGCGGGCTCGCGGTGCTGCAATATAATAAAGATAGTGGAGATATATATCTCTTTCTTCGACAGGCTCGGGGGCTTGTGCCCAAAAGTTACAATATATATTACCGAAAGTATTTCGCTTTGGTGCAAAGCACCTCGCAAAATAAATGAAGATACAAAATAGGGATCAACAAAAAAAGGCTCGGGGGCTAGTACCCGCAAATATAGTATACTCAATCTAATTTATTTGCCTTGGTTAAAACCTCGCATACACAAGGAAGAAAATCGTCACCGAAACACTCGGGGGCTTGAAAAAAAATAAGGAAAATATACCCAGTGGCTTTACAATATAGATTATGTTTACAACATACAAGATGCAACTATTGAGAAAATTCGACAAGATAAAAGCAAAACTCTCAATTGATGCCTAGTATGTTATCTATGGTTATTCGCTCATTATTTGCAGCACGAGTACTATGTGCAGCATAGCTACCCTTCACGAAGAACTCAGCATCCATCCGAAGCAGTTCATCCATCATGTCTTCCGCTACATGAGTCACAGCATCATCGATTTTGTCAATATTCCTTTTCCTCTTCGCCATCTTAGCCAGGCACTTGGCAACAATTCGACTCATGTCTAACTTCGGATAGCAGATTTGTATCATAATCATAGCAAACCTCGCGCTGGCAGACATTTGGGCCCGCACAAATCCATGGATTCGAGGTGCATCCTGAAATTTATCCATCAGAGCAGGAAGGGTTTCTAGCATCTTGTCGCGCGGGAACATGGTGCGGTAAACTAAGGACAACGTCCTTGTGCAGAAGTCGAGAAAATCGTGGACCTAACTCGCGTGATCTTGGAATCTGACAATTTGTCGGGTACGTTCCGGGGTAGCCCAGAAAAGGACGCCATGGTCAAGTCCCAGGTTAATAAGCAAATTTGATCTTGTGTCAACTCTTTGATTTTCGGCATCAGCATCCAAAAAGGAACCTATTTGGCGATAGTATACAAGTTAGAGATAGAATACAAGCAAAGGAAAAAGGAGAGGGATCAGTTTAAAGAACATACCCGCCATATCCAAGCTTGCTTCAATCATCAACTCAAGCATGGTGTTCTCTCGAGAGGAAGCTTGCGCAGCTTCAACCACGGCGGTTTCTTTGGCAGCTATAGCTTCTCGAGCTTGTTGTAGCGCCATTTTTTCTTTCTCCGATGATTTTCGGGACTGCTCCATTATTATAAGTGCCTGCTTTTTCATAGACTGAAGCTGTTGGCGGAGTTCTTTCAAGTCTGATCCTGAACCCTTACTCGAGGAATCTTCAATAAATACATCATTGACAGGCGTTTTCCTCGACTGGGATGAAACAGGAAAAGCATCGGCAGGTCGAGGAGTTGAAGTGTAGTTGTCAAATACCAACTGGAAATAAAAGTTTCGAAATCAATCATCAAGCAAAATAGATTTTTCATTGATTTCTCAAAGTATTTACACGGCTATTACAAAAGGAGGATCCCTAATGAACTACTGAGGTGGTTGTCGCCAAAGCTACTATGGCGACATCATCAAATGAGAAAACAAAAGAGAAGGCAGGATGATCTACTTGACCTCCGGCTTCGATGAGCTAGGAGCGGGAGTTGGCTTGCATCCCAGGTAGGCAAGGATTTTCTTCGAGTTTGGCTTAGCAGCTTTGATCAACGACTGCCACTTCTTCGTCTCCATCTCCTTCGTATCGCCAACTCTCGCACAGTCGACATTTTGTTGGTTGTCAGCGACCAAGGCAATAGTGCCTTCGACGCCAACTTTCAAACCCTCTTGGCGAAGTTTGAGCCCAAGATCTTCTGGAGAATTGAAGTGTTTGGCGAGAGCAGCAAAAGGCGTGGGTTCTTCCTTCTTCGGGAAGAAGTAAGGAAAAAGCCGCGACAGACCTGATCTGGCATCGGCAAGACCTTCACGCGCCTCATCTCCGTGGATCTCAAGGAGAGAAAGAGCGTCGAGAAGGCGATCACCTTCAGGGTTCTCCAGATCATAATCTTGCTGCGTTTTCCCTAAGTGAGTCAAAAGAAACTTGTCAGAAAAGAGCGGGACAAGAAGAATTTGAGGACCCGGAGAAATAGCAAGGATCTAAGTACTTACTAACAAAACATCAAGTCTGCGACTCCAGGCGACTAAGGATTTCTTTCTCGCGAGCAGCCTGTTGAGCTATGTTGTCACTCAATGAAGTTTCCGCGTCATGAAGTCTTTTTCGAAGATCTTCGACAGCGGCGGCATCTTCTTCAGCTTTTTTACGAGCTCTTTCGCTTTGCTCTAACTTGATAGTAAGAGCGTCAGCGCGTTTGTTAGCTTCCGCAAGAGTCGCTGGCAAAATAAACGACAGAAAAATGTCATGACAAAAATAAATGAAGGAGCGCGTTCGACAGAAGAGGCAAGGAAAAATAGTACCTTCAAGCTTGGTGGCATAATCACGATACCCGATAAATTGGGTACCGAGGCGGACAAATTCCTTCATGGGAGGCTGACGAGAAGACCACAGAAAAAAGAAATCAATATAGGAAGCAAAAGCTCGACAGCACCAAGCAAAAGATCAGAGAGGAGTCCAAAGCAATACAATGATCAAAGTATACAAAAAGAGAGAAGAAGAGATAGCTTACATCATCCATTAAAGGAGTCGTGGAACTACCAGTCAGCAAGGTAGGCTCCTTGCCCGGCTCGACCCTAGCCCTTTTTGGAGAAGGGGCACGGGGGCTTGGAACTGGAGTTGGATGCTCGATGTTTTGCTGAGGAGGCGAGGTTTCCTCCCCGCCGGGTTGAGCTTCAGAAACAACTAAAGTACGCGACGTACTCGTTCGAGCAGCCGCGTCAATAGGTGGATCTTCATCGTCGTCGCCACTACAATTAAACGGCGACAATATAAGAAACAACACAGACAAAATATCGAGAGCAAACAAAAAAAGAGTAGCAAGGACTTACGAGCTGACAAGGGCATCCAAGTAAGGGTTGAAAGTTGTCCTTTCTTCAGTAGGAGCAACTTCTTCGGCAGGAGATGCGCCGGCTTTGGAGACGCCAGAATCGGCAACTTTGTCCCTCTTCCTCTTATTCCTTGGAGAAACAGCAGAGGGGAGGGAGTGTGTCGCCCCATCAGATTCGACCTCTTTTGAGGCCGCAGTTTGAGAACCCGCGACTTCGCTCTCAGGGCGAGACGTACCCTGGTTGTCGTCGATGACAACAGTCCGTTCTTCGACTTCTCCACCTTCAGGAAGAGGAGGAAGAGAAGCTAGAACTGGGTGGTTCTACAAAAACAATAAATGTCGACAAAAAAGTTATGCGATGGACGCCAGCAAAAATAGTACTCGACAAATACTAAAAAATCGAGAGGACAAGATAGTAGTCGAGGGAAAAATTACCTCGGGAAGGGTGTTGGTGCTACTATATGGCTTAACGCGGCAAGAGGATGGAATAGTATCCTTCTTGCTAAGCGATGAAATTCTTCAGATCAGTTTCTCCAAATCCTTCACAGGAAGGTCTTTGGAGAGCCTCTCGACATCTTCCTCACCAGCATACATCCAAAGAAGATTTCTGCGAGCTTGTAAAGGCTGCACTCTAATCCTAAGGAAGTAGGCTGTGATTTGGATACCTGACAATTCCTTGCCACGGGTGTTCTGAAGCTCACGGATGCGAGTCATCAGCGCCTCTGTCGCCGATTTCTCTTCTTCGGTGGCTTCAGCATCCCAGGATCGGCGGCGAAGAATCTTGGCTCCTCCATCAAAAGGAGCAATGTTGTACTCCACCGAGTCGGAGCTTTCTTCATGCACATAGAGCCACCTTTTGCGCCACCCCTGGACGGAGTCGGGAATTTGACGTCGAAGTACTCGACATCAGGGCGAACGCAAATGACAACGCCGCCTATGTTGTAGACGACGTTGTGGGAGCCATTGCGGCGGCAGTAGAAGAAGCGCTTCCACAGAGGCCAATTAGGATGGACTCCGAGGAAGCATTCGCAGAGGGTGATGAAAATAGAGATGTGGAGGATGGAGTTGGGCGTCAGCTGATGTAGCTGTAGCCCGTAAACAAAGAGGAGACCTCGGAGGAACTCGTGGATAGGGGGAGAGAGGTCGCGAATAAGGTGGTCAACGAAACTGACCCGATACTCGATAGGAGGCGATGGATAACTTTCCTCGCTAGGGAAGCGCAGCGCGTCCTTCTTCTTCATGAGCCCGAGCTTCTTCATCAAGTTCAGGTCTTGGTTGGAGATCTTGGATCTCTCCCACTCCAGATCTTCCGCCGCCATCTTCGATTCAGGAGTGCTGTGGCGAGTGAGCCGAGCGCGTGGTGGCATTAACAGTGGCGAAAGCGCGAAGTGCGAGTGTGGCTGAGCTCAGGAAGTGTTGGGCGCAATGGGGATTTTTGCAGAGGAGAGCAGAGGTGCGACGCAGGCGAAAGTATGAACTGAGGAAGAAGAAGACCTTATATAGAGAAGTGGCGAAGCGACGCACCGTTGGATGGAGTAATTTTGCGGTGGATGTTGTACACGTGGTTAAGGGGTAAAAGAGTATTTTGACTGTGAAGGAACGGAACAGGCGCCACAGTGCATGCGCCAGGAAAAGCGGAGGACGTGTGTCCCCCACTTGCACGACGTGTCAAATTGATGACGATTCTGGGCCCGCAAGACAGAGAGAGCAGTACTCGCGTCTTCCCGATACAGTGGTCGTGGCTATCGTCAGTAATGATCTCACCTTGACTAAAGGGAAAATCTCGGCTGTGAAGACTAAAGAAATTGGCGGCAGGAAAAAATTATTGATTATTTTGAGAACCTTTGATCAAATACAAGTTTTTGCCCAAATGCTCGGGGGCTACTTTGAAAAAAAAAGAGAAAAATTCGAGTATGACAAAATTAAAATTGCGAGAGTCTATGATCAAACGCAAGCATTTGTGCATAGCCTCGGGGGCTACTCCCATCGGGAGCGCTGGTCGCGCACCTGATAGATGTGAAAAGCTCGAGAAAGAATGACAATATAGCGACATAAGGCGTAGAACCAAGCACAAGTCCTTGGCTGTAGCCTCGGGGCTACTCCCATCGGGAACGCTGTTCGCGTGCTCGATGAAGTTATAAAAAGAAGTGAGCATATTTCGAGTTATGCAAATAACTCTACATATACTCCCATCGGGAAGGCAAGATAAGTCATCCGTTTACTCAATAAAATGTGCTATTCCAGCAGCCGAAAAAGCACTCGACAATATATTCTCAGAGCGCCAAAGTCGCGAATAATCTCTGAATGCCGCAAAACTTTGCGAAGGTAAGACCCAGATCCGTTCGAGCGGCGTGGCACCGTCTCCGACGTCGGTTTGCTACTTTTTTCCGTATCAACAGATACGAAGAAAAATCCTAACGGATGCGTTAGGTACCCGATAAAATATGACTGGGACTCGACGAATGGTAAGACCTTAAGCGGCACCTATCGAAGTTTACACAGTATCCCGAGATCGTGTCCAGGGACGTGATCTTGAAGTAGGTTTTGCGGATTGCCACTAGAGCGTTAACTAGTATCCGTCGGATGAACTAGCCCCAACTACCATCATCCTTGTACAATATATAATTGCATATCCAAAGATATGTGATGAATTCGACAGAATTATTGAATGATTAAAGTTGGAGATTTTCCCTGATTCTTTGATTCAAGCAAAATCTCGGGCTACGACATAGGCATCCCCAATGGGCCTGCCAAGATAGTACCCGGGGTTCAAGGCCCATGACTCGAAGAATAAGAAGATTCGGAAGCCCAAGTTATTAGTAAGGAAAGCTAGAGTTGTATTAGAAAGTACTACTTGTAATCTTGCGGGACGGGTTGGAAACCCTCCCGGACTCTGTAACTTGTGTATTACGAATCCCTCGGTGATGTCTACGCACACTCCTTTTCCTGTAGACAGTGTTGGGCCTCCAAGAGCAGAGGTTTGTAGAACAGCAGCAAGTTTCCCTTAAGTGAATCACCCAAGGTTTATCGAACTCGGGAGGAAGAGGTCAAAGATATCCCTCTCAAGCAACCCTGCAATTACGATACAAGAAGTCTCTTGTGTCCCCAACACACCTAATACACTTGTCAGATGTATAGGTGCACTAGTTCGGCGAAGAGATAGTGAAATACAAGTGGTATGAATGAATATGAGCAGTATAACGGCGCCAAAAATAGCTTGCTGGCGTGCAGTTGATGGTAGTAATATTGCAGGAAATAAAGATGCAGTAAAACAGTAAATAAGCGATGATTTCAGTATTTGGAAACAAGGCCTAGGGATCATACTTTCACTAGTGGACACTCTCAACATTGATCACATAATAAAACCACTCTACACTCTCTTGTTGGATGATGAACACCATTAATTGTGTAGGGCTACAAGAGCACCTCAATGCCGAGTTAACAAGCTCCACAACATTCGATGTTCATATTTAAATAACCTTAGAGTGCATGATAGACCAACGCAATTATACCGAGTACTAACATAGCATGCACACTGTCACCTTCAGCTATGAAAGGGGGAATAGATCACATCAATACTATCATAGTAATAGTTAACTTCATAATCTACAAGAGATCATAATCATAAACTACGCCAAGTACTACATGATGCACACACTGTCACCATTACATCATGGAGGAGGAATATACTACTTTAATAACATCACTAGAGTAGCACATAGATTAATAGTGATATAAAGCACATTGCAATCATAAAGGAATATAAATAAGCACTTCACTATACTATTCTGAATTACTCTCCGGCAAGATAACGAACACTAATTCATTATGTAGGTATTCCCAAGTACTAATAAACACCCCACGCTGTCACTGTGAGCATTCATATGAGGTACTAACACACCACAATTTCATAGAGACATCCGACTCAAATCATAACTCAGTGAATAAGTATTCTGTGAAATATAGCCTAAGAGACCCACACGGTGCACACACTGTCACCTTTACACACGTGGGACAAGGAGTCTCCGGAGATCACATAAGTAAAATCCACTTGAATAGCATAACGACATCTAGATTACAAAGCTCATCATATGGATCTCAATCATGTAAGGCAGCTCATGAGATCATTGTATTGAAGTACATAGGAGAGAGAGATGAACCACATAGCTACCGGTACAGCCCTTAGCCTCGATGGAGAACTACTCCCTCCTCATGGGAGACAGCAGCGTTGATGAAGATGGCGGTGGTATCGATGGAGATGCCTTCCGGGGCACTTCCCCGTCCCGGCGTGCGGAACAGAGACTCTGTCCCCCGATCTTGGCTTCGCGATGGCGGCGGCGGAAGGTTTCTCGTCCGTGGCTTTTTTGTCTCGAAGATTTAGGTCGGGAGGCTTAAATAGGCGAAGAGGCGGAGTCGGAAGGGCTACGGAGCCACCACACAACAGGGGGCGCCCGGGCCGCGCCGGCCACCTGTGTGGGCCCCAGGGCTCCCCTCGGTGCCTCTCCGGTGTTCGAAGCTTCGTGGAATTATAAGCGGGCGTTGATTTCGTCCAATTCCGAGAATATTTCCTTACTAGGATTTCTGAAACCAAAAACAGCAGAAAACAGGAACTGGCACTTCGGCATCTCGTCAATAGGTTAGTTCCGGAAAACGCATATAAATGATGTAAAGTGTGTATAAAACATGTGAGTATCATCATAAAAGTAGCATCAAACATAAGAAATTATAGATACGTTTGAGACGTATCAAGCATCCCCAAGCTTAGTTCCTACTCGCCCTCGAGTAGGTGAACGATAACAAAGATAATTTCTTAAGTGACATGCTATCATAATCTTGATCAATACTATTGTAAAGCATATGAGATGAATGAAGTGATTCAAAGCAATGGTAAAGACAATGAGTAAACTGAATCATATAGCAAAGACTTTTCATGAATAGTACTTTCAAGACAAGCATCAATAAGTCTTGCATAAGAGTTACTCATAAAGCAATAAATTCAAAGTAAAGGCATTGAAGCAACACAAAGGAAGATATAAGTTTCAGCAATTGCTTTCAACTTGTAACATGTATATCTCATGGATAGTTGTCAACATAAAACAATATAACAAGTGCAATAAGTAAACATGTAAGAATCAATGCACAGTTGACACAAGTGTTTGCTTCTAAGATAGAAAGAAGTAGGTGAACTGACTCAACATAAAAGTAGAAGAATGGCCCTTCGCAGAGGGAAGCATGGATTACTATATTTGTGCTAGAGCTTTTAGTTCGAAAACATAGAAACAATTTTGTCAACGGTAGTAATAAAGCATATGTGTTATGTATAAGATATCCTATAAGCTGCAAGCCTCATGCATAGATTACCAATAGTGCTCGCACCTTGTCCTAATTAGCTTGGATTATCATGGATTATCATTGCATAGAATATGTTTCAACCAAGTGTCACAAAGGGGTACCTCTATGCCGCCTGTACAAAGGTCTAAGGAGAAAGTTCGCATTGGATTTCTCGCTTTTGATTATTCTCAACTTAGACATCCATACCGGGACAACATAGACAACAGATAATGGACTCTCTTTAATGCATAAGCATTCAACAACAGATATATTCTCATAAGATATTGAGGATTAATTGTCCAAACTGAAACTTCCACCATGAATCATGGCTTTAGTTAGCGGCCCAATGTTCTTCTCTAACAATATGCATACTCAAACCATTTGATCATGAAAATCGCCCTTACTTCAGACAAGACGAACATGCATAGCAACTCACATGACATTCAACAAAGATGTAATAGTTGGTGGCGTCCCCAGAAACATGGTTACCGCTCAACAAGCAACTTATTAAGAAATAAGATACATAGCTACATATTCTTCACCACAATAGTTTTTAAGGCTATTTTCCCATGAGCTATATATTGCAAAGGAAAAGGATAGAATTTTAAAGGTAGCACTCAAGTAATTTACTTTGGAATGGCAGAGAAATACCATGTAGTAGGTAGGTATGGTGGACACAAATGGCATAGTTTTTGGCTCAAGGATTTGGATGCACGAGAAGAATTCCTCTCAATACAAGGCTAGGCTAGCAAGGTTGTTTGAAGCAAACTCAAGTATGAAACGGTGCAGCAAGACTCACATATGAACATATTGTAAGCATTATAAGACTTTACATCGTCTCCTTGTTGTTCAAATACCTTAACCAGAAAATATCTAGACTCTAGAGAAACTAATCATGCAAACCAAATTTTAACAAGCTCTACAGTATTTCTTCATTAATAGGTGCAAAGTACATGATGCAAGAGCTTTAAACATGATCTATATGAGCACAACAATTGCCAAGTATCAAATTATTCAAGACATTATACCAATTACCACATGCAGCATTTTCTGTTTCCAACCATATAACAATTAACGAAGCAGTTTCAACCTTCGCCATGAACATTAAGAATAAAGCTAAGAACACATGTGTTCATACGCAACAGCGGAGCGTGTCTCTCTCCCACACAAGCATGATAGGATCAGATTTTATTCAAAGAAAACAAAAATAAAAACATACAGACGCTCCAAGTAAAGCACATAAGATGTGACGGAATAAAAATATAGTTTCACTAGAGGTGACCTGATAAGTTGTCGATGAAGAAGGGGATGCCTTAGGCATCCCCAAGCTTATATGCTTGAGTCTTCTTGAAATATGCAGGGATGAACCACGGGGGCATCCCCAAGCTTAGACTTTTCACTCTTCTTGATCATATTGTATCATCCTCCTCTCTTGATCCTTGAAAACTTCCTCCACACCAAACTCAAAACAAACTCATTAGAGGGTTAGTGCATAATAAAAAATTCACATATTCAGAGGTGACATAATCATTCTTAACACTTCCGGACATTGCACAAAGCTTCTGAAAGTTAATGGAACAAAGAAATCCATCAAACATAGCAAAACAGGCAATGCGAAATAAAAGGCAGAATCTGTCAAAACAGAACAGTCCGTAAAGAAGAATTTTTTAGAGGCACTGGACTTGCTCAGATGAAAATGCCCAAATTGAATGAAAGTTGCGTACATATCTGGGGATCACACACGTAAATTGGCAGATTTTTCTAAGTTACCTACAGAGAACCCTGCCCAAATTCGTGACAGCAAGAAATCTGTTTCTGCGCAGTAATCCAAATCTAGTATGAACCTTACTATCAAAGACTTTACTCGCACAACAATGCAATAAAATAAAGATAAGGAGAGGTTGCTACAGTAGTAACAACTTCCAAGACACAACAAAACAGTAGCAAAATAAAGACATGGGTTATCTCCCAAGAAGTGCTTTCTTTATAGCCATTAAGATGGGCTCAGCAGTTTAATGATGCACTCGCAAGAAATAAGAGTTGAAGCAAAGAGGCATCAAAAAGCAAGTATGAAACAAATTTAAGCCTAACCCACTTCCTATGAAAAGGAATCTTGTAAATAAACAAGTCATGTAGGCATAATGCAACAAGCATAGGAAAACTAGACAAGCGCAACTTCACGATTTTCAGCATATAGAGAGGTGTTTTAGTAACATGAAAACTTCTACAACCATATTTTCCTCTCTCATAATGATTTTCAGTAGCATCATGAACAAACTCAACAATATAACTATCAAATGAAACATTCTTATCATGAGCTATATGCCTAAAATTATTACTACTCACAACATAAGCATAGTCATTCTTATTAATTGTAGTGGGAGCAAATTCAACAAAGTAGCTATCATCAAATATAGGAGGCATATTGTAATCATAATTAAATTTATCCTCCATAGTAGGCGGCACCAGAAGTCCACTATCATTATAATCATCATAAATAGGAGGCAAAGTATCATCAAAGAAAATTTTCTCCTCAATGCTTGGGGGACTAAAAATATCATGCTCATCAAAACCAGCTTCCCCAAGCTTAGAACTTTCTATATCATTATCAACAATGGTGTTCAAAGCGTTCATACTAATATTACTAGTAGCATGCAAATAAGGTTCCATAGGTTTTTTAATTTTCGCATCAAACAATCCATGTCTTAACTCAGGAAATAGTTTAAAAAGCTCACATTGTTTTCCATTATGCCTTACTAGTGTTTAACAAGAAACAAAAAGATGCAATTGCAGGATCTAAAGGAAATAGCTTAGCACACACACCGGCAACAAGACTAGGAAATAGCTTAGTAGTCGGAGGATGTGAATACCTTTTACCTTACCTCCCCAACGGCGCAAAATAGCTTGATGTCTACGCACACTCCTTTTCATGTAGACAGTGTTGGGCCTCCAAGAGCAGAGGTTTGTAGAACAACAGCAAGTTTCCCTTAAGTGAATCACCCAAGGTTTATCGAACTCAGTGAGGAAGAGGTCAAAGATATCCCTCTCAAGCAACCCTGCAATTACGATACAAGAAGTCTCTTGTGTCCCCAACACACCTAATACACTTGTCGATGTATAGGTGCACTAGTTCGGCGAAGAGATAGTGAAATACAAGTGGTATGAATGAATATGAGCAGTAATAACGCCGAAAATAGCTTCTGGCGTGTTGATGGTAGTAATATTGCAGAAATAAAGATGCAGTAAAACAGTAAATAAGCGATGATTGCAGTATTTGGAAACAAGGCCTAGGGATCATACTTTCACTAGTGCACACTCTCAACATTGATCACATAATAAAACCACTCTACACTCTCTTGTTGGATGATGAACACCATTAATTGTGTAAGGGCTACAAGAGCACCTCAATGCCGGAGTTAACAAGCTCCACAACATTCGATGTTCATAAATAACCTTAGAGTGCATGATAGACCAACGCAATTATACCGAGTACTAACATAGCATGCACACTGTCACCTTCAAGCTATGAAAGGGGGAATAGATCACATCAATACTATCATAGTAATAGTTAACTTCATAATCTACAAGAGATCACAATCATAAACTACGCCAAGTACTACATGATGCACACACGTCACCATTACATCATGGAGGAGGAATAGACTACTTTAATAACATCACTAGAGTAGCACATAGATTAATAGTGATATAAAGCACATTGCAATCATAAAGGAATATAAATAAGCACTTCACTATGCTATTCTGAATTACTCTCCGGCAAGATAACGAACACTAATTCATTATGTAGGTATTCCCAAGTACTAATAAACACCCCACGCTGTCACTGTGAACATTCATAGGAGGTACTAACACACAATTTCATAGAGATATCCGACTCAAATCATAACTCGGTGAATAAGTATTCGTGAAATATAGCCTAAGAGACCCACACGGTGCACACACTGTCACCTTTACACACGTGGGACAAGGAGTCTCCGGAGATCACATAAGTAAAATCCACTTGAATAGCATAACGACATCTAGATTACAAAGCTCATCATATGGATCTCAATCATGTAAGGCAGCTTATGAGATCATTGTATTTAAGTACATAGGAGAGAGAGATGAACCACATAGCTACCGGTACAGCCCTTAGCCTCAATGGAGAACTACTCCCTCCTCATGGGAGACAACAGCGTTGATGAAGATGGCGGTGGTGTCGATGGAGATGCCTTCCGGGCACTTCCCCGTCCCGGCGGCGTGCCGGAACAGAGACTCCTGTCCCCCAGATCTTGGCTTCGCGATGGCGGCAGCTCTGGAAGGTTTCTCGTACCGTGGCTTTTTTGTCTCGAAGATTTAGGTCGGGGAGGCTTAAATAGGCGAAGAGGCGGAGTCGGAAGGGCTATGGAGCCACCACACAATAGGGGGGCGCCCCCCCCCTGGGCCGCGCCGGCCACATGTGTGGGCTCCCCTCTGGTGCCTCTCCGGTGTTCTGGAAGCTTCGTGGAATTATAAGATGTTGGGCGTTGATTTCGTCCAATTCCGAGAATATTTCCTTACTAGGATTTCTGAAACCAAAAACAGCAGAAAACAGGAACTGGCACTTGGCATCTCGTCAATAGGTTAGTTCCGGAAAACGCATATAAATGATGTAAAGTGTGTATAAAACATGTGAGTATCATCATAAAAGTAGCATGGAACATAAGAAATTATAGATACGTTTGAGACGTATCACTCGGCTCCGCCTCCTATATAAGGGGGAGTCGAGGGACAAAGAAAGGATCGATTCATTGTGTGCCACGCAACCCTAGTTTTTACACCGTCGAGTACATTTCGGCTGAAACCTTCGAGATCTACTTGCCCTCTACTTCCGACTAAAACCCTAGTCTACAATCCGTAGGCATTGATAAGTTAATCCCTTGTCACTCATTGCGGCAGATATTTTTTGATATGGGCTAAATCCCATGACTTGGGCAGCATTTCTTCTATGCTTGAAATAATCGCAATTAGCCTCGCAATCTCTGACTATTCTCTCGAACAAAGTCCTATGCATTCGGTACCTTCTACGGAAGAGGCGAGGAGGATAGGTTGGTACCTCGGCAAAATAATCTTGCATCAGCTGTTCGTGGTCGAGTGCGCGGTTCCGCGGAATGCACATACGCCCCATCACGGATCCTTTCCGCTGATCCAGCAGCTTGGAGCGGTCCTCCATGTGCTTCATACCGAACAGGAGCAGCATCATCTCCGTCTCGTCGTCGTTGAGCAGCTCGTCGAGGTCCGAATCGTCGGAATCTGACGAGGACCAATCAGTCGACGACGCATCCAAATTCGCCATGTGCACATCCTCCGAAGCCATCTACCACGGTGAAGCATGCATCAGCCAAAAACACCTCCATTTTACCAGCGAGAACGAACAAGAACGCGGCGGAATACTCACCGGTGAAAACGGCGGAGAAGACCACGGTGGGGGTGCGGCGGCGCGCGCGGAGGGACGCGGATCTTCGGCGGGGGTGTGGCGGAGGTGCGGCGGGCGTCGACGCAGCTCGGCGCGGCTCGGCGGGCGGCGGAGGGGCGCGGATCTGACGGATTCCGGCGGCGGCGCGCGGGTGGCTGCGGCGACGCGTGGGGGAAAACAGGTGGGGGGAACTGAAATGTCCGCACGCGGTTTCGGAAATGGGATACTGGTTTGGCCCTCTATCGCCGCTCCCACCCCGCACAAGTAGGGGGTGAAGACCCGCCCCGTAATCGAAAACAGCAAAAATCGGAGCGGGGGCCTTTTTACGGGGTCTGCTAGACGGCCGGGTAGAGCCGAAACCCGTATTCCGGTGGTTATTATACGGGTTTGGCCCTTTTAAGGGGTCTGTTAGACATGCTCTAAAGACTGTCACATAGGCACACAGCTGACGTGGAAGCCTAGGCATCGTATCCTCATGACGATACGACTCTTGTCGTTGTAACCGAGGCAAATCAATCCGCCTAGCGATCCCGTGCGCCCCCTGATTTCTCCCGCCCGCCTGCTCCGCCCCAATCCTACCGCCTCCTTCCGTCCTTGTTGCACGCCAGTGGTCTCCAAAGCTCTCCAAAGCTTCTCGGTCCACACCGTTGTCCCTGCCTCATGTATGATGTATCGCCGGGAGAGATGACAGGGGAAGTGGTGGATAGTTCAGCGCTAGGGCAAGCTGTGGTTCTTGCTGCCATGCTGGATTGCCCTTCATCGGCAGATCGTCACTGCATCTTTGTTAAGCGATCGAGCTCGGGGAATATGGGGCTTAATTTTAGTACGTACTCATATAGAAGACTTCAAATCTGGAACAGAGTGTTAGAATTATATGGAGAAGCAAATGAGAGAGACAACAAATGATTCAATTGTTCTGTTCCATTGATGATTCACAACTTATATACAAGGGGAAGAGACGCGAATATGGGTCACGTCTATTAGAAGAGGTGTGAGGAAGGGTTGTGTCTGTTGACAAACCAATCAACATAGAGAATTACATGAGGGAGGATTACCCCTTTAATTAACCTATTAATTAAATCCTAACACTCCCCCTAATCCTTCCTTGTCCTTGTGCTTGGTCATCTTAAGAATCATCTTTGGAATCATCTCCTCTAAAACCCTGTGGGAAAAATACGAGGAGAGTAGTGTGTATGTTATGTTGCTAAAACTCCTTAAAACCCAGTGGGAAAATAAGGAGAAAATGGTGCAACATATAATGGTTAGATATGCTATTAAAACTCCTTCAAAACCCAATGGGAAAATAAGGAAAAAATGACACAGCATATAATTGGTATTGTCTCTTTGTTAACTCAATATGAGAAAAACCTTGTAAAAGGGAAAAACCCATATAGTTTAGAGAACAATATATGTCGTATATACTTTCCTAAAAACCCCGTTGGGGAAAACAGAAAATATGACATATCATCTTGTGTTGATATTACCTCATTAAAAACCTTGATGAGAACCTGTGTAGTAAACTCATAAAGGGAAAAAGAGTGTAATATGATGCTTTGAACATGATTGATTCAGGAAGATACTCCCCCTGATTCTTGCAATTTTGGAAGCCATCGCATACCAATTCCATAAAATATTTCTGGAACGTTGAAATTGGTAGAGACTTCGTGAACAAACCAACAACATTATTGTGTGATTTGACTTGCAAGATGTTTATTCCCCAACTCTTCTGAAGTTCATGGAGATAAAACAATCTAGAGGCAATATCCTTAGTGATATTGATCTTAATGTATCATGTTTGCATCCATGCAACACAAGCAACATTATCTGTGTAGATAATGATTGATGGTTCAAGAGAACCAATACCACATGACTCATATATGTGGTTTATCATTCCGTAAAGCTACACGTGTTAACGCGGCTTTGTATTTTAGAATGATTGGTAGGTGTAGTCACCAGAGTCTGTCTCGAAGACATCAATGGAGCGACAATTCTACCATGTTGATACACATTGTGGGGATCATTCAAGTAGCCAACATCAGTGTATCCTGATGATATTGGAGTTCAGATTTCTCTGAAATTACAAGAATATGTCAAGTAATGTGTGGTGCCTTGGAGATATCGAAAGATATTCTTGATTCCCAACCAATTGCATTGGTGGGTCCAATGGCACTGAGATATGGAACTTCAAGTTCCAACATCCCTTCTACATCATCCCGTGGTTTGAGTGAATCTTTCTCTACGTCTAGAGATCGAACAACCGGCATGGGAGATGGATATGACTTGTCCATTTTATGTTTCTCCAATATTTATAATATAGGCAACTTGGTGTACCATAATACTTGAGTGAAGTAGCTTGACTTGTAGTATCAAACATTGTTTGGGTTAAACCAAATTCTTCATCTCAAATTCCGTCTTTAGGATGATCATGTGCCTCATCATTGCAAGAGAAATACTTGTGTATGACAAAAACGCATGAGTAATCATCATTGTAGGAGTAATTCTTGTGTATAACAAACTCACTAAATCGGTTGTACCAGAATATACCGACAACAATAAGCCATGTTGTGACTTATTAAATTTACATAATACATGTTGCATTTCATTTCGATTCGGATTGTGATTCCATCGAGAACCATACATGACCAAATCTAGTGATCCACTTGGATATGTAGTCACTACATCTATCAACTGCATAGATAGATGATTTTGTACTGCCAATGATATAATGTATCGGAAATAGGATTTCAAACCAACAACATTATTGTGTGATTTGACTTGCAAGATGTTTATTCCCCAACTCTTCTGAAGTTCATGGAGATAAAACAATCTAGGGGCAATATCCTTAGTGATATTGATCTTAATGTATCATGTTTGCATCCATGCAACACAAGCAACATTATCTGTGTAGATAATGATTGATGGTTCAAGAGAACCAATACCACATGACTCATATATTTGGTTTATCATTCCGTAAAGCTACACGTGTTAACGCGGCTTTGTATTTTAGAATGATTGGTAGGTGTAGTCACCAGAGTCTGTCTCGAAGACATCAATGGAGCGACAATTCTACCATGTTGATACACATTGTGGGGATCATTCAAGTAGCCAACATCAGTGTATCCTGATGATATTGGAGTTCAGATTTCTCTGAAATTACAAGAATATGTCAAGTAATGTGTGGTGCCTTGGAGATATCGAAAGATATTCTTGATTCCCAACCAATTGCATTGGTGGGTCCAATGGCACTGAGATATGGAACTTCAAGTTCCAACATCCCTTCTACATCATCCCGTGGTTTGAGTGAATCTTTCTCTACGTCTAGAGATCGAACAACCGGCATGGGAGATGGATATGACTTGTCCATTTTATGTTTCTCCAATATTTATAATATAGGCAACTTGGTGTACCATAATACTTGAGTGAAGTAGCTTGACTTGTAGTTGTTGGAGATATGCCCAAGAGGCAATAATAAAGTGGTTATTATAATATCTTTGTGTTTATGATAAATGTTTATATACCATGCTATAATTGTATTAACAGAAACTTTGATACATGTGTGTTATGTAAACAACAAGGAGTCCCTAGTAAGCCTCTTGTATAACTAGCTTGTTGATTAATAGATGATCATGGTTTCGTGATCATGAACATTGGATGTTATTAATAACAAGGTTATGTCATTGGTTGAATGATATAATGGACACACACCCATATGAGCGTAGCATAAGATCAAGTCATTAAGTTCAATTTGCTATAAGCTTTCGATACATAGTTGCCTTAGTCCTTCGACCATGAGATCATGTAAATCACTTACACCGGAAGGGTACTTTGATTACATCAAACGCCATTGCGTAAATGGGTGGCAATAAAGATGGGATTAAGTATTTGGAAAGTGTGAGTTGAGGCATATGGATCAATAGTGGGATTTGTCCATCCCGATGACGGATAGATATACTCGGCCCTCTCGGTGGAATGTCATCGATTAGCTTGCAAGCATATGAATGGTTCATAAGAGATCACATACCACGGTACGAGTAAAGAGTACTTGTCGGTAACGAGGTTGAACAAGGTATGGAGATACCGATGATCGAACCTCGGACAAGTAAAATATCGCGAGACAAAGGAATTGGCATCGTATGTAATTGGTTCAATCGATCACTAAGTCATCGTTGAATATGTGGGAGCCATTATGGATCTCCGATCCCGCTATTGGTTATTCGAGTCATGTGTGCATAGTTCACGAACCGTAGGGTGACGCGCTTAAGGTTCGATGTCGCATAGGTAGATTCGGAATATGAGATGGAGACCGAATGTTGTTCGGAGTCTCGGATAGGATCCAAGACATCACGAGGAGGACCGGAATTGTTAAGAATTCTGCTGTTTTGTATTTCAAGAAAAGTTGTTGAAACATTCTCGGAATTGGACGAAATAAAAACAGAGGTTCTTATTTTTCTGTCACGTAGATGGAGTCCAAAGGGAGGAAGAAAGAGCCAGGGGTGGGCCACACCACAGGCCGGCGGGCCCCCTGGCCGCGCCGGGTATGTGGTGTGGGCCCACCAGGCGCCACTAGATGGGTTTCGTGAAACCCTAACCCTAGTTCCCGACTATAAATAGTGGGAAGGTTTGGCCGCCAAAGCTGCTCGGTTCGCAACCCTAATTTGCCACCTCTCCTCCTCCCGATTTCTCCTGCTCGGCTTAGGCGAAGCCCTGCAGAATTCTCTCTCCACCACCACCACCACGCCGTCGTGCTGCTGGGATTCCGTGGAGATCTACCACACCTCCGCTGCCCGCTGGAACGGGAGAGGAAGGAGCTTCATCGACACCGTACGCGCGACCGAGCACGGAAGTGCTGCCGGATTGCAGCACCGGGACGATCGTCTACATCAACAACGAGATTAATCTCGTAGACTTTGGAATCTTCGAGGGTTAGTCTCATCTCTATCTCGTTGCTTCGATCTTGTAGATTAGATCTTGGGTGTTCCATAGATTAGATCTGTTGGTTTTATTCGTCTTGCGGTAGGAAAATTTTTGTTTTTTATTCTACGAACCCAGTGGTATCAGAGCCATGTCTATGCATAGATCTGTTGCGAGTAGAACACAATGGTTTTGTGGGCGGTGATGCTTTTGTTGCTTTAGTTTGTGTACTTTGCTTCTTGCGGGATGGTGGGATGAAGCGGCCCGGGCTAACTTTACATGACCGCGTTTCATGAGACTTGCTCCACGCTTGACATGCAACTTGTATTGCATAAGTGGCTTTGCGGGTGTCTGTCTCTCCCACCATAGTGAAGATTGTAATTTACACTTCTATTGTCAACACTAGTATCACCGTTGTGGTTCATGTTCGTAGGTAGATTGGATCTCACTCGAAAACCCTAAACCACGTAAAATATGCAAACCAAATTAGAGCGTCTAACTTGTTTTTGCAGGGTTTGGTGATGTGATATGGCCATAATGTGATGATGATTATATATGATGTATGAGATGTTCATTGTTGTATTATGGCAACCGGCAGGAGCCTAATGGTTGTCTTTAATTTTTGTTAAAGACCTGCGTGTCTATTCATCATGTAATAGCTTTATTTCAAGTAGTTGTTATAGTAGCTATAAGTGATGGACAACCATGAAGCGGCGCCATGACCTTGACGCCATGCTGGTGATGATGGAGATCATGTCCGTGCTTTGGAGATGGAGATCAAAAGCACAAGTAGAAAGGCCATATCATATCACACATTATGAATTGCATGTGATGTTAATCCTTTATGCATCTTATTTTGCTTAGATCGCGACGGTAGCATTATAAGATGATCCCTCTCACTAAATATCAAGATAATAAAGTGTTCATCCTTAGTATGCACCGTTGCTAAGACTTGTCGTTTCGAAGCATCTCGTGATGATCGGGTGTGATAGACTCTACATGTGCATACAACGGGTGCAAGCCGATTTGCACACGCGGATACTAAGGTTGCCTTGACGAGCCTAGCATGTACAGACATGGTCTCGGAACACGGGATACCGAAAGGTAGAGCATGAGTCATATGAATGATATGATGAACACTTGGGTGTTCGCCTTTGAAGCTACATCTTTTCTCGTGAAGATCGGACTTGGTGTGGTGGATTTGGTTCGTGCAATCACTAAGACAATGCGAGGGATATTGTTTTGAGTGGGAGTTCACCCTGTTAATTTAAGAATTAAAATTGAACCCATTTTATCATAAACTTAGTCTAAACTCTTTGCAAATATGTTGTAGATCATGGCGCCCCCCTCCATCAATTTTAACCAGTTCCTAGAGAAAGAAAAGCTTAAGGGCAATGGTAGCAACTTCACTGACTGGTTCCGTCATGTGAGGATTTTCCTCGCTGGCGTAAGCTTGCAATATGTGCTCGAAGCACCGCTAGGTTCCCCACCACCTCCTGTAGTGTCCGAGGACATAAAGAATGTTTATGAGACTCGGGCAATTCGGTACTCCGAAGTTCAGTGTGCCATCTTGTGCAGTTTAGAGGCAGAGCTCCAAAAACGTTTTGAGCACCACGACCCATGTGAGATGATGCGTGAGCTCAAACTTATCTTTGAGACTCATGCAGCCGTGGAGCTATGAGGCCTCGAAACAGTTCTTTAACTGCATGATGGAAGAGGGCAGCTCCGTTAGTGAGCACATGTTCGCTATGTCCGGACATGCGAAGAAGCTCGTTTGGGATTGTGATCCCTAACAAGCTGGGTATTCATCGTGTCCTCCAATCACCGCCACCAAGTTACAAGAACTTCGTGATGAACTACAACATGCAGAACATGAACAAAGAGTTACCGAACTCTTCTCCATCTGAAGTCTGCTGAAGTAGAAATAAAGAAGGAGAACCAAGTGTTGATGGTCAACAAGACCACCATTTCAAGAAGCGGAGCAAGCCTAACAAGGGCAACTTCAAGAAGGGCGGCAAGAAAGTTGCGGCGCCTCGAGAAGCCTAAGGCTGGTCCTAAGCCTGATACTGTGTGCTATTACTGCCGGGGAAGGGGCACTGGAAGCGTAATTGCTCCAAATACTTGGCCGATCTGAAGAGCGGCAACATCAAGAAGAAAGGTATATTTGATATACATGTTATAGATGTCTATCTTGCTGGTTCTCGTAGTAGTGCCTGGGTATTTGATACTGGTTCGGTTGCTCACATTTGTAACTCAAACAGGAACTGCGGAATAAACGAAGCTGGCGAGGGACGAGGACGATGCGCGTTGGAAATGGATCCAAAGTCGATGTGATCGCCGTCGGCACGCTCCCTCTACATCTACCTTCGGGATTAGTTTTAAACCTTAATAATTGTTATTTGGTACCTGCGTTGAGCATGAACATTATATCTGGATCTTGTTTGATGCAAGACGGTTATTCGTTTAAGTCTGAGAATAATGGTTGTTCGATTTATATGAGTAATGTCTTTTATGGCCATGCACCTGAGATGAATGGTTTATTCTTGTTAAATCTCGATAGTAGTGATACACATGTTCATAACATTGATGCTAAGCGAATTAAATTGAATGATAATTCTACTTATATGTGGCACGTCTTGGTCATATTGGAGTGAAGCGCATGAAGAAACTCCATTCCGATGGACTTCTTGAGTCACTTGACTTTGAGTCACTTGGATGCGAAGCATGTCTAATGGGAAAAATGACTAAGACTCCATTTTCTGGTACAATGGAGCGAGCTACGAACTTATTGGAAATCATACATACGATGTGTGCGGACCAATGAGTGTAGCGTCGCGCGTGGTTATCGTTATGTTCTAACCTTCACGGATGATCTGAGTAGATATGGGTATATTTACTTTATGAAACATAAGTCCGAGACTTTTGAGAAGTTCAAGGAATTCCAAAGTGAAGTAGAAAATCAACGTAACAAGAAGATTAAGTTTCTGCGTTCTGATCGCGGAGGCGAATATCTGAGTTATGAGTTTGGCATGCATTTAAAGAAATGCGGAATACTTTCACAATTGACACCGGGGAACACCACAACGCAATGGTGTGTCCGAACGTCGTAATCGAACTCTCTTAGATATGGTTCATTCTATGATGTCTCTTACCGATTTGCCATTATCATTTTGGGGTTATGCATTAGAGACAGCCGCATTCACTTTAAATAGGGCACCATCTAAATCCGTTGAAACGACACCGTATGAATTATGGTTTGGGAAGAAACCTAAGCTGTCGTTCCTTAAAGTTTGGGGTTGCGAAGCTTATGTAAAAAGAAGTTACAACCTGACAAGCTAGAACCCAAAGCGGAGAAATGCGTCTTCATAGGATACCCTAAAGAAACTATTGGGTACACTTTCTATCACAGATCCGAAGGCAAAATCTTTGTTGCCAAGAACGGATCCTTTCTTGAGAAGGAGTTTCTCACTAAAGAAGTGACTGGAAGAAAAGTAGAACTCGACGAGGTTAATGAACCTTCTCTCATAGATCAGAGTAGCGCAGTGCGGAAGATTCTGCGCAGCTGCACCGATAAGAGAGGAAGCGAATGATGATGATCATGAAGCTTCGAACGAGGAAGCTACTGAACCTCGCAGACGACGAGGAACGTGCCACTCTGATTGGTATGATCCCTGTCTAAATGTCATGATTGTGGACAACAATGATGAGGACCCCTGCGACGTATGAAGAAGCGATGATGAGCCCAGATTCCAACAAATGGCAAGAAGCCATGAAATCCGAAATGGGATCCATGTATGATAACAAAGTGTGGACTTTGGTAGACTTACTGATAGCCGCAAGGCTGTCGAAATAAATGGATCTTCAAGAGAAAAACAGATGCTGATGGTAATATTACGTCTATAAAGCTCGACTTGTCGCAAAGGGTTTTCGACAAATTCAAGGAGTTGACTACGATGAGACTTTCTCACCCGTAGCGAAGTAAAGTGAGGATTTTGTTAGCAATAGCTGCATTTTTCGATTATGAGATTTGGCAGATGGATGTCAAAACGGCGTTCCTCAATGGTGATATTGAGGAAGAGTTGTATGGTACAACCCAAAGGTTTTGTCGATCCTGAAAATGCTGACAAGGTATGCAAACTTCAGCGTTCCATTTATGGACTGAAGCAAGCATCCCGGAGTTGGAATCTACGCTTTGATAGAGTGATCAAAGACTTCGGTTTTATACGGACTCATGGTGAGGCCTGTATTTACAAGAAAGTGAGTGGGAGCTCTGTATTATATGTAGATGACATATTATTGATTGGGAATGATATAGAACTATTAAGCAGCGTTAAAGGTTATTTGAATAAGTGTTTTTCAATGAAAGACCTTGGTGAAGCAGCGTACATTTTAGGCATCAAGATTTATAGAGATAGATCAAGACACCTAATAGGCCTTTCACAGAGTACATACGGACAAGATTCTAAAGAAGTTTAGAATGGATGAAAGCAAGAAAGGGTTCTTGCCTATGTTGCTGTGGTAGGTCTTGAGTAAGACTCAAGTCAACCTACGACAGATGAAAGAGAAAGGATGAGCAAAATCCCCTATGCTTCGGCAGTAGGCTCTCTCATGTATGCCATGCTGTGTACTAGACCGGATATCGCACATGCTGTTAGTTTGACCAGCAGATATCAAAGTGATCCAGGAATGGAACACTGGACAGCGGTCAAGAATATCCTGAAGTTTTTGAAAAGGACTAAGGATATGTTTCTTTGTTATGGCGGTGACCAAGAGCTCGTTGTAACCGTTACACCGATGCAAGTTGGAACACCGATCCTGATGACTCTAAGTCTCGGGGTACGTGTTTATATTGAATGGTGCGCATAAGCTGGAGCAGTTCCAAGCAGTGCACGGTGGCGAAATCTTCAACAGAATCTGAATATATAGCGGCTTCGGAGGCTTCATGGAAGCGGTATGGATGAAGAGGTTCATTGTTGAGCTTGGTGTGGTTCCTAGTGCATTGGACCCGCTAGTCATTTATTGTGACAACACGGGTGCCATCGCCAATGCAAAGGAACCAAGGTCACACAAGAAGCTGAAGCATATCAAGCTGCGTTTTCATTCGATTCGCGAGTACATCGAAGATGGTGAAGTAGAGATTTGCAAAGTACACACGGATCTGAATGTTGCAGATCCGTTGACTAAAGCTCTCCCAAGGGCAAAGCATGACCAACACCAGAATGCCATGGGTGTTAGGTACCTTACAATGTAATCTAGATTATTGACTCTAGTGCAAGTGGGAGATGTTGGAGATATGCCCAAGAGGCAATAATAAAGTGGTTATTATAATATCTTTGTGTTTATGATAAATGTTTATATACCATGCTATAATTGTATTAACAGAAACATTGATACATGTGTGTTATGTAAACAACAAGGAGTCCCTAGTAAGCCTCTTGTATAACTAGCTTGTTGATTAATAGATGATCATGGTTTCGTGATCATGAACATTGGATGTTATTAATAACAAGGTTATGTCATTGGTTGAATGATATAATGGACACACACCCATATGAGCGTAGCATAAGATCAAGTCATTAAGTTCAATTTGCTATAAGCTTTCGATACATAGTTGCCTTAGTCCTTCGACCATGAGATCATGTAAATCACTTACACCGGAAGGGTACTTTGATTACATCAAACGCCATTGCGTAAATGGGTGGCAATAAAGATGGGATTAAGTATTTGGAAAGTGTGAGTTGAGGCATATGGATCAATAGTGGGATTTGTCCATCCCGATGACGGATAGATATACTCGGGCCCTCTCGGTGGAATGTCATCGATTAGCTTGCAAGCATATGAATGGTTCATAAGAGATCACATACCACGTACGAGTAAAGAGTACTTGTCGGTAACGAGGTTGAACAAGGTATGGAGATACCGATGATCGAACCTCGGACAAGTAAAATATCGCGAGACAAAGGGAATTGGCATCGTATGTAATTGGTTCAATCGATCACTAAGTCATCGTTGAATATGTGGGAGCCATTATGGATCTCCAGATCCCGCTATCGGTTATTGCTCGGAGAGGTCTCGACCATGTCTGCATAGTTCACGAACCGTAGGGTGACGCGCTTAAGGTTCGATGTCGCATAGGTAGATTCGGAATATGAGATGGAGACCGAATGTTGTTCGGAGTCTCGGATAGGATCCAAGACATCACGAGGAGGACCTAATTGTTCTGAAGAATTCTGCTGTTTTGTATTTCAAGAAAAGTTGTTCGGAAACATTCTCGGAATTGGACGAAATAAAACGAGAGGTTCTTATTTTTCTGTCACGCGAGATGGAGTCCAAAGGGGAGGAAGAAAGAGCCGGGTGGGCCACACCACAGCCGGCGCGGGCCCCCAGGCCGCGCCGGGTATGGTGTGGGCCCACCAGGCGCCGCCACTAGATGGGTTTCGTGAAACCCTAACCCTAGTTCCCGACTATAAATAGTGGGAAGGTTTGGCCGGCCAAAGCTGCTCGGTTCGCAACCCTAATTTGCCACCTCTCTCCCTCCCGGTTTCTCTGCTCCGGCAGGCGAAGCCCTGGGAATTCTCCTCCACCACCACCACCACGCCGTCGTCTTCTGGGATTCCGTGGAGATCTACCACCGCTGCCCGCTGGAACGGGAGAGGAAGGAGCTTCATCGACACCGTACGCGCGACCGAGTACGGAAGTGCTGCCGGATTGCAGCACCGGGGACGATCGTCTACATCAACAACGAGATTAATCTCGTAGACTTTGGAATCTTCGAGGGTTAGTCTCATCTCTATCTCGTTGCTTCGATCTTGTAGATTAGATCTTGGGTGTTCCATAGATTAGATCTGTTGGTTTTATTCGTCTTGCGGTAGGAAAATTTTTGTTTTCTATGCTACGAACCCCATCAGTAGTATCAAACATTGTTTGGGTTAAACCAAATTCTTCATCTCAAATTCCGTCTTTAGGATGATCATGTGCCTCATCATTGCAAGAGAAATACTTGTGTATGACAAAAACGCATGAGTAATCATCATTGTAGGAGTAATTCTTGTGTATAACAAACTCACTAAATCGGTTGTACCAGAATATACCGACAACAATAAGCCATGTTGTGACTTATTAAATTTACATAATACATGTTGCATTTCATTTCGATTCGGATTGTGATTCCATCGAGAACCATACATGACCAAATCTAGTGATCCACTTGGATATGTAGTCACTACATCTATCAACTGCATAGATAGATGATTTTGTACTGCCAATGATATAATGTATCGGAAATAGGATTTCAAACCAACAACATTATTGTGTGATTTGACTTGCAAGATGTTTATTCCCCAACTCTTCTGAAGTTCATGGAGATAAAACAATCTAGAGGCAATATCCTTAGTGATATTGATCTTAATGTATCATGTTTGCATCCATGCAACACAAGCAACATTATCTGTGTAGATAATGATTGATGGTTCAAGAGAACCAATACCACATGACTCATATATTTGGTTTATCATTCCGTAAAGCTACACGTGTTAACGCGGCTTTGTATTTTAGAATGATTGGTAGGTGTAGTCACCAGAGTCTGTCTCGAAGACATCAATGGAGCGACAATTCTACCATGTTGATACACATTGTGGGGATCATTCAAGTAGCCAACATCAGTGTATCCTGATGATATTGGAGTTCAGATTTCTCTGAAATTACAAGAATATGTCAAGTAATGTGTGGTGCCTTGGAGATATCGAAAGATATTCTTGATTCCCAACCAATTGCATTGGTGGGTCCAATGGCACTGAGATATGGAACTTCAAGTTCCAACATCCCTTCTACATCATCCCGTGGTTTGAGTGAATCTTTCTCTACGTCTAGAGATCGAACAACCGGCATGGGAGATGGATATGACTTGTCCATTTTATGTTTCTCCAATATTTATAATATAGGCAACTTGGTGTACCATAATACTTGAGTGAAGTAGCTTGACTTGTAGTATCAAACATTGTTTGGGTTAAACCAAATTCTTCATCTCAAATTCCGTCTTTAGGATGATCACGTGCTTCATCATTGCAAGAGAAATACTTGTGTATGACAAAAATGCATGAGTAATCATCATTGTAGGAGTAATTCTTGTGTATAACAAACTCACTACATCGGTTGTACCAGAATATACCGACAACAATAAGCCATGTTGTGACTTATTAAATTTACATAATACATGTTGCATTTCATTTCGATTCGGATTGTGATTCCATCGAGAACCATACATGACCAAATCTAGTGATCCACTTGGATATGTAGTCACTACATCTATCAACTGCATAGATAGATGATTTTGTACTGCCAATGATATAATGTATCGGAAATAGGATTTCACTCGCGTCTGGAGATTAGGTCTCGGATCTCTGCGTAAATCCGACCTTGTGCTACAAGCCTTGTTTTCTCACCACCTTGTTATCTCGTTCCGTTGCTGGAAGAGAACATATTGAACCGCATAGGGAATTCATTTGGAGGAGCGGGGCTAATTCTACTTGGATTGCATCCTTTGATTGTTTCAATCCAAGCAAGTGGTTTACACTCTGCCATGGCCATGGTCTTTGGATATGAATCATTATGAATGATGTTTGCAATCATACAAGAGAAATATTGTCGACATTTGTAGGCTTTAATCATATGATTCTCCAGAATCGATATAGTTAGAGGAAATCTAAGCACCCATGATGACTCTTCGTGATTTCCCAATACGCGTGAGTCCGGGTGTTCCGATGTCCTAGCCAGTGTGTGCAAACTGAAGCTAGGTTGTGGAGGTTTACCGTCCACTGGGTGTATACTACCCATCAGGTGTTTATCAACGCTAGGTTGATATGTATTTACTTCAGAGGATTTTTCCTCGTCTTTCCTTGTTGCTTGTAGGAAGCTAGATCCTGGTTAGAGGCCGTACTACTCCCCCTCTTTTAAGAAATAGGGAGTTGAGTGGTTTTTATTGGTACCTCCACTCTTTCGGGCGCATTTCTAGCCGGATTAAAGGATTATATAACACCTTTGAGATCAGTAAATGAATCTGGCAGGTTATTTGCGAATTGTTGCAAATTTGTGAATCCTAGACGTATAGTCCATATTTTTGAGTACGTGGACATGAGGAGGAACGTGAAGTTCCAAATAATTTCCTGGCATTCTATTTGGTACTTGAAATCTCCCCCTAATGCCTGGAAATATCCATCCTTCAATATTTGCAATCAACGTACGAGGCTATGAACAGATCCCTTATGAGGAGTTCAAGGTACTTAGTGATCGACGGAGATCTGTACCCCACATAGATCCCTAATTTGTGGGCCTATGATGTACGCTGCGGTGGTGAGATCGGTACGCGTGAAGCGATTCCGAACTTACGCAGATGGGAAATGCTCGGAGGATTTCCACGTATCAATTACAGATGGAAAGTTCTGCAGTATGCAGTTAGTTAGTCAAGGGTGTGTAAAGCCGCATGACTCCAACGTGAAGTTGGTAAAATTTCAACTCATTAACAAAGGTCATGCAACGAGCCCGATCCTCTTGCTCAGATATTCAACCAAACCTTTTGTGTATGGACATATGTGACAAAGTGCTAAACTCCAATCTTCGAAAGCCATGCAATAATTATTGAAGGCACATGAAGAGAATTTTGCATCATTGTCCATTCGAATTGATTATAATTCGAAAGTCCACACTATGGTTGGAAGAGGCCACAAATATCACCTCGAATGCATTCGATCGAGGGACTATATGAGAACCTCAAAATGAGCTACATAATATTCAATTATTAAGGAAACTTAGCTTCATGCAAATCATGACCAATGGAATTGATTTATAGGCAACATGTGCTACGGGTTGGATGTACGTGTAGTACAATCCAAATAATAGAGATGGTACCTTTTTAAATACTTGTTCCTCATCCATTGGATTGAATCCCGTAGAAATCTATATATAGAATTCGAGAGTTTCCATTGTGGAAATCTTTATCAAATATATAGAAGACATTCAATCTTATTCATACCAAAGTGCTGATAAAATATATTGTGAAATACAATATATATGTTCTATTACAACAAAAAAAATGGACATGAATAAATCATTCACTAAGGAGATAATGGGACTAGTTAAAGTCTCCAAACATGTCGGTTGAGGCATACTCAATGATCATGTTCTCCGTGCCCATAGGGTCCTTTGACCGCTAGAGAGGCATGGTGTTGCAACGTCCGGGAGGAACGTCATGCAAACAACTAGCTCCATTTGTGCGGTCTGGATGAAGGTTCAAGTGAGATTCAAACCTTTTCCCTTAAGGTCATTTGCATGCCAGCGATGGCTGATACAGAAAAACCAGATGTTGTGGGATGTGGCATTCCTGCATGATATGCATATAGCATCCACGGGGCGACAAAATCATCAATGTCCAGGACCCATGTTAAATGAATACTTCCACATAATGTCATCTCATCGCACTACCTTTTGAGAAAGGTCAGTCATATGTTGTATGAAATATTCATGCATTAATTTACCATCAGTAAATTAGGTAGGATGAAAATGCTATGGCTAAGCATATTCATGGACATGGTGATTCTTAGTGGCCCATAGGTCAAGCCTTACACAAGAATACCACAATGTGGAGTAGATCTTAAAATTAAAGTTAGTCACCTCAAAAAGGGAGAAACCTTTAATTTCCTTAAAAACACATGGATGTAGTCAACCACCTAGTGGCGCCTCACTCTTATAGACATTCTCATCGATCATAGCCTCCACAACCTTACGTTATTTATAACACATGAAGGTAATCACCATAAAATGGTGTTAAACCTCTCAGTTGTGCATGAAAATTAATTCACAGCTATGATGGTGTCTCATAAGTTGTGTGTGCATGGGAGGTAATCACCAAATTATGCAAGTATTTTGCATAATTCTCTTCATAGCATAACATGGCGATGTTATCGTCGCCAATGTCTTGGTTCCACATTTGATGGAGTACGTGACACTAAAGTCACAACCAATGACAAATGCTATGAAGTTGCGAAGCATTTGGAAAACTTCATCAAGGTAGTCACCAGATGTGTAGACATCATAATTTTAAACGAAAATTATTTCGTTGCTATGATACCATGCCATAACTATTGCGTCTTCATTTTTGCTTGAAACACATGGAGGTAATCACTACTATGTAGTGTAGACCTCACTCTTATGGAGCTTTTTCAACCTTGTGTTAATTAAAACACATTGAAGGTAATCACCGCATGGCGGTGTAGACCTCGCAGTTGAGAACGAAATAAATTCGTTGCCATCATGCAATCCATAAGTTGTGTGCAAAATTGAAGGGGTCATTATGTCATAATGACATAATTTAGACCTTAAGATAACGGTGCATAATCTACAGTTCTAATTTACAAGTATAAACTTGACATAGTTATGCAAGTGTCATACACTTGGATACCTGATATTTTCCAAATTTGCAAGAAAATTCCATATTCTATACGAATAATGGAGTCACCATATTTCTTTGCAAGAGTATTACCCATGTAATACATACGTCATTTTACATGCGTAAAATGATGCATAATTAATTATTATGCAATTCAGCATGACCAATAGTTTATTATGCATATTTGCTCTCAAGCCTCGCAAATAACAATAAACTCATGGTCAAACTGCTGAAACAGCAAGAGTCCAACGAGACTCGGTTGCAATTTGTGTAAGTACAAGAGGTAGACCTTAAGATCTGAAAAATCTGGTGGTGAACCAGAAATTTCATGGAATTTTGGGATTACCAACAATTCATGGGCTGATTTGAAAACTGCCAAATAGATAGGATTATCCATCCTTCTCCCGTGCAGTTCCGTCCCACGAGGGGATTTTGGTAACCGCCGGCGGCGGTCGGGTTAGGCTCGCCGTGCCGCCGGCCTTTACGAGTCTTCCACGCCTGGAGGGAGGCCGTGGTCGACCGTCGGTCTTTAGGGTGCCGCACCACCAAATCTTGTTGGTTGTGCTTCGACGCGCGGCATGGCCGCCCACTTCCGCAGTCCGTCGCCTCGCGGCCTCGCGGCCTGCCTCTTGGAGAGGAGTCATGTCGGCCGGAGGGACAGCCACCGAGCGAGTTCCGAGCAATGCCGCGCATGCCCTCGGACGCGAGCCTAAATCACCCACGCCGCTTCGGGAGCGCGCTTGCCGGTTAGGGGAAACGCCGCGACGCGGCCAGGCGGAAGCCAAGACCACATCAGGGATGGGCATCAGGCAGGGGCAGCAAGAGCGATGCCCTATCCTGCATGGTGAAGTCGTCGCCACATCGATTGATGCGGATGGCCTCCGTCGCGCTGCGCTGCCCTCTGAACAATATACCGACGCGGTCGCCGTGCGTCCAGAACGGCAAGCCTTCCGCTGAACAGCAATATCCTCTACATACAGACATCGATACAGGGAAAAAAAATTAGTTCTTTGACCAATGATTAATCACAAGAACACGAAAGACTAGAAATCTCCCGATCAATATTTTGCATGGAGGCATGCCGCATGCAGCCACCAATGGTGAATGCCAGACGAGATCAACAAAGATCGATTCTCCGTCTCTAGGAATTGCTGTCCGTCGTGCAGCGCTTGTTATTGTAATGCGATAATCATGACGCCTCGTCCAGTTTCGGCAGGAGTCCTCGTCCATTCGTCGTGCTTCGCCGACCGGCCAAAATTGCTCTATCAGAGAGCAAAGTGCTGATAACGTGTTAGAATTATATGGAGAAGCAAATGAGAGAGACAACAAATGATTCAACTGTTCTGTTCCATTGATGATTCACAACTTATATACAAGGGGAAGAGACGCGAATATGGGTCACGTCTGTTCGAAGAGGTGTGAGGAAGGGTTGTGTCTGTTGACAAACCAATCAACATAGAGAATTACATGAGGGAGGATTACCCCTTTAATTAACATATTAATTAAATCCTAACACAGAGGACCGATTCCATTTTAGTAGTAGCTGGCTGTGTGTTTGAAGCGCAAGGTATGTGCCACAGATAGGCCACAAGGCTGGTGATATTGTTGATCAAGAATTTCATTGAAAGAGATGTTCTTTAGATACAGTAACAAGATACAATGCACTGGGAACCCTGTATCTAACGAAGCATTAATTACATTAAGATACAGTTTAAGATCTGATGCATTGGGGGCGCCCTGACACGGTTGATGACGGTGAAGATACGCGCCGCCGTGTCCTCTTCCCACGCCGTGAAGGTCCATGCGTCCTCGCGTGGACGGTCGCTCGTCTTCTTCCAATAACTTATGCGCCCAACAAGAATACTGCGAAAGGCTAGATTTGTCTCGGGTAGCGTAATCTCCTTCGCCTCGGCGCTGGTTACACACATGAAGATTATGATGATGGGTACCTGAACATAGAGATAGGCAAACTAATTTTTTTATTAGCATATGAATTAGTACCTATTTTTTTAACACGAAACGAGGTATACAAAGTGTGCTGCTACCTTTCTCTAAATTTGTAGCCGATTTACAAGTTTGGTTAGTGGATTAGAGATTAGTGGCATCTATGCATGCATCAGTGCGCACCTATGGATTTGAAGCTCCAACTCACTTTGATACAATAAAACAGGGATCGTGCATGTTAGTAGACAGAAAACTTTTTGACAACTAGGAAAGATTTTTTTTCTACAATGCTTAGAATAGGAAAATTAGTGCATTTAGAAACGAGTTTGTGTCCCCCCAGGGGCCAGGGTTTCTTGCCAAGCTCCTCCGCTGTATGTGAATGTGTCTCTACGTACACCTGGTGTTTCTCATGTCTGTGAATACTAACGCGGCTCCAGCTTGGCAGCTTTGCACGCTCGAATAATGCATGGTTCTCGTGCAACGGCCGTGTGGCGCGCAGGACGAAGGAGGAAGCCGGGTGGAAGCGGAAGCGGAAAAAGCCTGGGCCCGACCAGGGGCCCACCACGATGGGCTTCTCGTCATCTTGTCTGTCAACTTGTCTTGTTTTTATCGGCCTTGACTCGATGACGGCGGTGATGCGCGCGTGATGGACTAGTCAAGCACGTGCTGCCGGCGGCGGGCGGTCCAGTCAATCCTTCGTCCACGCTGGCTACTTATCCTCCGCGAATGCCTTCTCTCTTTTTCCGGAAGAATGCCTCTTAGGGCATCTTCAGCGGGCGCGACGCATTTCGGACGTCCGAAATATCCGTTTGCGTCACGCGGCGGACGCTCGATGGACCGTTTTTGTCCGCGCGTCCGTTTACACCTAGGGGTGGCTCCAGCGGGCCGACGCATTTCCAAGTTTGCATCAATTTATGAAGTTTCCAAACATCAAAATAAGGAAATCAATAAAGTCATAGTTATTACATTTAAATTTTTAAAAGTCGACATGAAAATAAGATAGTATTTCTCTAGGCATGATCTTCATGGCCATGTCCACTGATGCTCAATCAGATCCGTTTGTTGTTTGGAGACGTTCGTCAGAACTTCTACATTCCATGTAGATAGTCCTGCCAAGATGAAGTTCTAGAAGTGGCGCAACCAGCTCACCTTGGAATTCACATGGTTCTCATTGCGGCCATCGGGACGCTCGTTCTCAACGATCATGTTGTGCATGATCACGCACATGTCATCACCCCATGCATGGTCTTCAGCGACCATGTTCTTGCCGGGTGACGGACAATTGCCCACCGAGCTTGGAGCACACCAAATCCGCGCTCCACATCTTTCCTGCAAGGCTCTTGCATCTTAGCAAACCTCCTCGTCTTCTCGGAGTTTGGATTACGGACAGTCTTCACCAATGTGGCCCAGTCAGGGTAGATGCCATCAGCAAGATAATATGGCTTGTCATATGCATTTCCATTGATCTCATAGCTCAACCGGGAGCTTTGCCTTGCATGAGCCGGTTGAAAACCGGTGATCGGTGCAACACATTGATGTCATTGTTGGAACCGGCCATGCCAAAGAATGAATGTCAAATCCATAAATCTTGAGATATGACAGCTTCAAGAATGACAGCTCCCTCCTCATGCCCGCTGTACGACCCTGCCATCCAAATGGACAGTTTTTCCACCCCAGTGCATGCAATCTATGCTGCCAATCATTCCTGGGAAGCCTCTAGACTCGTTGATAGACAGGAGCCGCCTTGTATCCTCAACAGTTGGCTCCCTACAGTAATACTCTCCGAACACGGCAATCACGGCTCGGCAAAACCTGTACATGGTCTCAAGACAGTGCTCTCACCCATTCGAAGATACTCATCGAATATATCCGCAGCCATTCCATATGAGAGCATGCGAATAGCCGCAGAGCATTTTTGGTAGGAGGTGAAGCCTAGCACTGTTGCATCGGGCCTGCATTGGAAGTAGGGTCGTAGTTTCGACGCCCCGAATGACCAAGAACAGGTCCCTTGACATCCTGTATCGGCGCCGGAACAGTTTTTCCGGGAAGATCGGATTGGTGAGGTGGAAGTAGTCCTTGTGGAGGCGGGCCTGCCCTTCCACTCTTGCGCGCAGTTTTGGAGCCCTTCACAGAGCCCGGTGCTGCGGCCCCGGGCTAGAGGTGAACTCGTGGATCATGGAGGCCGCAGTAATTGCCAATGTCTGCGTCGACTGATCGGACTCGTCGTCGGAAGAGGAGTCGACGACCTCCGCGTGGAACTTGTCCAACATCTGCCACATGTCCATCTGCGTCGGTACAAACTGCGGGTCAATGGCCGCGCACAATAGCGCCGAAAACACTAGTAAGAAACCTACCGACGCAATTGACCGAACAGGTCGTGGGCAGCGCGGAAGGGCGGCGCAACCGGGAGTGTTTCGCCCGAAAACAGCCGGCAGGTACGTGGCGGAGCCAAGCCCGAGTACGCTCCTGCTCTCTCGCGCGGCAAGAACGGAGCCGACGGCGAATACTGCGGCGTTGTGGCCGGACAGCGGCGGGTGGGGTTAGGGTGGTGGCGTCGCACTAGGGCAGCAAACAAGGGGAAAAAGAAGCAAATCGAAGCGGTCGATTACGCTGTCCCTGACATGCGGGACCGGGTAAGAAATGGAGGACGCTCCGCGCGACCGCCGAGCGTCGCGGAGACGCAAACCTGGCGCATATTTGGGCCAGGTTTGCGTCTCCGCGGACGGCCCGGTCACTTTGCGTCGCCCCGCTGGAGCAGGTCCCAGACGCATTTCCGGTCACGGCGGACGAAAACGGTCACTCAGCGTCCATTTGCGTCGCGCCGCTGGAGATGCCCTTAGCCTAACTACTCCAGCATATTAAGCACTAACATATGAAGACTAATTGTTGAGTGGTTTAGCGCAGTCACTCGCTCGCTCGAGAACTCCTTGACCGGATCATATCATATCTAAGAGCATCTCCAGTCGCGTCCCCAAACCGTCCCCAAAAGATATTTGGAGCGCGTTGGACAAAAGAATGTTCTCAGCCCCGCGCCCCAAAGGCTATTTTTGTCCGGTGCGGCCCAATACGGTGTCCGGCGCTCCGAGCCCGCCCCCGCTACATAGGGGACGCTCCGCGCACACCGGACACAACGAAATGAGAGGCGAGGAGGCGCGGGCCCGACGCGTTAGCGGCTCGGACGCTCAACCGCCGCCTACGTAGCGATGGTGCAGTTGCCGGGAAGCGAAACCGTCGCACTGGCAACCGCGTCGACCGACGCGTCGGAATGGAGCGCGAACTCCTCGGAAGAGCAACCACCGCTCTCTTCGACTTTTGCGCCACCGTTCATCCGCGCTCAATAGACCCGTACGTAGGCGCTTTCGGATCTTAAACCGGCCGCCATTCGTCCAAGCTTCTCCTCACAATGAGCTACATCTCTGTCCTTCCATCTGACACCTCCAGCGAGGGCAAGCCTCCAGGATGGCACCATTGGTGGGACAGAGTCCGGACGCCCAGCAGCGGCGATGATTCCCCGCCGCCACTTACAACGCGAAGGAATGGCAGGCCGTGGAGGAGGAGGTGGAGGAGGAAGGGTCTGATGAGGCGGCGGCGGCGGCCCGTGCGAAGGAGAAGGCGGACGCGAAAGTGAAGGCCAAGGCCAAGGCGCAGCCGGCGAGCACCGGAACGACGAGGAGGACACAAGTTCCTCCGACGCGTCGACCGACACCGCCTCTTCGGAAGAGGTGACGACCTAGAAGCGCCACCGTGATAAGGACGACGAGGCGGGGCCATCATCAAAGAAGAAGAAGAAGTAGTTTAATATAATTTATATGTAATTTTGATTATGTTGTTTCGAAATTTTATATGTAATTTGTTTATGTTGCACCGATTTGAATATTAGTAAAGAGTTTTCTTCTATCTATTAAATTATTTTTAAGTTTTGGGGGCGGCGTTTGGGAGACGCGGCTGAGGAGCGACGTCCCCCAAACGCGGCACGAACGAAACACGTCCCCCAAACGCTTAATCCGACGCTGTTTGGAGACGGTTTGGGGGACGCGGCTGGAGATGCTCTAATGTGCCGCACATTTAGGACTCGTGCGCATTGCCAGATATACTGAACCAGTCAGTCAAGCATTTTTCCTTCAGTCAATGTATATAGCTCTGCATCGTTGAAGTTTACGTAGCGGTTTTGTTTCTATTTTCAACGCTGTCACGCAGCAAGACGAAGAAGCTTCTGAAGTCGCGATCGTAGCGAGTCGCAGTCCGAGGGCAGGCAGGCAGCAGGCACAGCAGGGTGGACTCATGTAATTGGTTGTGTAATCCATTAGTTTTCCTGCTGTAATTGACCATCAGCGATCAGAAGTTGTGTTTAAGCGAATACTTATAAAATAAAACTAACCTAGCGCCGTCTTCTCGGAGGCGAGTTAGGAGCTCCAACCCTAGGGCCGCCTCCATGAAAGAATTAATGGGAAGGGGAGAATTTGGTGGATTGCACGGCACACAAGGGCCGGTCTTTGACTTCCTTAATATAGATCAAGAGTTACATGCTAGCTAGGTACAAATACAATCGTACAGGTATACAATATGTACACAAACATGTACTCTATCACCCCACATGTGCCCTCTCCTCCCCCTGTAATGTTGCTACTAGAGGCAGCCGTCGGGCAAGCACGCGTGGCCACCGAGGAAGGTGCGGTGGGGCCGTCATTGCTCCATACTCGTTTTGTGGGGCGGGGGAGAGGGGCTCTGGATCTGAGGCAGTGGCCTCGTGTGGGGAGGGCGACATAGACCTGGCAGCGGGTGGCAGTCGTGGTCTCCTAGCGTTGTATAGGGCGTGGGCCTCGGCTACGTGAGCGGCGAGGTGGTGGCAGGCGGGGGCATAGCGCTGCCTTGAGATTGTGCGGTTGGTGAACGGGTTCTGTGGCGGTTGGATGGTACCTGGTAGCGGTTGCTCCATTGTGGTATTGTGCTTTGACTTGCCAAGTGCTCTCCTTCCACGATGATGTCTGCTCGACGATTGGTCGACGCCCTCGAACCTGGGCGATAGGGAAAGGGCCACCCTCTCCGGTAGCATCTGCTTTCCGGTTGTTGAGTATTGTTTCTTGGTATGGCATGCCGGCAAAAAAATTCACCGCTTCTTCATTGGTGTCTTCTTCCCGCAGGTTGGGTCCTATGTGTTGTGATTGGTGTTGCGGCGGTGGCCGTGTCTGCGGGTAGATGTGTGGTGAGACGGTAGTGCTTAGAGTCTTTCCCCGGGGCAGCATGATTGTCAATGTCCATACGAGCTAAGGGTGAGCTACTCCACCTCCTGACGGGTGCGGCGCCCTTCATTTGAGGGTAGGTATAGTTCTTTCTTCGGAGGTGGAAACATTTGGTATTGCGACATGGCTCTCCGAAGGTTAACGTTGGCGTGAGTTTCCTTAGTGGCTTCGTAGATTTCGCTTCTTCTTGGGTCAGATCGTAGGGCTGGACAAGGGCTTGGATGATCAAGATGCACTTCATTTTTTTATTTTTTTTTCTTGTTGTATCTGTTTCATGTAAGTTGTTTTTCAATGGTATTTAAACCTTGCCGAAAGAAAAAATATTAATTTGAAGTCGGACTCTGTAAAATGTTTTTATCTAAAAAAGATTTGACCATGAGCGCATTGATGTGCACTTGCATCAGATCGCAGCCGCGGCCATCTTGCTGGCGATAACCGCCTAGCTGGACCGTGAGGGAGAGGACACGGTCTCATCGTCGTCGGGCGGCGAGTGCGAGGCTGGAAGGTCCCATCGACAGGGACAACCAAAGCCAAGCCAGACTAATATTCAGAGGTAGATGGCGCATGCATGCTGCCGACAGTTCTCAATTTTCTTGCTAAACGAGGATAAACATCTACGCTTAACTCTAAATAAACGAGGATAAACCTGGATTTTGCCCTGAACCACATAAAGCGCGCAGGTGCATTTGGATGAAGCAGCAAATAAGCCAACTTGGCAACTCTTCATGCATTGCAAATATTCTGCTACACAGTCCTGTCCAGAGGGCATGGAAATGGAGACCTTCGCTTTCATGCAATCCACCGTGTACTAGTACCTTGAAATCAACTTACCGGTCTTCCTGCGGTATGGCGTTTCTCCCAGAATCAATACTTACCGGTCGTCCGAGGATCTCTCGTGGTGGAATGTTCCGTCAACAGTCGCGCATGCGGAGAACAGTCCAATGCAGGAAGATGCTTCTTTCGTGTGCGGAAAAGTTCAGAAGTTTCTCCAGGGCGGGAACTATGGAACAGAAATGCAGGGAGAGATTCGATAAAAAGAAAATACAGGGAGAGATGGGCTTCTGGGTTCCCAAGTCGTATAAGACAGCCCAGCGTTTGTCAGGACTCAGGATAGCTGCATGTGCAATGCCCGACCGTACAGTTGTGCGACCATGGCAGATGACCTTAATTGTTCAAAGCTTTTTAGTTTAAAAATAAGACATTAATTTACTTTAAAAATCTAAACATAATACGTTTGATCAAACATACACAAATATTAAGATCTACAAAACAGAATTGTTGTACTTACGCACATTGGTGTGGGCGTCTCCATCACCATCCGTTTTGCATTAAGATTACATGATCATACTTTTATCTATAAGTTGGTCGATTTACAATATATTTACTTGGGTCTAGAGTAGACAGAGAGGAGGTGGAGGCTAGTGAAAAAGGCTGCCAATGAGGAGGAACGACAAGGGATGTGCATATGGTGATGGGAAAGGAGAGGAGGCCACGCTAAGATACACGAAGGCCCAACTTTAAAGTTATGGTATCAAATTTTATGTAGGAACATTGGGAGATTCCCATCATGGTTATATTTCCTATAGAGGTTGTTTGATTTGTTGTATTCAAATCCTTATAATTATAGCCTTTGTGTAATGATATATTTGTTTCCGTGGTATACATATAATCCTTCTGAACACCAATAATATGTATTGCAAAATCACTTGTCTCAACGGTCTTTAGGATTCAACATGCTATGACATCCTGCTTTACGTTATTTCTATTCATGCATTTTGGAAATCTTCTAACGGGAGGGTCCCTTAGACCACAGTACTTTAAACCCATTAAACAATCAAATATTGTAAGTAGTTAAACAAAAACATTTATGTATTTGAATATAATTTTTTTAGTGTGTAACATGCTATAGAGAGAACTAATTATTTGGTTAATTAGCTAGTTTAGTAGATGTAGCTCCGGACGCCAACTCACTGTAGAGGCTAGTGCAAACATTGCAAGCGAGTACTCATCCCGTTACTGAAAAGAAGGCATACCAAAAAAAAAAAAAGAATCAAACAATGTAAATTCTGGTGAAGTTTATTGAAAAGACCATCACAGCTTTAATGAAAGATAAATACCCTGGGATAATATATCTTTTTTTTCGTAGACTAGGATAATATATATAGCGATTTATGTGTAGTAGCATTTGTTTTCTGGAAACACAATACATACGTATACGCACACAGATACGTAGACACACTCAATTTCGGTTTGATATAGTATATATTAATTTTTTTATAGAAATTTTGCTGAATTTTAAATAGTTTGACCGTAGAGAATCAAATACTCCAGGTATTTTGCTGAGTGGGAGGAGACGATGGAGGAAGCCGGGCGGAACCGGAAGCAACCTGGGAGCCCGATCCGACTTGCTGGGCTTCTCGTCATCTTGTCTTGTTTTTATCCGCAGCGACGCTGGTGGAGCGCGCGCGCGTGCCATCGGACTAGTCAAGCACGTGCCGGCGGTGGCGAGAGGTCCGGCCAATCGTTCGTCCACGCAGGCTGGCCTCGACAGCGTGGGCAGGCATAGCAGCTTATCCTCCACTGATGGCTCCTTTTACTCATTATTGTTTCCAAAAGAATGTCTCCTTCCCCAAACTAATCCAACATATTAACCACTGATGATGTAGGTAGGAAGACCAGTTGCTGAGTGGTTTAGCGCACTCACTCGCTCGCTCGACAACTCCTTGACCGGATCATTTAGGACTCGTGCGCATTGCTATACATATACGCAACCAGTCGGTCAAGGCTTTTTCTGTTCGGTCGATATACTGGTGGCAAGATCGGCAGCGCATCAAGTCAAGCTAGCGACGGAGAGAGAAGCTTCTGTAGTCGCAATCCGCGGGCAGGCAGGCAGGCACAGCGGGGTGGACTGAGGTAACTGTCTGTAATCCACTAGTTTTCCTGCTCTACTTGACCAGCAGCTATCGATGCCCGCAGCTATCTTGCCGGCTGGCTATATAACCGCCTAGCTGGACCTCTAGAACAGAACAGTCTCATCGTCGTCGGGCGGGGAGCGCGCGCGAGGTTGGAAGGTCCGATCGACAGGGACAACCCAAGCCAAGCCAACCCTGAAGCCAGGACTAATTTCAGAGGTGATGGACGAGACATCTATGCAGCTAAATTACTGACACTTCAGTCCTTGACTAGCTAGCAGTACACTACAATTATTTCCTTTCTAAACTCGGATAAACATCTACGCAAGCAGTACGAGTTTAATTAGCATAGAGCGGACAGATTATGCGCGTGCCCTTAACTTCGATGTATCCGCTATATATGCAGCAAATAAGCTAACAGGGCGAGGCTTCATGCATTGGAAAACTTTGCTACGTACACGGTCCGATCCTGTCCAGAGGGCTTGGAAATGTAGACCATCGTTTTCATCCAGACACGGGGTAGCGTACTGCCTTGAAACCAACCCGTGGGGATTGATTCGTCTTCCTGCGATATGGCTAGTTTCTCCGAGAATCTAGGCACCGGTCGTCCGAGGATCTACCTCGTGGTAGAATGTTCAGTCAACAGTCGCACGTGCGGAGAACGTTCTGGCATTGGTAGGAATCAAAGTATAGATCTACACGTAGAACATCGCTGTTGTATTAGCCGACGCGATGACGAGGAGATTAAGTGGAGTACTCGCATTAGCTCCACATGCATTTCTGCGCTGCCCGGTTGGCGCTTGGATTTGCGCAAAATAACATCGTGCAAATGTTGAGGCATGTATCCTATGGCGTTAACGAATGTCACAAGTAGCAGATGAAAAAAGGAGAACACCGTGTTGGCAATCCGAGAATACAACCCATTAAAACAATCCAATAATGCGTTTTTGTAAAAACACTCCGCACTAGGCTAGCCAATTAATCAATAACTAGTTCTTTGTACAACATGTTACCAATTAAAAACAAGACATTTTTTTCAAAAATGAAAGATTTTGTGTTTCTCAAGGGTCAATAGCATGGATCTGGCTTTGCAACCATGAATATTGCGTGGTTCTAGTGCACATCAGTTATAGTATAGCGCTACTGGATTGGAAAGCACCCATCATGAGGAAGCCGAGCGGAAGCGGAAGCAGCCTGGGTCCCGCGACGTGCGGGGCTTTGTTAGACTGTATATACACTAGTAGAAAAAGGGGCAGTAGGCCCGGTCCATTTGGGCCTTCAGACCCGGTTCCCGAACCGGGACCAATTAGGCGGGACTAAAGGGGTACCCTTTAGTCCCGGTTCAAAGATTAACCGGGCCTAAAGGCCTCGACACGTGGTGCGGCCAGGGAGCTCGCGGTGGAAGGCCTTTGGTCCCGGTTCGTGGTACGAACCGGCTTTTCCTGCGGCAGAAATTGCTATTCTGCGCCGCGGCAGATTTACCGGCGTTTCTGCCGCGCGAGAGAAAGAGCGTTTCTGCCGCGGCAGAGTTTCACAATGCATATATATCATTCAAGAAACCACAAAAAATCGTCATGAATATATATAGACATCGTCAACAGTACACGACATAGTCAACACAGTACACGTAATGCATGCATATTTACAATACAACATGTCCTCGACGAATATCCTCGATTGTCACGATCTGCCGCGAATAGTGCTCTCCACCTGGGGTAAGGACCTCGGTAATAAAGAATCCCGCGATTTCCTCTTGAATTGCTTTTATTTGATCCGCTGTTATGAGAGTGTCCCGCAGGCGTGTCATCTATATTTAAAAAAGGAGATCAATATATGAATGTAACTCAATACAATAGATGGTACTAATTAAGATTAATTGTGAAAATTTGTTATCGTACACGAGTGTGGTGTATTTGGGCATCCCCACCCTTGGGACAGATCATGTCACGCATGAAGGTGCAGACGTAGTATCCACATAAGTTATTCCCTTGTTCCTGCCTCATACACTTTACGAAAAAATAGTTCGATCAAACTAATAATCAAGCATCGTATTGAAAGTAAATATCATATATAAAGTTTCACGGACATAGCTATATATATAGTACTACTTATAGGGTAATCTTCAAATGTAAGCTCCGGTTTCCATTTACCCGGAACAGTATTGATGAACCGTTTCCAAGCCCTGCCCGGCAAAAAGTAATGAGTAAATGAGTAATTGATTAGTTGATGATATCTTCGAATTAGAGCAGATGAAGATGCCAATACGAAATTGATTGAAACTACCTCTGGAGGATGGCAGCCATGTCCGCCCATTCCGCATATTCTTTACGTTTCGAGTCCATGACTTTTACGACTCCAATGTGAAGATCAATGATTAGGAGAATAAAGTGGAAACTGCACAAGCATAGCTCAATGATTACGAGAATAAAGTGGAAGGTGCACAAGCATAATGTATGTTATATATAACACTCACTTGAAGTTGTAGGGAAAAATATATCCTCTTTGTCTGCTTGCTTCTCTAAAAACATTACGATGTTGTCCTCTGTGTCCTTGGCGAAGTCTCGAACCGTAACTTCATGAACTGTGTTTGGGTCTATGAACCCCAGCGGTAGGAGCTTGCCTCTTTTGTATTCCAGCTTCTTCATTCTGCATAATTAAATGTATAGCGTACACAAAGAATATAATGAGGATAATTGTTAGTGCAAATGAATGAGCTACAAACTTAATTACACAAATAAATCACTTACGGGCAGTAGCGATGACAGCTTTGTCGAGGCGTCTTGATTGAATAACTGAAACAGTTCTTCTAACTCAATGTTTATCTCGTCTTCCCCCGGAAGTAATGCTCATCTCTAAGATACACCGCGAGGTACCTTTCACTTCTTCGACAGCTTTCAGGTACCATTCATGCAACCTTCGCATCTGAGTCCCTAGACGCTCGCCAGGTTTGACGAGATCTTTTCCGTATCTATACGTGTTTACCACTTGAGCCGTTGGATAGTAATCTTCGTACTCAACTGATGCTCCCTGAGCTCTAGCCGCCCGTTCGATCATCGATGCCGTCTCTGGATCATGATATGGCTCCACGATGAAGTGGGGTGCGGCAATGTCCTGCTGTCCAAGCTGGGCGACTTTTTTGCTTCTTTGCTCGCTCTAGAGGACTGTCCAAGAGAGCGGTCATAATCAGCTCTCAGCTCAGGTCTCTTCATTCTCGTCTCGGCAAAGTGCTTCACTGTCTGCGGTGGAATAAACATCTTCTTCGGCGCAAGAAACGCCTTTTGCTCTTCAGTCTGCTCATGTGGTAACAACTCTGGAGTCTGTGCCCTCATTGGAGTTGATGATCTCTTCGGAGCTGTAGGAGGTGCCGCGGACCGCTTCCTCTTTTGCTTAAGTGGAGGCGGCGGAGTCTCCTGACGAGGAGGAGGAGGCGGCGGAGTGTTTTCACGCGGAGCAGACTGGTCATGGATAGGGGAATCATCATCGCGCACGGGAGAATCATCACGCGGAGGAGACGCACAGGTGGCGGAGGAGGCGGAGGTGGCCTGCTTGTTGGCTTCTCACCTAGAAACACAATGTTCTCCTTCCGCCATTGCACGGTGGTTCTACGGGCTTCTCCCAGTTCTTTGATTTCCCCATCTTCACCTGCAGGGTGCTCAAGCACCAACCCCTCATAATCTCTCAACACTTCATCCACCATCACAACAGCAAAGTCGTCTTGGACCGAACGGCAATGGTAAGACCTTGTAGGTAAGAGGATGCCGACCGCCGCCTTGAAGGATAGGTTGAAAACTTTAACATGCAGCTCACAAGGATGGCTCTCAGTGAGATCATCCACGGGGGGGCGAGGAGGCTCGACCACCTGGTCATCATCATCATTATCCACCTGCTGAGAGGAAGCCACGCTGCTTTTCCGGTGTGGTTGAGATTGCAGCGGAGCGATGGCATTGAGCAATGCAGGATCTACAGCCTGCCCCTGAGCCATCGAGATGTAAGTACTTGGGTTACCATGGTTAATTGGGCTTTCATGGTGCTCATACCCTCCTCTAAGTTAGCCGGCGGTCTGTTTCCCTTGCCTTCCTCCTCTCATGGCTTTTATCAGGAAATCTCTTCCTTTCCTGAAAGCCATACTTCCACGGACGGAGCCTTGCCTCGTGTTCGTCGCCGTGTTCTTTGTTCCCAAGGGCGCGTGTCAGCTCATCGTTCTCTCTTTCGGGCTGGAACAACCCCGCCTCCACGTCCCTATGTGCTCTTTCCAGGGCATCAATGGGAACCTTCAGATGAGCTTTCTTATAGATGCACTTCCCTGTTTCTGGATCCAACGTTCCCCCAATCCCGTAGAACCACTCCTTGCACCGTTCGATCCAACCGTGTGTCCCTAATCTGATCCCTTTCGGTCAGTTCCGCCTCAGCTGCTTGCCACTTAGGACGGTTAGCCACTGTCCCCGGATATAGCAATTTGCCTTATTTATTTCCGACCTTCTCTTAAATTCTTCGACTCCGTGCTGTACTTCACAATTCTTCCAGTGAGTTTTTACCTTCTCATTGTCCGGAGTCTTCTTTATCTTGATAAGGCGGCGCAATCTTTTCTTGTGGCTCTTGAATAGTTCGGCCATCTTCTTCTTGCCAAACTCGCGGAGGGCCTGCTCCATCTTGGCCTTTTCAGCGTCACCCCCCTCTTCGGGTACTATGTTGAAATGTGACATGAGCTTGTCCATAATGCTGTTTTTGGCTACATCATCGATATAAATGCCCCGGATGCTATCTTTGCTGTCAAGGTATCCTCGCACACTCTGAAAACGATCTTATCCGGGGTACTATCGCCGACCAATCCTAGTCGTTCGATATGCATGACACTGATGCTTACCTTGTTGAGTAACCACTTTTGTCCATTCGTATCTTTTCATGCAACAAAAGTAATCGATTACCAGGTAAGGTGTGGTTTATTAAGCTCTAGAGAGATTGTTCCGGGGATCAACTTCACAGGTAATAGAAGAGCATAAATATTTACCCCGCTAGAACCCAAACACCTGGACATACTGATGTCGATCGCTCTTACGTATCTATCATCGACAGTTTCCAGAATAGGGTCGTCCCTATTGGAGAACTTAGACAGTCACATACCTAAACGGCCGGCGCTGCTAATGGTAGCTACGGTGGAGGCTGAGCGGCAGCGGCACTACGGTGGAGATTGTGCGGCTGCTAGTTTCTTAGCTACATACCTGATGCACTTGGGCGGAGGGAGTAAAGCTGATCAAAGCTATTACTTAAGCAATCAAATGTTGGAGGATGCAAAGCATGCGGAGATAGGTTGAATTGTGCCAAAGCTGATGATTTTCAATTAGGCAGCCGGACAACGCTATTTTCTATAGGAGTATGTCCCTTTTTCCCAGAAAAAATAAACCGTGTGGTCTAATTATCTCTTTAACGATATATTTCTTCTCATCTCCATGTCAGTACCATATAAAGAATGCCAACGTCCTGAGTAGGGGCCAGCCATTACAAACAAGTAGTTAAAAAGAAAATAAAAATTGTAGATGCTAGTCCGCTAGCCGCGCCGTCGCCAAGCGTCTTAAGTCGCGAATATTCACGCGTGCGCACGCGCTACACAGTGTGACCCTATGTGTGTTTCTACCAATTTATATGTCAACAAGAGCTCACCTTATAAGTTGGTCCAAACTTTCTTCCCTTAACAATGTGGGACTAAAGCTTGGTGATGGCACTAGCTGATTTAGCTAATGGGCTACCGGTGCCTAGAATGGGCCTCTCAGCGACATTGTTTCTCACAGTATGTCACCTGGGCCAAATACTAACATGCCACATAAAGGAAGCAGCGGAGATGTACTTTACGTCACTTCATATTTCACTATCCAACTAAGCTCGCCCGGCACACTAGTCATGCATGCAGACGTTTAAATATGGAAAATAATGTGGATATACACTGGGTCCTACAACACCTTATGTCTTTCGAGGCCGTTTTTCTTCTCCGCTTATATATTTTCTCTTGCCACACCGGCACAATCTCCCTGCCCCACCTAGCCATGGCCATGGCCATGGAAAACATGGTCTACTTGCTCCGTTGGCAGCGGCCACTCCTGTTCCGGCGACGTGACCATTCCTTGCGCGCCCAGGCCTGATCCGTCAAAGCAGCGGCAGAGGATGGGTCACTGCTCTGGAGGCGGCGCTTGTGAGTACGGGGGCACCACGATGAGCTCACCCCGACGTCACGCATCCACCACGACCAACCGTGAATGCTTCAAGGCCAGCACGTGGTTGCTGCAAGCGTCCGACACCGGAGCTGCAACTACCCACTGCTGATTCAACAAGGACCGACGAACATCAGGCCGCCGCCGCTGCTACACCAAGCCACTGCGGTTCCTACATCAGGCCCCGCGGCATGCTAAACTCAACCCCCGGTGCTACATGGGAAAATGGGCATCGTCGTTTGCTACAAGAGCGGCCGACCACCCATGCTACATGGTCTATATGTCGCGGCAGCATCGTCTCCTACACGCGGCATCACCGTATGCTACAAGGGAGGCGGCGTCGGCTTCTGCTACATACGGCGTCACCGTATGCTACAAGGGAGGCGGCGGCTACATGGGCATCATCCTCTACTACATGTCGCCGCGGCGGCTGCTACAATAGGTGGTGGTTGCTGCTACAAGGGTCGGCGGTGGCGGCGGTTTCTACAAACGAGGATGTCGTCGTGCTGCAAGGGGCGGTGGTTGCTACATGGGACCAGCAACTATGGTGCAAGGCCGGGATGATGGTGGTGGCGCGAGGGGCGGCGATGCTGCTAGGTTGAGCGGTGGTGCAGCCCGCGCTAGTGGCGGTGCTGCTGCCGTGGACACAACCTACCTTGCTGATGATGCGCCGTGATGAGGGTTGGGGGTGGGTTTTTTTGTTTCATTCCATGGGCGTGTTTTTCTTTTCTTTTTCCACATGGGACCATTGGCCCGGATCTAACGGCCTTGACCAGCGGAGGAGGCAACAATGGGCGGTTGAGAACGACGCCGCCTTGGCCAGCCTTGAGGCCGAATGGGTCCAGGTGAAGGAGCGTAGGGCCGACCATCGCCGCTCCTTCTCCAGGCAACGCCGCGAGGAACATGTAAATAGCAAGCCGGAGGGAAGTGTTTAAATCTAGTTAAGTAATAATAATAAAAATTAGCTGGAGTGTAATACTATATACTATATAATAAAGAAAAAAAAAGAGTAAAAAGGAAGGAAGTGTAAATAGCAAGCCGAATTGAGACCCTCTCACAGACCGGGCCAAGTCTGGAATATTCACGCGAGCGCACGCGCTCCACGCTATTGCCCTATGTGTGTTTCTACCAATTTATATGTCAACAAGAGCTCACCTTAAGTTGGTCTAAACTTTCTTCCCTTAGCAATGTGGGACTAAAGTTTGGTGATGGCACTAGTTGATTTAGCTAATGGGGTGCTGGTGCCTAGAATGGGCCTCAGCTTGTGTAATGTGATAATTTTCCTCAAGGTATGTCACCTGGGCCAAATACTAAGGTGCCACATGAAGGAACGCGATTATGTGACAGCGGAGACCGTACTTTACGGCCACTTCAAATTTCTCTATCCAGCTCTCCCGGATTGACTCCAGCTAGCATACTAGGCATGCATGCAGATGTTCAAATATGGAAAATGATGTTGATATACATTGGGCCCTACAACACCTTATCTCTTTCGTGAGTGTTCTTCTTCTTCTCCGTCTATCTCTTTTTCCTTCCATTTATGTTGCCCATCCATGCCGGCACAATCGCCCGCCCCACCCAGCCATGGCCATGGAAAGCACGGTCTACTTGCTCCGTTGGCAGCGGCCGCTCCCATGCCTCAACCTCCTACTTAACTTGGTCTCTGGCCGGATTTCCGATTAGAGTAAGACATGCAAACATACATATATGCGAATCAGTTGAACGTTATGCCATGGCACGAACTGACCGACCTTCTGTTTAAAATCTGAACGACGATGCAATTCATGAAATAAGAAGTGGTAGTCGTGCGGAGCTTTACACAGGCGCGTCCACGCCATATTATGGTCCTTCAAATATTGCTGAGTGAGTTAATTGCCACCTCTATATGTAGGTGAGCTCCTGTAAATGCGTGCCCATTTGAAGCTACTACCTTTGGTAGCGTTTTGTTTTTCCTACTAGTACAAAATAAAACTTGCCTTGATAGCTAGCACTTAAGCAAGTCTATAAATACATGTCTGAAAATACATGTGCATGCATGAAACTACTATACTATCATGCACACTTCCAGTGATTTACATGTTGGAGAGGGATATGTTTGAGAAGTAAACATTTTGCTGCTATACTTTTCTCTATAAATATACCACTCCGTTGTAACGCCTGGTCTCGCGAATTTTTCTTTAATAATACATTTTTTTCATTATTTCTAGAAATAATATCCGATTTCAATCTTTATCAGAAATAATACACTGTCGGGGACACGTACCCCGATTAGAAGAAATCAGAAACAACAAACCCGATTAGAACTAATCGGGATAGGCTACCCCGACTTCTCTGATTCTCTGCGCCGGGTTGCACGAAATAGCATGAAGGAAACCAATCGAGAAACACTAACCCGAGTGGTTTTAGTCGGGATGGCCTAACCCGATTAGCCATTATCCGTCGCATCACTCTGCCATGCATGCCTCACAACCGAATTTAGTGGGTCCATTGCTCCCCCATGCAGCTGCTCTACAGCGAGTATATGCTATTTTGGATTCTTTGCCTTGCTGAGAGGAAGCGAGCAAATAAACAGTTTGGGTACTTTTGGCCACCAGATCGTAAACTGACGATCCAGATCCTCTGCTACAGTACATTGCACATCAGGGTATTTCTAACGGGACGGCGCATTTCGGACACCCAAAATATTCGAGCACGTCCATTTGCGTCGGCTCAAATGGACGAAATATTCATCAGCACATAATTTACATAGTAAAGAAAGGCAAATGAAAAAATATAAAAACTAACGCCTGCGCCTACTCGTCGTCGTCGTCGAGCACGACGAAATCCGGTAGTGGCCACAGTTAGTTGGCAACCAGTGGAACATATGTCAGTCCCACCGGCGATGGAGGTGGAGGTGGAGCAGCCCACGCCGGTGGTTGAGGTGGAGGTGGAGCCGCCCACGGATTGTACGCCGGAGGTTGAGTCGGAGGTGGAGGTTGCGGGGCTGAGTTCTAGAGCGCCCGTCGTAGGGCCTCTTCCTCCGTGAGGCCCGACATCATGATGTTGGTGGCATAACGGGGCAGCGGCGACATCACCGGTCGGTCCACCTTCGAGACGAGGATGCTGAGGCTCTCGATCTCGTCGTCAGTCATCATCGCCGGGAAGTTGAACTTCTGGCCCTCCGCCATGGCCGCCAGCCATTTGTGGAAAATGCATGCGACGAAGTTGTCGCTGCCGTCCTTGGCCTCTTCGTTGTGGTAGGCCAGCGCGTCGCAGTCCTTTTCGTAGTCGTCGTCCTGTGGAGGCGCCGACGGCTGCCGTGTTCTACGAGGCGGCGGTGGCCAATCAAACGGGAAGTCCCGGTCGCCGAGGAAGCCCGCTTGCCTCCTCGGATTGTCCTCGGTCTCGCGCCAGGTGTGCCAGCTATTGGAGTTGACGGCGAAGGCGGGATCAACGTGGAGGTCTAGCGGCAGGTTCCGCCGCCTGCGCCGGATCTCGGCGCTCCTCTTTGGCTGGCGCAGAGGCATGGGCGGGATAGGCACCCGCAGGTGGCTGAGCTGCCAGCAGCCGCCAGGCAGGTGCACGTCCCCCCAGCGGTGGCACGGCGTATAGCTCCGGTGCATGAGCCGCGCCATGTCGACGGGCAGCGGTACCCTATTCGTCCGCTCCGCCTTCTTGGTGCCGTAGCCGGATGCCTCGGAGTTGTGCTTCTTCTTTCCCGTGGTTATGTGGTGTCCCGCAACGGTGAGGCGTGGGAGTGGAGGTGTCGGTGGTGTGCGCAATGTAAGGGACGATGCCGATCGACTTTTAAAGGCCAAGCGCACGCGGGATATGATGCCATTGATGTCGGCGCAGAAGCCTAGCCGTCGCCCGCCTGTGCACGTGTAAAAGAGGCAGCCGCCACACTGATGGCGAAGGCTGTGGTGCAGACGCAGGCGCGGAAGCAATGACCGCCGAAGCGGCGGCCGCGGAAGCGATGATATAGTCCTATGGCTCGCTTCCAGGTGGGCCTGTTGGAAAAGCGAGCGGTCACTTGGTGCGTCCGCGCAGCGTCCACCGCGACGCATCTCGGGTGTAAATACGCGCCGCGTTTGCGTCTCCGCGGATGTTCCGGTCACTATACATCGCCCGCTGGAACAGGGTGCAAACAATTTTTGATCGCGTGAATGCAAACGGTCGCTCTCATTTGCGTCGCCTGTTGGAGATGCCCTCACTATCCAAATAGTGTTTCCTACAACAATACTTCTGCAAACAATGTTTTAACATCACATCAGCCAAACCGATCCCATCACTAGGCAGAGGCACGGAATAGCTGCATGCAAGCAAGTAACTCGGGTTAGTTGTTCCCGATTCCACATCCACTTGGGGAAAGGGAGCCCGACAAGAAGCAATCGGGGAGAAGGAGCCCGACAATATAAATATATCTCACGGGTTCCACTTCATACATCTCTTTCTCTGCCATGGTTATCCAGCCGTTGAATATAAATATGGTGTATAGTCTCTTTCCATCAGTTTGAACTTTTTGTTTAATTGGTTAGTAGTGCATCAATCTTTCATGGTTTCTGAATCAAGAGGTTTCAAGTTCGAGATCCTGCTCATGCAATATTCAAAATACAAATAAACAATTATACGGGCTACACCGAACCCACGCTAAGAACTAAAATAATCTAAACATGAGGGAGAGTGTTAAAGTACAAATATGATGCATAGTCTCTTTCCATCACTTAATGGAGGTGCTATTGCCTGCCTACTTTGGATCAGGACACGTGTATGCATGAACAAAAGGTATCTATCGTATGTTTTCTAGTTTTCTCGGGACCACAAGTTCGAATCAACCAAAAAGTGGCATTTTTCGAAATGTATGCCGCTTTTTAAGAATCAATGGATAGATTATGCATTCCCTATGAATCTAATTGTCTTTCTCTTGTTAGTGTCATTATCTTATGCAGGAAGTCATAGCATGACGTCGTCATTCCATGTGTCGTCTCATTCGTCATGCGTCCTCGGGGACCTTATTTCGTGCCCAGGGACGGCGACTGCTACCATTGCATCTGCCATTTTCGTGATGTTTCCTTATTTCATGTATGAAGGTAGCTACTCATCATGATTCTAGGAGCCTCTTTCAAATCACATGCGTCAATATCCTATGCACTGGGTTTCATGGGTCATCTCGGTGTCGTGTCGATGTTCTAGGGATTTAGGTTTGTCCGAAGATTCCTCGGACTTTCAACCTCTTCTCACGAAGCCAAAATTTTGGGAGTTTATGTTTCTGTTTTTGGCAGCTTTCCTTATGTTCTTCGTCCCAACAACCTTCACATCCATTCATCGACACACACATACTTTAGTGGTGTGCCAGCCCAATTTTACCGTCTAGAGATTTCATGGGTCGGTGGTGTTGCAAGCGTCATAGCGATTGCATAGGACCTTTGGTCGACCCGATTGCTTACACTATTTTGTAAATGACGTGATGCTAAACAGGTCTCAAGAAGTTAGGTTTTCAACACTTGTGTTTTTTCGATATCACTCACTGTATTTTGCAAATTTTTCTCCATAGTACGCGTGTAGCTAGTAAATGAGTTCGAATTACCACGGGAAAATTTAGGCCCAGAAAAGGCGTCCGATATTACTTGATCCCGGGCCGCATGTTTGAATCCACCAAATGTCCGGTATTACTTGATCCGGACAGGTTGTTGCACATGTTCCATTTGGTGTTTCGTGTCCTCGTGTTATGCATTCCCAATGATTCCACGTGCATGTCTAATGTCGACGTCGTCATTGCATGTATGAAATGATAACCAGCTTATTTTGTGCCAAGGGACAACAACAAATGCCTATCATTTCACGTGCCATTATTCTGGCGCAAGTCCTTAGAGCATCTCCACCGGCGCCCCCCAAAAAGGCGTCGATAGGTGTGTCGGCCAGCACCGCGCTATGGGGATCGCTGACACCTACAATCCAATTTTGGAAGCGGTTGCGCGCACCAGTAAACATTAAAGAAGCTCCCAAAATAAGTTTCAACACAATGAAAATTCATTTAAATTTGCATAAAACTTTAAATCCAAACTAGATTGAACCCTAATCTACTGGCCATCGGTTGCGGCACGCGATGGGCCTGCCTCGTTGTCGTTCTTCCCCTTTGTCGCCGGCATCCGTGCCCGCCTCTCCACCCTTGCTTCGCGCATCTGGCGGTGGAGCATGGCAGCCGGCATCGTTGGAGCTTGCCGGCAGCGCTGCCCCCTGCCCCCCTCAGAGACGCAATCCACTGGCGAGACGCCTCGTTCTAGGCAATCCTCGCTTGCTCGCGGGCAGCCGCCTCGGCCTGGCTCTGAGCGTTGAGCTCAAGGAGTTACTGTCGCTCGGCCTCCATGAGGAGACGTCCAGCCTCCTTTGTGGCTGCCCGCTGGCGCTAGATCTCGACGGCGTGCTCGAAGTTGGCGTCGTTGATGAGCTCACACTCTTCCTCCTTCGGCCTCCGGAAGCGCTACGCATTGAAGGAGGCCAGGATCACCGCCTGCTCCAGGTCACCGGGGACCTGCTGCTGCTCGCCCCACTGCGCCGGCTCCTCCATCGCATCAGCGTCTGCTATGTACACATCGTCCCACTCGGCAAACTGGGAGTCACCACTCGGCGAACTGGGAGTCTCCAGAGTCATCGTACTTGATGTCAACCTCGTTGTCGGGCTGTGGTAGATGTGGTTGTGGTGGTGGTTGCGGCGCCGATGGCGGCATGCAGCCGTTACGGCCAATCATCGAGTACGTTGTATGTAGTAGCCGCGACATTTTTCTGCAGAGGAAAGCGGCGGTGGTGGATTGTGGAAGATAGCGCGGCTATGGTGAAGAGAGGGGAGGATAGTGCGGCGGAGGGAGCACTAAATAAGCGGTGCCATCTCGCTGCACAGCAGCCGAGGCATCGCATTTACGTCAGTGTTTGCGCGTGGAGAAGCGGTGGCTTCATCGGCGACCGGCCGCAGAGCATACGAGGCGTCGCATTTATGATGCCTCCGACCATTGAGTCGCTGCCAAGGTGGCTCCACCCGTGAAAACCGTCGTGGCGCTTGGCACCGGCGCGCCCAATTCGCGCTCTTCGCGAAGGGGTTGGCACGGTGTTCCCGGCGCTTTTATTGGGCTCAAAACCGCGTCGGTGCTTTTTGGGGCGCGTTGATGTAAGCCCGAAACCCGCGCCGGCCCCCAAATAGCTATCGGGGGCGCCGGTGGAGATGCTCTTATTTCGTCTACTTAGTTGTCTACTAAACATGAACCTATTTTCAAGTTATATGTATCAACATCGCATGCACGATTATGCCGGCGTTCTAGGGTTCCGGGTTTTCCAAAAACTCCCCGATTTTCATGTCCGTTCTCGTGGGGCTATATGGCGTGATGTTGAAGGTTTCCCACCGGTTCTTAGCTTTTACTGACTTTCCCTCACGTTCGTCATCCGGTGAACTTTCTTGGAAGCCCTCGGAAGGCCATGTTGGCGCCTCCCTAATCACCTCAACCTAATCACCTCAAGGATGCATGGGATCGCGACCGAGTTGCCAAGGATGTTCTCTATATACTCCCTGACCTCGCCTAGTCTCAGAAACCGGGATTGATCTAGACGACAAAGATGCCCGTGAATCGACGCTCGATGGCAAGGAGGTCCGCGGCAGTAGTAGCGGCCTCATCTCCCTCCAGCTACGAGTATGTTCATGATTCGCAATGGTTCACTCAAAAGCGTGTGTTTCTATATGGAGTTTTGTAGCTATGTGTTTTTTTAGATAGATTGTAGCTATGTGTTTCTACATAAGAAAGAGAAGATTAGGTCTACTCTTTTGTACTGCCTCTGTCCCACTAAGATTGTCTGTCAAATTTTAGATGTATCCACACACTAGATAGTGTCTAGATACATTCAATCTTTGACAAAGTTAAGACAAACTTGGTAGGACGGAGGGAGTATTATTGATTGACATCGAGTTTTTGTATTTATTCATTCTCGCGGAAGTCGATGGTGTTTTTCGAGCGTCATAGCAATTGCATAGGAACTTTGGTCGACACGGTTGCTTAAACTATTTGGTAAATGAGGTGATGCTAAAAGATCAATGTCTTTTGCGATTTTTTCTCCATGGTATGGGTGTATTAAATGGGTTCAAATTACCGGAAAAAATTGGGCCCAAAAATGGCTTCTGGTATTGCTTGATTCGGGGCCACAAGTTTGAATCAACAAAATAGATCTACTTTTTTGTAAGAAAATCAAGGTTTCTAGAGCTCGACAGATAGGTTATTGCACATGTTTCGTATCCTCGTGTTATACATTCCCTATGATTCCACGTGCATGTCTAATACTGGCGTCGTTATTGCATGTATGAAATGATAACCAACTTATTTTGTGCCAAGAGACCACAACCAACTATCTTTTCGCGTGCCATTATTCTGGTGCAAGTTCTTAGTTCGTCTACTAAGGTGGCTACTAAACGTGAATCCATCTTCAAGCTGTCTGTTAATATCGCATGCACGAAATTTCATGTGTCATCTCAGCGTTGTGCCCACGTTCTAGGATTCCAGGTTGTCCAAAAAACTCCACGGTTTTCATGTCCTTTTCTTGTGGGGCTCTGTGGCGCGTTGTTGAACTTCTCCCACCGGTTTTTAGCTTTTACCGGCTTTCCCTCACGTGTTCATCCGGTCAACTTTCCCGGAGGCCCTCGGAAGACCACGTTGGCGCCTCCGTAATCGCCTCAAGGATGCACCGAATCGTGATCGAGTGGCCAAGGATGTTCTCTATATACGTCTCCATCCCCAACGTTGCTCAGACACTTAACCATGATTGATCTAGACGATAGAGATGTCCGCAAATCGATGCTTGCTGGCAAGGAGGTCCGTGGCAATAGTAGCGGCTTCATCTCCCTCCAGCTACGAGTAAGTTCATGATTGGCAATGATTCACTTAAAAGCGTGTGTTTCTATGTGGAGTTTTGTAGCTACGTGTTTCTACATGAGAGAGAGAGAGAGAGATTAGGTCTAGTGTTTTTCTTTTGCATTCTTGATTGACATCGAGTTTTTGTATTGTTTCATCCTCCCTCATGCCATGTACTATGTGTAGCCAGGCCCCAGTGCTGGAAGATATCGCAAGTGGAAACAACCACCTGATGCACTTGGGCGGAAGCAAGTAAAGTACGGGGTATATTATACATTACTTAAGCAATCAAATGTTGGAGGATGCAAAGCACGCGGAGATAGGTTGAATTGTGGCAAAGCTGTTGATTTTCAATTAGGCAGCCGGACAAAGCTATTTTTTATAGGAGTATGTCCCTTTTTCCCAGAAAAAATAAACCGTCTGGTCTAATTATCTCTTTAAAGATAATTTCACATTATCTATATAACACTATCAGGCAGAAATACACTTGCCAGCTACGACGCCACCTAGAGAATGGCCTGTCATGAGGTAGCTTCACTTTGTTTTTCGTCTCTTGAGCCCCACGTACATGCATATGCAGGTCGATCAGATGGCCACTTCATGCTCAGCACATCTGATCGATCCTGTCCAATTTGGATGGAAAAGCGGCAGATAATTATTCAAGTTCTCAAAAAATTTCGGCATAAAATCCCCTGTTCTGGGGACAACCAGATCACAATCCAAACAATAAACAATAAAAGTGCAACAGCACAACCCAACTCCCATCACAAGTCTAGACAAACATATGCTACAGTCTGGAACATCAAAAGAACACCGATACTTTGTCAACTACCACCCAACAGTCCAGAAGTGGAGTGACAAATAACAGTCCGCAACCATTACAGCCAGGTATTCACTTGGTTTCACAATCAAAGGGAATCCTTCCACCCTCCAGTCATGCCTGCGATGCTACCAGCCTTCTGAACTTGCATCTGCGAAACATCACAAAATCAGTACACATAAGGAATTTATCGCAAGTGCAAGTGAGATCGAAGCAAGCAGGAAAAATGATAGTTCTGAGCAGTATTTGCTAGAAATGATCATGGACATGTAAATCTGATCTTTGCAACAAAAAAGATAACCAAGATGTCACAATTGCACCAAAGTAACTAATATGAACATGCTGATGGACATGTAGAGTGCAAAGGAAAAGGCCGTGATTTAATTTTATCCTTAATTGTAAACATCAACCAAAGAAATAGCACTCATTAGTGCCATGACCAAGTATTAATTGAACATCCACTACAGCTGGACCTAAACAGTGATGTCATTGGCTCGATTGGAACCAGAAACTCACCGCCTGAACACATGTAGTCAAAGAAGCACACCGCTGAAGGAGATGTCACAGTCGAAGGCAGGGGGCGCAGGCCATAGTAGACGCCAGCAGCAGCCACAGTAGACAGCACCACCAACATGCTTGGTCTTGGTCTTCTCATGTGTCTAAAGCCCCTGCAAAGAGAATTGGGCAACAATCATAAGAAGATGTTTGGCGGTATCAAATTCAGCAAAGTACGGAGGAAAAGAGGGCAAGTCTCCAACCTTCCTCTAACTTGGCCAATTATCCCAGTCTGCATCACCCTGTGAGAAGATAAATAGAAATGAACCAAGCAAGTTTAACATCATCGAGAAATGTTCAAATTACCCATGTCGTATGGTCAATAATAAACATCAAACAGCTAGCTTCCTTCTAACAGCAAGTACCTTGTTCCAAAATGAATTATCCAGTAGTCCTTCATCAGCAAAACAAAGAGTGCTATCACAGTTTTAGGCTGTAGTGAATGATCGAGAGAGGAGTGCTATTACAGTATGGAGCATCACAAGAACAACGATACTTTGTCGACTACCACCCAACAGTCCAGAAGTGGAGTGACAAATAACAGTCCACAACCAAAATACAGGCCAGGTATTCAATTGGTTTCAGAAGCAAGGGTTGCTTTCACTTCCTGTTCATCCACCATCCAGTCATTCCTGCGATGCTACCAGCCTTCTAAACTTGCATTTGAGAAACATCAATGAAATCAGTAGACAGACGGAATTTATCGCAAGTGCAAGTGAGATCAAAGCAAGAAGAAAAAATGATAGTTCTAAGCAGTATTTGCTCGAAATGATCATGGACATGTAAATCTGATCTTTGCAACAAAAACGATAACCAAGATGTCACAATTGCATCAAAGTAACTAATATGAACATGCTGATGGACATGTAGAGTGCAAAGGAACAGGCCGTGATTTAATTTTATCCTTAATCCTACACATCAACCAAAGAAACAGCACTGATTAGTGTCATGACCAAGTTCTAATTGAACATCCAACACAGCCGACCAAAACAGTGACATGATTGGCTCGATTGGAACCAGAAACTCACCGCCTGAACACATGTGGTCAAAGAAGAACGCAGAAAATGAAGAAGGGAACACAAGGAGCTCACCGGATGCGACGGATGGCGCAGCAGCATTGTCGGAGCCAGACCAGACTAAATGGTCAGGTATGCTGCATAAAAACAAGCATTTCAACAACTCATCAGTTGGTTCTGCTAAGCACAAGGGGGGCAAATGCAGTAATTGAAGTGTCTTTTAACGGATGTGCCTCTGTATGTGACTTACATCATGGTGGCTGAGTTTGGATTCCTGCTGCTGGGCTTGTTCCAGTTAGTTAACCTGAAGAAGAAATGCACCCCGTTAAGTATTAACAAGACTGCAGGGTTGGATGAGAACAAGTGGAGAAAGAAACAAGAGTAGCGTGGTGCTTGCCATCTGCCATCTGGGAGGCATCGTGGCAGTCAAAAAGAAGTCTTGGGTCCGGAATCGTCGATGGGGAGGGGCAGCCACAGGCGGCCTGGTGGGAGCAGGCAGGTGACACCATCCAGACTGAAGAATGGCCAGCAGGTCACGGATGCTGCATAAAACGCAAGCAAGTCAAAGGGTGCTGGTAGGCAGGCAGAGGGGACGTTTTCCGAATTGTCCTGTGTATGTATGTCGGTTACACGGTTGCAGATCGAGTTGGGATTGAGGTGGAGTATTTCCAGCTGTTGGTGTTAACCTGAAAACAGAAACACCCCGATTAGAAAACACAAGACGTGGTTGGATGTGATTAGTACGTAGTGAGGAAAGAGAGTAACAAGATGTGCAGTTGTGTTTGCATCCGGCAATGCAAAACTGGGAAGCCCGTGAGCATGTGGCAGATGTGTGGTTGTATTTGCATCTGGCAATGCAAAGGTGGGCACCCTGCGAGCATTGAGTTGAGCGTGAGATTGTGGGTAGTAAAGAGGAGCTGTTTTGCTGTGTGGTGGTGGGCTTAGGTTGGTCCCAAAGTAGGCGAATTTCGTTGGATCCGACGAAGAGAGCAGGGGAAGAGGGGGCGGAAAGAAGGAAGAGCAGCGCCGTACCTTTTTTCCGCGGCTCGGCTGGAGGACGTCTCCGTCGTCGTGCTGCTCCGGTTTGGCCATGACGTCTTCCGTCGAGTGGCAGGTCGACGGCTGGATGCGGGTGGCTGGTGCATCGCGTCCGGAGCGCCGGAGCCGCGTCGTGCTGGGTGTAGTTGCGTCGCCGTCGCCGCGGAGGTGGAGGTGGAGGCGGGGAAGGTGGATGCCTCGCCGTGGAGGTGGGCGCCGGATCTGGCAGCTTCTCGTGGGTGCGGATGGTGGTCCGGCGAGCGAGCGCGCGCGAGCGACGCGGGGGGCTGGGCGGGCAAGGTCGACGGAGCGCCCGCACGAGCAACGGATGCACGCGCGCGCCGGCGAGGAAGGCCGCCGCCGCCGCCGCCGCCGCTTTCGGGGAGAGATGAGGGTTTCGTACTAGTTTTTTTTTTGTTTGAGATGAGGGTTTCGTAGTTGGGTGGGGGAGAACGAAATGGGGATGGATTCGAGTGGAGCCGAGGAGAGGCCGACCGACCAGACGTTGTGCATTGGCGTGTCGTTGGTTTTGGTTTCCATGTGCGGACCAACAAATCAGGTCCGTCCACGCCGAAAGAGTGCAAGCCCAGCAGCGGCCGCGCGTGTGGCGGAAGCAGCCTGGGCCCGATCGACCAGATGGGCTTCTCGTCATCCTGTCTGTCAAAACTTGTCTTGTTTTGTAGTATCTGCCTTGACTCGACGACCATGAGCGCATTGATGTGCACGTGCATCACATCGCAGACGCGGCAATCTTGCTGGCGATAACAGCCTAGCTGGACCGCGAGTGCGAGGCTGGAAGGTTCCATCGACAGGGACAGCCAAAGCCAAGCCAGACTAATATTCAGAGGTAGATGGCGCATGCATGCTGCCGACAGTTCAGTCCTTAACTAGCAGTATAGAAGCTCAATTTTCTTGCTAAACGAGGATAAACATCTACGCTTAACTCTAAATAAACGAGGATAAACCTGGATTTTGCCCTGAACCACATAAAGCGCGCAGGTGCATTTGGATGAAGCAGCAAATAAGCCAACTTGGCAACTCTTCATGCATTGCACAGTCCTGTCCAGAGGGCATGGAAATGGAGACCTTCGCTTATTTCATCCAATCCACCGTGTACTAGTACCTTGAAATCAACTTACCTGTCTTCCTGCGGTATGGCGTTTCTCCCAGAATCTATACTTACCGGTCGTCCGAGGATCTCTCGTGGTGGAATGTTCCGTCAACAGTCGCGCATGCGGAGAACAGTCCAATGCAGGAAGATGCTTCTTTCGTGTGCGGAAAAGTTCAGAAGTTTCTCCAGGGCGGGGACTATGAAACAGAAATACAGGGAGAGATTCGATAAAAATAAAATACAGGGAGAGATGGGCTTCTGGGTTCCCAAGCCGTATAAGACAGCCCAGCGTTTGTCAGGACTCAGGATAGCTGCATGTGTTGTGCGACCATGGCCGAAGCTTTTTGTTGCATCAGACTGTAAGATGGTTGTCTCAGATATCCAAGAGGGGAGCATGGGGAAGCATGGATCCATTATCTCTGAAATCAAGAACAGGTCGCTTCAGTTCCAGGAGCGTAATTTATCGTATGAAAGTAGGGTCTTAAATTTTGAAGCCCACAACCCAGCTAGAACTATGCTATCGCATGGAGTAAGCCGCCACATTTGGCTTGGTGTTCCTTACTCAGATACTATCCCTCTAAACATTTTAAATGATCAATAACGTTCTAGCAAGTTGTCTCAAAAAAAAAAGTTGTGCGACCATGGGGAGACCGAGACATAAGTTCATGCAGCAAGCCCGAATAAGACAACCCCGGTTTTATTATATCTTGGACAGAAAATGCATTTAAGATTATTCGATCCAAACTTGATTCCGGCCAATGATGAAACAATGTGCGTAGAGATTAAGATAAATTTAGTAAAGATTTTGTGAAAATTAATAACAAAAATAGACTAGCGGTCAAATGTCGAGGCATGCATCTTAGAGCGCTAATAAATTCCGCAAGAACGGATGAGAATCGTAGGAGACCATATCAACAATCAGAGGATCAGGGATGAAGGGGAGGACGAACATCTTGTCGGAACGAGAAAGTCACGGTGTGATCTATGTCCGCGACCTAGCTACAATGCCGGATTTGCACATGGCACCTGGTGTGCAATGGTCACATCATCGGGTTTATAGACGCAGCTGGCCAACACGTTGATAATGTGCTAAGATGGCCGTCAAGTGGCCAGCTGCGACATTGATAAGCGGCGTGACAGGAGTATGGTAAAGGGAAGGCTTGTCAAGTATATCCTTCACTCCAAAAAAATAAGACATTAATTTAGTTAAAAAATCAAAACATAATACGTTTGATCAAACATACACAAATATTAAGATCTACAAAACAGAAATATTGTTGTGTGGGCGTCTCCATCACCATCCGTTTTGCATTAAGATTACATGATCATACTTTTATCTATAAGTTGGTCGAATTTACAATATATTTACTTGGGTCTAGAGTAGACAGAGAGGAGGTGGAGGCTAGTGAAAAAGGCTGCCAATAAGGAGGAACAAGGGATGTGCATATGGCGATGGGAAAGGAGAGGAGGCCACGCTAAGATACACGAAGGCCCAACTTTAAAGTTATGGTATCAAATTTTATGTAGGAACATTGGGAGATTCCCATCATGGTTATATTTCCTATAGAGGTTGTTTGATTTGTTGTATTCAAATCCTTATAATTATAGCCTTTGTGTAATGATATATTTGTTTCCGTGGTATACATATAATCCTTCTGAACACCAATAATATGTATTGCAAAATCACTTGTCTCAACGGTCTTTAGGATTCAACCTGCTATGACATCATGCTTTACGTTATTTCTATTCATGCATTTTGGATATCTTCTAACGAGAGGGTCCCTTAGACCACGTGTACTTTAACCCATTAAACAATTCAATATTGGTAACTAGTTAAAAAAACATTTATGTATTTGAATATAACTTTTTTAAGTGAGTAACATGCTATAGAGATAATTAATTATTTGGTTAATTGGCTAGTTTAGTAGATGTACCTCCAGACCCCAACTCACTGTAGAGGCTAATAATGCAAACATTTCAAACGGGTACTCATCCCGTTACTGAAAAGAAGGCATACCCCCCAAAAAAAAAATCAAACAATGTAAATTCTTGTGAAGTTTATTGAAAAGACCATCACAGCTTTAATGAAAGATAAATACCCTGGGATAATATATCTTTTTTTCGTAGACTAGGATAATATATATAGCGATTTATGTGTAGTAGCATTTGTTTTCTGGAAACACAATACATACGTATATGCACACAGATACGTAGACACACTCAGTTTCGGTTTGATATAGTATATATTAATTTTTTTATAGAAATTTTGCTGAATTTTAAATAGTTTCACCGTAGAAAATAAAATATAGGTAGTTTGCTGAGTGGTGGGGAGACCATGGAGGAAGCCGGGCGGAAGCGGAAGCAGCCTCGGAACCGATCCGACGTGCTGGGCTTCTCGTCATCTTGTCTTGTTTTTATCCGCGGCGACGACGCTGGTGCAGCGCGCGCGCGTGCCATCGGACTAGTCAAGCACGTGCCGGCGGTGGCGAGAGGTCCGGCCAATCGTTCGTCCACGCAGGCTGGCCTCGACAGCTTAGGCAGGCAGAGCAGCTTATCCTCCACTGATGGCTCCTTTTACTCATTTTTTCCAAAAGAATGTCTCCTTCGCCAAACTAATCCAACATATTAACCACTGATGATGTAGGTAGGAAGGCCAGTTGCTGAGTGGTTTAGCGCACTCACTCGCTCGCTCGACAACTCCTTGACCGGATCATTTAGGACTCGTGCGCATTGCTATACATATACTCAACCAGTCGGTCAAGGCTTTTTCTGTTCGGTCGATATACTGGTGGCAAGATCGACAGCGCATCAAGTCAAGCTACCGACGGAGAGACCCGCAAAAAAAAAAAGCTAGCGACGGAGAGAGAAGCTTCTGAAGTCGCAATCCGCGGGCAGGCAGGCAGGCACAACGGGGTGGACTGAGGTAACATCTGTAATCCACTATTTTTCCTGCTCTACTTGACCAGCAGCTATCGATGCCCGCAGCTATCTTGCCGGCTGGATATAAGAGCATCTCCACTCGTCCCCCCACAGGGGCCCTTTTTCCACCGACAATTGGTCGCCGGTTCCCGTTTTGTCCGGATTGGGCCTAAATTCATCCGGCGATCCCGCCATCCCGGCCCTCGGGAGCGGGACTCGGGACGAAACAGCGGGAAATACCGAGAAACTTCCCGGCGTCGGTGGCCCCAACCGGCGAGAGCCGATCGTCGTCCTCATCGCATCGTCTTCCGCGCGCTGTAAAAGCCGCCGGCATTCGCCGGCCACGCGGCGAGTTAATGTCGTCGTCTTCCGCGCACGCATCGTCTTCCGCGCGCACCCGCCGGTCAGCTCGCCGCGGACGCGTCGCATTCCACGCGCATTCAATCCCCGCGCCGGCCGCGCCTATATACGCCGCTCCGCTCGCCGCGGCGTACCCCGTGCACCACTCTCCCCCACTCTCCTCTACTCCCGATGGCGTTCTACGACGACGACGGCGCAACCAACAACGGCTTCCCCCGCGGTCGCTCCACGCGTGGGGCACCTCTCCTCCACCGGGCGGGTACCCCGCCCGCCGGACACGGGCCTCCCGGCGGCGGGCGGCGGGCGCAATCCCCCGCCGCCGCGGGGGCGCCCTCGACGTCGCCATCGAGGAGCCTCGGATGACGATGACGGATGAGGAGCGCGAGGCCACGCCACCACCCCGACAACTACAGGCGTGGAACTCGTTCTTCCTCCGGCGGTGGGAGCGGGAGCGCGCCCGACGACCCGCCGCCTCCGCCTCCGCGCAACAACGCCGCGGGCCGCCGACGTTGGTGGAGCGCGCGGACAGACGCGGCGAACGTCCTCGAGCACATCGAGGGCGGCAACTTCCCGGTGCTCACGATGCCCCTCCATCGAGGGCATCGGCGAGCCGCCGTCGAAACGTCGGCAGCCACGGCGCATGGGCCAGCTCGTCGTCTCGGATCGGCGCCGAGGTCATCCTTGGCGCCGGTGAAGAGGAGGAGGCGACGTCGCCTTCGACGCCGGTGCGCGTCAGGAGCCGGCGTCTCCGCCGCCGACCGAGGGCGCAGCAGCGGCGCCTCGTCATCCGCGACCAGCCTTCCGCGCCGCAGGCGGCGGAAGAAGAAGAAAGAGGCCGCCGCAAACCAGCTCGCCGAGGAGGAGGCGACGCGCGAGGACGCCGCGATGGCGGGCGATCGCCGGTCGCGCATGACATGGAGGAGGAGAAGCGCGCGACGACGCCGCAGGTGGGCCGGCGCGGCCGGGAGCGCCGGGGAGCGGAGCAGCGGCGGCGGGCCGCCGGACCGGCCGCCGCACGCCAACTCGCCGCCCGCGCCGCTCCAACCGCCAACGACGATGTCGCGCGCTACCGCCGTCCTGCGACACCATCCGGCGTCGCTGTCCCCGTCGTCGACCTCGAGTCCTCCGACGACGATCGTACAAGCCATCCCCGGGGCGGGGAGACGCCGCCAGGGCGGCAGCCGGCCGCGCGGCCGAAGGTCGGCGACGGCTCCGACGACGACGGCGGCGACTACACGGTGTTCTACCGCCATTTCGGCATGTTGAGCGCCGTGTTTTAAAATTAGCCGAATTCGAAATATAGTCGAATTCGGCCTCTATGTATGAACTCCGCCCGTAATATAATAAATATCATTAAATTTAGTCTATATTCACCCGTTTTTAGCCGTAGTTTGTCAAGTTTCCGTTTTTTAAATTCGCATCGTCGACTTCGCTGGGCACGCGGCGAACTACTACTCCCCACGCCAAATCTTCCTCCAATCCGGACGAAAATTTCGCCAGATTTGGGCGTGGGGAGCGCCAACGAGTGGGGATGCTCTAACCGCCTAGCTGGACCTCTACCACTAGAACAGAACAGTCTCATCGTCGTCGGGCGGCGAGCGCGAGTTTGGAAGGTCCGATCGACAGGGACAACCCAAGCCAAGCCAACCCTGAAGCCAGGACTAATTTCAGAGGTGATGGAAGCATCTATATGCAGCCAAATTACTGCTGACACTTCAGTCCTTGACTAGCTACCAGTACACTTCAATTTCCTTGCTGAACTCGGATAAACACCTACGCAAGCAGAACGAGTTTAATTAGCAGAGAGCGGGCAGATTATGCGGGTGCCCTTAACTTTGATGTCTCAGCTATATATGCAGCAAATAAGCTAACATGGAGAGGCTTCATGCATTGGAAAATTCAGCTACACGGTCCGATCCTGTCCAGAGGGCTTGGAAATGGAGACCATCGTTTTCATCCAGACACACGGGGTAGGGTACTGCCTTGAAACCAACCCCCCATTCGTCTTCCTGCGGTTGTGGCTATAGTTTCTCCGGGAATCTAGGCACCGGTCGTCCGAGGATCTACCTCGTGGTGGAATGTTCCGTCAACGGTCGCATGTGCTGAGAACGGTCTAGCGTCGGTAGGAATCAAAGTTCAGATCTACGACACTACAGGAATGGGAGGCTATGCCGAGGGCCAGGCTATACGCCGACGGCCAAAAGTCGGGGCCGTCGGCGTATGGCCCGGCCAGCCACCGCCTTAACGCTGGCGAACAAAAAGAAGTATTTGGCCCCTAAAGTTTACTGAGACACCTTGGCGTAGGCTATTTTTCAAATTTGTCTAATTTTGTAAAAATCATAACTAATTCATATGATGTCAGAAAAATACGTATGAGGTATCAAAATGTTCAGAAAAACATCCTCTATCCGTTTATGTCAAAATCATGCATATTTGAATCATGTAGAATAACATGTTAATATAGAAACAATTCAATCACTTTTTATATGTTCTCAGGTTCCCGTTTTAGCCAGATTTAAACGAAGTCAGAAAATCTCGCGGAGCCGCATGGCATCATTTTATGTGTCCTAGTAACCACTCCAAAAGATGGAATTGGGATACGACAATTATTTTGGAAAACCCTTCACGAACAGGGCTATCAAGTCCAGATTTATATGGCTTTTAGGGCAATGAGTAGGAAACGGCCGGTGACACCGCATAGTTTGTCGGAACGAGACCATATTTGGCACGTGCGTGGTCCCTGGGATGGGAAGCAAGGCCCCGGTAGCGCATTTCCAATCCGACCCATGGGCGATGGTTTTTTCATTTTCGGGGTGCCAAAGGTTTTTTTGTGAAGGAACTACATGGGGCGCATTTTAGTATTGCGGGAGACCTCTGCGTAGTGGTAGGACACCGCCTTCGCACCCCATATCACATGCCATATGTGCGCGCTAGCTATCTGGAATCCATGCGGCTTCGCGGTGTCCCGCCGAATCCGCTGAAAGTGACCGGATTTGAACTAGGGCTACACTTTCCGTCGCTCAATAAATTCGCAAAAATTGTTTTTAGGTCTATGACATATCAGTTTATGTGCTAATTTTTGTCCGTTTAGCGCGATGGTAAACGGGTGCACCAGCGCCTACGGCCATACCGCATCTCCGTGGGGCCCTTTTTGGCCAAATGACAATTTAAACAAAGTCGAAAATCCCGCGGAGCCGCATGGCGTCATTTTATGTGTCCTAGTAACCACTCCAAAAGTCGGAATTAGGATACGGCAATTATTTTGGAAAACCCTTCACAAACAGGCTATCACGTCCGAAGTTCTATGGCTTTTAGGGCAAATGATTAGGAAACGACCCGTGACACCGCATAGTTTGTCGGAACGAGACTATATTTGGCACGTGCGTGGTCCCTGGGATGGGAAGCAAGGCCCGGGAGCGGAATCCGACCCATGGGCGATGGTTTTTTCATTTTCGGGTGCCAAACGGGTTTTTTTGTGAAGGAACTACATAAGGCGCATTTTAGTATTGCACGAGACATCTGCGTAGTGGTAGGACACCGCCTTCGCACCACATATCACATGCCATATGTGCGCGCTAGCTATCTGGGAATCCATGCGGCTTCCTCGTGTCCCGCAACTGTGACCGGATTTGAACTAGGGCTACACTTTCCGTCGCTCAATAAATTCCGCAAAAATGTTTTTAGGTCTATGACATATCAGTTTATGTGCCAATTTTTGTCCGTTTAGCGCGATGGTAAACGGGTGCACCAGCGCGCCCGGTACGGACATACCGCATCTCCGTGGGGGCCCGTTTTGGCCAAATGACAATTTAAACAAAGTCGAAAATCCCGCGGAGCCGCATGGCGTCATTTTATGTGTCCTAGTAACCACTCTAAAAGTCGGAATTAGGATACGGCAATTATTTTGGAAACCCTTCACAAACAGGGCTATCACGTCCGAGTTCTATGGCTTTTAGGGCAAATGAGTAGGAAACGCCCGTGACACCGCATAGTTTGTCGAACGAGGCCATATTTGGCACGTGCGTGGTCCCTGGGATGGGAAGCAAGGCCTCGGGAGCGGATTTCCAATCCGACCCATGGGCGATGGTTTTTTCATTTTCGGGTGCCAAAACGGGTTTATTTTGTGAAGCAGCTACATGGGGCGCATTTTAGTATTGCGCGAGACCTCCGCGTAGTGGTAGGACACCTCCTTCGCACCACATATCACATGCCATATGTGCGCGCTAGCTATCTGGGAATCCATGCGGCTTCCTGCGGTGTCCCGCCGAATCCGGAAAGGCCGGATTTGAACTAGGGGTACACTTTCCGTCGCTCAATAAATTCCGCAAAAATGTTTTTATGTCTATAACACATCACTTTATGTGCTATTTTTTGTCCGTTTAGCGTGTTGGCGAACGGTGCACCAGCCCGCCCGATACGGCCATTTCGCATCTCGCGAGGGGGCTATTTTGGCCACATGGCAAATTGGGCGTCATATTTGGATTCCTCTAATTTTTAGGTTCAAATGATGATATGTATGTTATATTTAGATTCCTCTCATTTTTCTGATCGATTTAGACATATTATTTGTGGAATTTTGATTTTCCGATTTAAAGATATTAATTATTCAATATTAAATAGAAAAAAGACCAAAAAATAAAATCATTTTATTTTTATTTGAATTCAATATTATTATTACTTATATATATTCATTGTTGTCTACTTAAGTAATTGTTTGGGATTCAAAAATAAAGAAGTGTGCATCACGGTTCAATGGTTAATAGGGTTGATATGCTATTATTATCAGCAAGAGGTGTCAATTCTATAATGGAAGCTCATCCGAATGGAACCAAGAAGTTAAGCGTGCTGAGGCTGGAGTAGTGTGAGGATGGGTGACCGACTGGGAAGTTTAACCATGATTGTAATTTGACATAAGATTAAGTGTAGTTAGAGTTAAAAGTGTATTGGGTGAAAGATAAACAAGTAAAAAAAGAAAAAAAGAAAAAAAGGAAAAAATTGTGTAAAAGAAATTAAAATTTTAAAATTTTTAAAAGTCTATGCCTAGGGTTTTGCCGTCGGCATATAGAAAAAAATATTTTTTTTCAAATTTTTTTTTTTGAATTTTTTGGAAACGGAAATTTGAATTTTTAAAAGTCTATGCCGAGGGTTTTGCCGTCGGCGTAGCGTCCTACGCCGAGGGCCGGGCTACGCCGACGGCGATAGTGCCTTTGCCGAGGGACTTACACGCCGAGGAGCTATGCCGAGGGCGGCCCTCGGCATAGCCTACGCCGAGGGCCAAAGCATGCTACGCCGAGGGTTCCCGGCCCTCGGCATATAGCCCCATTCCTGTAGTGCGAATACCATCGCTGTTGTTAGTTTTGTTGAGCTGCTTCGATTACCTGCCGCCGCGATGACAACGAGATTAAGTGGAGTACTCGGTACTCGCATTAGCTCCACATGCATTTCTGCCCCGCTCGGTTGGCGCTTGGATTTATGCAAAATAATAATACTGTGCAAATGTTGAGGCATGCATGTATCCTGTGGCGTTCACAAGTAGCGGATGAAAAAAGGAGGACCCCGTGTTGGCAATCCGAGGATACAACCCATTAAAACAATCCAATAATATTATGTTGTAAAAATACTCTGCGCTAAACTAGCCAATTAATATATAACTAGTTTTTTCTAGAAACTTTGTTGAATTTTAAATAGTTTGACGTACAAAATGAAATATAGGTGTTTTTTTCAGAAACGGAGTTAGCATTTGACAACTTTATCTACCTCGATAAATTTGTATAAGTGTGCACGCACTGGCGGAGCTATGCACACGGGTGGGGGGGGTTAAATTACTCTTGACGGCTAGTTTCTCTAGCTAGCTTTGGGTGCTTCTCACATTTTTTTTCCTTCTTGAGATCAGTGCTTTGTCGCTACAAATGGAACCCTGGAGCAGGACTTCCTTAAGTACATACATGCTCTAGGCCAGATAACACGACCCACGGCAGCAGTCGAACTACAGCTCACTAGCACCTAACCAAAGGCTTGACAAGCAATCTCAGCCGAACCACATTTCACATAGACCATGCGGCATTGCAAGGAGGGAGGTGATTGGACATCGCGATGGACCAAGAACTTCAGCACTGGTACCCACGCACGACGATGTCGGAGTAGGGAACCAGAACCATCAACCTTCAACCACGAACCCACCACAAGGTGCACCATCTTCCAGCTGTCACCAGTGCAGACCATCATCTGCACGTACTCCTGGACGAATCCTCTCTGCTCCACCTTGACGCCGGAGACAACGCCGCAGCAACGGGGATAGGGCAGGAGGAAAAAACCATCTGATGGAGTCATCGCCGCCGCCTCGCCGACACCATCCATGAACCCTAAAGCCACCGAGGTTTAAGAGTTCAAATCTTAATTCTAATGGAGCCACTTCACTAGCTTGCTGTTCTGTCTGTCTGCAGCACATCGGTTTTACCAGTGGTATCAAACCAAACTGAGCTGTAAGCGCGTGGCAGTGGCGCCCAGGACGATCGAGGAAGCCGGGCGGAAGCGGAAGCAGCCCGGGAGTGGGAGCTCGATCCATCGGACCGGGACCCGCGACGTACCTACTTGTCTTCTCGTCATCTTGTCTGTCAACTTGTCTTATTTTTATCTGCCGCAACGATCAACTAGTCAAGCACGTGCCGGCGGCGGCGGCGGCGGCGCGGTCCGGTCAATCGTTCGTCCACGCTGGCCTCGACAGGCAGAGACTCTTATCCTCCGCTAGTGTCTCCTCTTGCTTTTGTAGCCGACTGGTCTAATTATCTCTTTAACGATATATTTCTTCTCATCTCCATGTCAGTACCATATAAAGAATGCCAACGTCCTGAGTAGGGGCCAGCCATTACAAACAAGTAGTTAAAAAGAAAAGAAAAATTGTAGATATTATTTGCTAGTCCGCTAGCCGCGCCGTCGCCAAGCGTCCAAAGTCTTAAGTCGCGAATATTCACGCGAGCGCACGCGCTACACAGTGTGACCCTATGTGTGTTTCTACCAATTTATATGTCAACAAGAGCTCACCTTATAAGTTGGTCCAAACTTTCTTCCCTTAGCAATGTGGGACTAAAGATTTCGGATGGCACTAGTTGATTTAACTAATGGGCTACCAGTGCCTAGAATGGGCCTCTCAACGACATTGTTTCTCACAGTATGTCATCTGGGCCAAATACTAACATGCCACATAAAGGAAGCAGCGGAGATGTACTTTACGGCCACTTCAAATTTCTCTATCCAGCTAAGCTCCCATCATACTAGCCATGCATGCAGAGGTTCAAATATGGAAAATAATGTTGATACACACTGGGTCCTACAACACCTTATCTCTTCTGGGACCGTTCTTTTTCTCCGCTTATATTTTTTCCCTTTCGTTTCTGTTGCCCACGCCGGCACAATCGCCCCGCCTCACCTAGCCATGGCCATGGCCATGGAAAACACTGTCTACTTGCTCCGTTGGCAGCGGTTGCTCCTGTTCCGGCGACCCGACCATTCTTTGCGCACCCAAGCCTGATTCGGCAAGGCAGCGGCAGAGGATGGGTCACTGCTCTAGAGGGCGGCGCTGATAAGTATGGGGGCACCACGACGAGCTCACCCCGATGTCACGCATCCGCCACGAACACTCGCGAATGCTTCAAGGCCAGCACTGGGTTGCTGCAAGCTTCCGACGCTGGAGCTGCAAACTAGCCACTGCCGATTCAACAAGGACCGCCGTCCATGGCGCGTCGTTGCTACATCAGGCCGCCGCCGCTGCTACACCAAGCCACTGCGGTTCCTACATCAGGCCCCGCGGCATGCTAAACGCGACTGCCAGTGCTACATGGGAAAATGGGTGTCGTCGTCTGCTACGAGAGCGGCCACACATGCTACATGGTCTATATGTCGCGGAAGCGTCGTCTGCTACATGCGGCGTCACCGTATGCTACAAGGGAGGCGGAGGCTACATAAGCGTCGGCTTCTGCTACATGCGGCGTCACCGTATGCTACAAGGGAGGCGGCGGCTACATGGGCATCAGCCTCTACTATATGTCGCCGCAGCGTCTGCTACAATAGGTGGTTGCTCCTTCTACAAGGGTCAGCGGTGGTGGCGGTTGCTACAAACGAGGACGTTCTAGTACCTTGAGTGTGCATTTTGTTGAAGAGAACTTTTTGACAAGTAGGAGCGATTTTTTTCATCCAATCCACGGTGTTCTAGTACCTTGAGTGTGCATGTAGCTGTATATATACCGTATGTACATCTCTATATTAAACCTGATGTTTATGTAGGGTGAATAACACGGTTCCAGCTTTGCAGGCACAAGCAATGAGTGAAAATTAAGTAACAAAAAATAAGCCTGACAAAAAAAATATAGAGTATATTTGCTAATATTAACGCGAGAGCGCACACGCTACATGGGTGTGGTTGTGGATGTAGCCCTATGTGTGTAATCTACCAATTTATATGTCAATAAGAGCTCAACTTATAAGTTGATGCAAACTTTCTTCCCTTAGCAATGTGGGACTAAAGTTTGGTGATGGCACTATAGCAATGTGGGCTGCTGGTGTAATGTGACATTTTTTCCCACAGTATGTCACCTCGGCCAAATACTAACATGCCACATAAAGGAACCAGATTATGTGGCAGCGGAGACATAATTTACGGCCTCTTCAAATTTATCTATCCAGCTAAGCTCTCAGACTGACTAGTCATGCATGCAGATCGTTCAAATATGGCACTGGGTCCCACAACACCTTATATTTTCCAGGACCGTTCTTCTTCTCCACTCATCCTTTTCTCTTTCGTTTCTGTTGCCCACCCATGCCTACATAATCCTCCCGCCCCGCCCAACCATGCATGTCTATGGAAAGCACGGTCTACTTGCTCCAGGGGCGGAGCTGCGGCCGGTGCTACCGGCGCTGTAGCACCAGTCCAGCTGATCAGCCAAAGGTAATACCTACTACAGTTCTGGTATAAAATGCGAAGCCTATGGAGGCAGCACCACCACCAAATTCACAACACTGCCTACAACCATTCCTTGCTCGGGTTCTGGCTCCGCCACTGACTTGCTCGGTTAGCAGCAGCCGCACCTGTTCCGGCGACCCGACCATTCCTTGCACGCCCAGGCCTGATCCGGCAAAGCGACGGTGGAGGATGGGTCGCTGCTCTGGAGGTTGGCGCTGACGAGGATGGGGGCACCACGACGAGCTCGCCCGGATGTCACGCGTGAGGCCATGGAGTCCGCCATGGCCACCCGTGAATGCTTCAAGGTCAGCATGGCGGAGCTGCAGCCGGCCACTGCCGATTCTACAAGGACCGCTGTCCATGGCGTCCATGGCGCGGTTACTACATCAGGCCGTCACCACTGCAACAAGAGCATCAAGACAAACTACATGGTCGTTGGCCTCTGCTATATGTCGCGGCGGCGGCGTCTGCTACATGCAGCATCACTGCCTGCTACAAGGGAGGCGACGGCTACATGGGCATCGGCCTCTCCTACATGTCGTTGCAACGACTGCTACAATAGGTGGCGGCTGCTGATACAAGGGTCAGCGGTGGTGGTTGCTACAAACGAGGACGTCGTCGTTCTGCAAGGGGCGGTGGTTGCTACATGGGACCGGCGACTATGGTACAAGGTCGGGATGACGGCGGTGGCGTGCGCGAGGGGGCGGCGATGATGCCACTATGCCAGGATGAGCGGTGGTGCAACCCACGCTAGTGGACTCAACCTTGCTAATCATGCGTCGTGGTGAGGGTCGGGAGGTGGGGAATTTTCTTTTCGTTCCACATGTGTTTTCTTTTTCCACATGGGACCGTTGGTCCAGATCTAACGGTCTTGACTATTTGCATCGGAGGGTTGGCGACCCGGGGGATGGGACGATTTGATCCCCCAGGGATGCTTGGCACGCCCCTTCAAATGCGCACGCTCTTGATTAATTCGGGCTTCCGCCGAATTTGCAATTGGCATAGGGCATTGAGTCAGTTGAATGGTAGGCCATAGCGCAAACTAGTAGCGATGATGCGATACAACTGATGACTAAATACAGCAATGCTACACCTACGCGCAATTTCTTCACGGAAGCGGCTTACGGGATGACATGGTGAGCAGGGGTGCACCACGATTGGCTGAGAAAATAACCAACCTCATTGCCTCGCTCCAACCGCATTAGGCCACGTCTCATCCGTAAGCACAGTCCGTAAGGTAATTCCGAATGTCTATGGAAGAGTCTGGGCCATATTATGGTGCTTTAAATATTATCAAGTGAGTTGCCATCCTTGTGGGTTTTACAATGAGAAATAGAGGATCGTCATTTCCTTCTCCTACCCATTTGAAGCTATCTACCTATGGTAGCGCTTTGTATTCACTTTGAAATGAAACTTACCTACTACCATGGTAGATAGCTAGCACTTAATCCGTAGTATGGTATATAAATGCATGCATGGAAGTACCACTCCCATGCCTCCGCTCCTAGTTAACTTGGTCTCTGGTCGGATTTGCGATTAGAGTACGATATGCAAACATGCATATATGCGAATCAGTTGAACGTTAAGCCATTGCACGAACTGACCGCGGCGCGATGCGACCTTCCGTTTAAAATCTGAACGACGATGCAATTCATGAAAAAAAGTGGTAGTCGTGCGGAGCTTACACAGGCGCGTCCACGCCATATTATGGTCCTTCAAATATTGTCGAGTGAGTTAATTGCCAGCTGAGCTCCTGGAAATACGTGCCCATTTGAAGCTCCTACCTTTGGTAGCGTTTTGTTTTTTCCTTTAAAATAAAACTTCCCTTTGAGCAGTAGTAGTAGTAGTACGGTCTATAAATACATGTCTGAAAATACATGTGCATGCATGACACTACTATACTTTCATGCACACACGTTCCAGTGATTTACATGTTGGAGAGGGATATGTTTGAGAAGTAAACTTTTTGCTGCTATCCTTTTCTCTATAAATACACCACTCCGTTGTAGCGTCTTCTCTCACTAGTTCCACTTCACACATCTCTTTCTCTGCCATGGTTATCCAGCCGTTGAATATAAATATGGTGTATAGCCTCTTTCCATCAATTTGAACTTTTGGTTTAATTGGCTAGTGCATCAATCTTTTATGATTTCTGAACCAAGAGGTCTCAAGTTGGAGACCCTGCTTATGTAGTATTGTAAATACAAATAAAATAATTATATGGGCTACACCGAACCCACGCTAAGGACTAAAATAGTCTAGACATGAGAGAAAGTGTGTGTTAAAGTATAAATATGATGCATAGTCTCTTTCCATCACTTAATGGAGATGCTATTGCTTGCCAACTTTGGATCGGGACACGTGCATGCATGAACAAAAGGTATCTATCGTATGGTTGCTATTTTTCTCAGGACCACAAGTTCGAATCAATCAGAAAGTGGCATTTTTCAAAATTTATGCCGCATTTTAAAAATCAATGGATAGGTTATGCATTCCCTATGAATCTGATTGTCTTTCTCATGTTAGTGACATTATCTTATGCAAGAAGTCATAGCATGACGCCGTCATTCCATGTGTCGTCTTATTCGTCATGCGTCCTCGGGGACCTTATTTCGTACCGAGGGACGGCAACCGCCTACCATTGCATCTGCCATTTTTGTGATGTGTCCTTATTTCCTGCATGAAGGTAGCTGCTCATTGTGACTCTAGGGGCCTCTTTCAAACCACATGCGTCAATATCCTATGCACTGGGTTTTTATGGGTCATCTCGGTGTCGTGCCGATGTTCTAAGGATTTAGGGCATCTCCGTTTGCGTCGATCCTTTTGGTCGAAATCGACCGCGCGTTCGTTTGCGTCGGGGGTGGCTCCAGCGGCACGATGCATTTTGTAGGACGAATCATTTTTTTTAAACATGAAACATAGTTTACATACTTAAAACATAAAAAATAAACCTAAAACCTCGTCGCTGTGCTGCTCCTCGTCGTTCTGCTGCTCCTCGTCGTTGTGCTGCTCCTCGTCGCTGTCGAGCACGATGAGCTCCGGTATGACCCAGGCCAGTCCGGGGAGCGTCCGGGCGCGCCGCCGCCGGTGCTCGAGGTTGAGGAGGCTGCGGCCGTGGCGGCGGTGGAGCGCCCGGTGTGGTTGTGGCGGCGGTGGAGGCGCCGTCGCGGCCGTGGCGGCGGTGGAGGCGCCGGTGCTGCGCGGCGGCGGCGGTGGCGCCGGCACGTGGCTGTGGCGGCGGTTGAGGCGCCCTGCGGCTGTGGCGGCTGTGGAGGCGCCCATCGCGGCTGTGCCGGCGGTGGCGAGGCGCCGCCGACTCGGAGCGTGTGTCGAAGTGCTTCATCCGCCGACAGGCCCGGCGCATGACGGCGGTGGCGTAGCGGGGCGGCGGCTGCACAGGCGCGTCGTACTCGGAGACGAGGACGGCGACCTTCGCCATCTCGTCGTCCGTCATGTTCTCGGGAACTCGAGCGGCCCTCCGCCAAGGCTGCGCCATTCGTGGAAGACGACAGCGACGTAGTCGTCGCTGTCGTCCTTCACCTCCTCGCTATGGTACGCGAGCGCCTCGACGTAGTCGTCATCGTACATGGCGTAGGCTTCGTCGTCGTCGTCCTCGCGGTCGTCGGCGTCGTTGTGCTATGTCTGCTGACGTCGCTTCCGCGCCCGCTGACGACGCGTTGGCGCCTGCTGACGACGCGTCGGCGCCTGCTAACGACGAGCCGGCGGTGCATGGCCGAAGGTAATCCTGCCGCCCATGAAGCCTGCCCTTCGTCTCCTGTCCGTCTCCGTGGACGTGTACGTACGCCAAAGCTCCGAGTCGATGGCATACGCCGGATCATCGCGAGGTCCGCCGGGTCGCCTCTGCGTCGGATCTCCGTCGTCTGATCAGGCTCACGCGCAGGTACTGGAGGGATGGGCACCCGGCGGCAGCTGAGCCGCCAGGCAGCTGCACGCCGGACCAGGCGTCATCGCACGGCATCCATTTGCGTGCATGAGCCTCCCCACCGTGACGGGGAGCGGGATCTTCTTGGTGCCGCTGCCGGAGGCCTCGAAGTCGTTTTTCTTCCCCATGGCACTGCGGAGGTGGTGGTGCAAGTGGAGGCGTGGTGTGGGCGAAGGAGCGACGCGGCCGGTGGACTCTTAAGGGCGGCCGCGCCCGGGATACGATGCCATTGAAGGCGGCGCAGAAGCCCAGCCGCCGCCCGCCGGTGCGCGCGCAAAACAGGCAGTCACGCCATTGATGGCGAAGCCTGCGGCGCAGACGCGGAAGCGCTGACCGCCGAAGCGGTGCCCTCGGTGCAGACTCGCTGCCAGGCGGGCCCGGTGGAGACGCGAGCGGACACTTTGCGCGTCCGTGCAGCGTCCACCGAGACGCAAACCTGGCGCATATTTAGGCAAGGTTTGCATCTCCGCGGACGGCCCGGTCACTTTACGTCGCGCAGCTGGAGGTGGTGCACGATGCATTTTCGGTCACGGTGCACACAAACGGTTGCGTCGCGCCGCTGGAGATGCCCTTAGGGAGTTTCTGTTCCTATTTTCAGCAGCTTTCCTTATGTTCTTCGTCCCAACAACCTTCCCATCCATTCATCGACACACACATACTTTAGTGTTGTGCCAGCCCAAGTTTACCATCTAGAGATTTCATGGGTCGGTGGTGTTTTGCGAGCGTCATAGCAATCGCATAGGAGCTTTGGTCGACTCGATTGCTTACACTATTTTTGTAAATGACGTGATGCTAAACAGGTCTCAAGAAGTTAGGTTTTCGACACTTGTCTTTTTTTGATATCACTCACTGTCTTTTGCGAATTTTTATCCATAGTACGCGTGTAGTAAATGAGTTCAAATTACCGGGGGGAAATTTAGGCCCAAAAAAGGCGTCCGGTATTACTTGATCCGGGCCGCATGTTTGAATCAACCAAATGTCCGGTATTACTTGATCCTAATAGGTTGTTGCACATGTTCCATTCGGTGTTTCGTATCCTCGTGTTAAGCATTCCCTATGATTCCACCTGCATGTATAATGTCGGCGTCGTCATTGCATGTATGAAATACTAACCAACTTATTTTCTACCAAGGGACAACAACAACTGCCTATCATTTCATGTGCCATTATTCTGGGGCAAGTCCTTAGAGAATCTCCACCGGCGCCCCCCAAATAGGCGTCAGCACGTGTGTCGGCACAACGCTATGGGGGTCGCCGACACCTGCAACCCAATTTCGGGAGCGGTTGCACACACCAGTAAACATTAAAAAAGCCCCCAAAATAAGTTGGAACAAGCAAGTGACTAAATTTCATTTAAATTTACATAAAACTTGAAATCCAAACTAGACCGAACCCTAATCTACTGGTCGTCGATTGGGGCGCATGATGGACCTACCTCGTCGTCGATCTTCCCCTTTGTCGCCAGCATCCGTGCCCGCATCTACGTCTTTGCTTCGCGCATGTGGCGGTGGAGCATGGCCGCCGGCATCGTTGGAGCTTGCCGGCATCGCTTCCCCCTCAAAGACGCAAGCCACTGGCGAGACGCCTCGTTGCGGGCGAGCCTCGATTGCTCGCAAGCGGCCGTCTCGGCCTGGCGCTGAGCGTTTAGCTTAAGGAGTTTCTGTCGCTCAGCCGCCATGAGGAGACGTCTCACCTCCTCATCAGCGAAAACCGGCGTGGCGCTTGCCACCGGAGCGTCGGATTCGCGCCCTTCATGAAGGGGCCGGCACGGGGTTGCCGACACTTTTATTGGGCTCATCGAAACTGCGCCGGCACTTTTTGGGGCGCGCCGGTGTGAGGCCAAAAACCGCGCCGGCCCCCAAATGGCTATTGGGGCCTCTATCGGGGGCGCCGGTGGAGATGCTCTTATTTCGTTTACTAAGGTGTCTACTAAACGTGAATTTATTTTCAAGTTGTATGTGTCAATATCGCATGCACGATTATGCCGGCGTTCTAAGGTTCTGGGTTGTCCAAAAACTCCACGGTTTTCATGTCCGTTCTCGTGGGGCTCTATTGCGCGATCTTGAAGTTTTCCCACCGGTTCTTAGCTTTTACCGGCTTTCCCTCACGTTCGTCATCGTGTGAACTTTCTTGGAAGCCCTCGGTAGGCCATGTTGGCGCCTCCCTAATCGCCTCAAGGACGCATCGGATCGCGACCGAGTTGCCAAGGATGTTCTCTATATACGTCTCCATTCTTGACCTCGCCCAGACAAAGATGCCCGCGAATCGACGCTCGATGGCAAGGAGGTCCGCAGCAATAGTAGCGGCCTCATCTCCCTCCAGCAACGAGTAAGTTCATGATTGGCAGTGGTTCACTCAAAAGCGTGTGTTTTTATATGGAGTTTTGTAGCTATGTGTTTTTTTAGATAGATTGTAGCTATGTGTTTCTACATGAGAAAGAGAAATTTAGGTCTAGTGTTTGTCTTTTGTAATCCCTCCGTCCCACTAAGATTGTCTGTCAAATTTTGGATGTATCCACACACTAGATAGTGTCTAGATACATTCAATTTTTGAAAAATTTAAGACAAATGGTAGGACGGAGGGAGTATTATTGATTGACATCGAGTTTTTGTATTTATTCATTCTCCCTGCTGCCATGTACCATGTGTAGCCGGAGGAGGAGCCGGGTCCGTGTAGCCAGGACCCAGAGGTGGAAGATACTAGTATCACGCGTGGAGGCAACCAGCTCAGCCTTTTTTTAGCTACATAGGAGTACATGATGCACTTGGGCGGGAGAAAGTAAAGTACAAGGAATTCTATATGTTATGCAGTGAAATGTAATTGGAGCATGCAAAGCTCGTGGAGATAGGTTGAACTGTGGCAAAAGCAGCTGATGGTTTTCAGTTGGGCAGCCGGACAAATCTATTTTTTATATAAATATATGTCCCTCCCCCCCCCAAAAAAAAAAAAAACTGAACCGTATGGTCTAATTATCTCTTGAATGATAATTTCATATTATCTATATAATAGTCAATCAGGCAGAAATACACTTGCTAGCTACAAAGCCACCAAGAGCATGGCCTGTCATGAGATAGCTTCAATTTATTTCTCATCTCTTGAGCTAGCTAGCCCACTTGCGTGCATATGCGGATCGATCAGGAGGCCACTTCATGCTCTGATTGATTCTGGCCCATTTTGAGGGAAAAGCGGCAGATAATTAGTCAAATTTTAACAAAATTTTGGCTTTACCTCCACTGTTTTAGGGAAAAACAGATCAAAATCCAAACAACAATCAATAAAAGTGCACCAGCCACGTGGAGACAACCAGCTCAGCATTTTTTAGCTAGTTTCTTAGCTACATACCTGATGCACTTGGGCGGAAGCAAGTAAAGCTGATCAAAGCTATTACTTAAGCAATCAAATGTTGGAGGATGCAAAGCACGCGGAGATAGGTTGAATTGTGGCAAAGCTGTTGATTTTCAATTAGGCAGCCGGACAAAGCTATTTTTTATAGGAGTATGTCCCTTTTTCCCAGAAAAAATAAACCGTCTGGTCTAATTATCTCTTTAAAGATAATTTCACATTATCTATATAACACTATCAGGCAGAAATACACTTGCCAGCTACGACGCCACCTAGAGAATGGCCTGTCATGAGGTAGCTTCACTTTGTTTTTCGTCTCTTGAGCTAGCTAGCCCACGTACATGCATATGCAGGTCGATCAGATGGCCACTTCATGCTCAGCCCATCTGATCTATCCTGTCCAATTTGGATGGAAAAGCGGCAGATAATTATTCAAATTCTCAGAAAATTTCGGCATAAAATCCCCTGTTTTGGGGACAACCAGATCACAATCCAAACAATAAACAGTAAAAGTGCAACAGCACAACCCAACTCCCATCACAAGTCTAGACAAACATATGCTACAGTCTGGAACATCAAAAGAACACCGATACTTTGTCAACTACCACCCAACAGTCCAGAAGTGGAGTGACAAATAACAGTCCGCAACCAATACAGCCCAGGTATTCAATTGGTTTCACAAGCAAAGGGAATCCTTCCACCCTCCAGGCTTGCCTGCGATGCTACCAGCCTTCTGAAGTTGCATCTGCGAAACATCACAAAATCAGTACACAGAAGGTATTTATCGCAAGTGCAAGTGAGATCGAAGAAAGCAAGAAAAATGATAGTTCTAAGCAGTATTTGCTACAAATGATCATGGACATGTAAATCTGATCTTTGCAACAAAAAAGATAACCAAGATGTCACAATTGCACCAAAGTAACTAATATGAACATGCTGATGGACATGTAGAGTGCAAAGGAAAAGGCCGTGATTTAATTTTATCCTTAATTGTAAACATCAACCAAAGAAATAGCACTCATTAGTGCCATGACCAAGTATTAATTGAACATCCACTACAGCTGGACCTAAACAGTGATGTCATTGGCTCGATTGGAACCAGAAACTCACCGCCTGAACACATGTAGTCAAAGAAGCACACCGCTGAAGGAGATGTCACAGTCGAAGGCAGGGGGCGCAGGCCATAGTAGACGCCAGCAGCAGCTACAGTAGACAGCACCACCAACATGCTTGGTCTTGGTCTTCTCATGTGTCTAAAGCCCCTGCAAAGAGAATTGGGCAACAATCATAAGAAGATGTTTGGCGGTATCAAATTCAGCAAAGTACGGAGGAAAAGAGGGCAAGTCTCCAACCTTCCTCTAACTTGGCCAATTATCCCAGTCTGCATCACCCTGTGAGAAGATAAATAGAAATGAACCAAGCAAGTTTAACATCATCGAGAAATGTTCAAATTACCCATGTCATATGGTCAATAATAAACATCAAACAGCTAGCTTCCTTCTAACAGCAAGTACCTTGTTCCAAAATGAATTATCCAGTAGTCCTTCATCAGCAAAACAAAGAGTGCTATCACAGTTTTAGGCTGTAGTGAATGATCGAGAGAGGAGTGCTATTACAGTATGGAGCATCACAAGAACAACGATACTTTGTCGACTACCACCCAACAGTCCAGAAGTGGAGTGACAAATAACAGTCCACAACCAAAATACAGGCCAGGTATTCAATTGGTTTCAGAAGCAAGGGTTGCTTTCACTTCCTGTTCATCCACCATCCAGTCATTCCTGCGATGCTACCAGCCTTCTAAACTTGCATTTGAGAAACATCAATGAAATCAGTAGACAGACGGAATTTATCGCAAGTGCAAGTGAGATCAAAGCAAGAAGAAAAAATGATAGTTCTAAGCAGTATTTGCTCGAAATGATCATGGACATGTAAATCTGATCTTTGCAACAAAAACGATAACCAAGATGTCACAATTGCATCAAAGTAACTAATATGAACATGCTGATGGACATGTAGAGTGCAAAGGAACAGGCCGTGATTTAATTTTATCCTTAATCCTACACATCAACCAAAGAAACAGCACTGATTAGTGCCATGACCAAGTACTAATTGAACATCCAACACAGCCGACCAAAACAGTGACATGATTGGCTCGATTGGAACCAGAAACTCACCGCCTGAACACATGTGGTCAAAGAAGAACACCGCTGTAGGAGATGTCACAGTCAAAGGGCGCAGGCCATAGTGGGTGCCAGCAGTAGCTACAGTGGACAGCACCACCAATACGCTTGATCTTGGTCTTCTCGTGTCTAAAGCCCCTGCAAAGAGAATTGGGCAACAACAATGAGAAGATGTTTGGCGGTATATCAAATTCAGCAAACTACAGAGGAAAAGAGAGCAAGTCTCCAACCTTCCTCTAACTTGGCCAGTCTGCATCACCCTGTGAGAAGATAAGTAGAAGTGAACCAAGCAAGATCAAGATCATTGAGAAATGTTCAAATTACCCCCATCGTATGATCACTAATAAACATCAAACAGATAGCTTCCTTCTAACAGCAAGTACCTTGTTCCAAAATGAATTATCGAGTAGTCCTTCATCAGCAAAACAAAGAGTGCTATCACAGTTTTAGGCTGCAGTGAATGATCAAGAGAGGAGTGATTAGGATCTTGCCAATTCTCGGAATGTACAAACTCATTAATCCTAAACAACAACCACAGATAGCAGGGCAAAGTTATGATTACCAGTTGCAAGTATGTATCAGCAGAATCAGGCATGTTGTAGTTATGATGGAACGCGCCTACATTTGGCTGCCACTCACAAGACTAGTCGCCATCTTGGTGTCAGATATCTACACACACAAAAAGGAGATTTTTAACACAAAAACCATCATGCATGCTTCCATGATACTACAAATTTCGGATGGGGAAAAAGCTATCATATCTGCTACTGTGACCGTTTACTATAAAACACAAAGAATCCTGCAACAACACTGCGCGACGGAGGAGCACAGAATCGCCACGGCTGTGGTAGCATGGAGAACGCAGAAAATGAAGAAGGGAACACAAGGAGCTCACCGGATGCGACGGATGGCGCAGCAGCATTGTCGGAGCCAGACCAGACTAAATGGTCAGGTATGCTGCATAAAAACAAGCATTTCAACAACTCATCAGTTGGTTCTGCTAAGCACAAGGGGGGGCACCTTTTTACGAATGTGCGCTTGTTTTTTTTGCATGTCACTTACATGGTTGCGGAGTTTGGATTCGGCTGGTGGGCTTGTTCCATCCAGTTAGTTAACCTGAATGAGAAATACACCCAGCTTAGAGAAACAAGACAGGGTTGGATCAGAACAAGTGGATGGCCATCGGGTGGGAGCAATGGTCAGGGATGCTATCAGCCTATAACAGTTTTAGGCTGTACTGAATGATCAAGAGAGGAGTGATTATGATCTTGCCAATTATCAGAATCGTACACACTAATCCTAAACACCAACCAGAGATAGTAGGGCAAAAGTAATAATTACCAGTTGCAAGTATGTATCAGCAGAATCAGGCATGTCGTAGTTTAAGAGAATACACGCCTACATTTGGCTGCCACTCACAAGACCAGTCACCATCTTGGTGTCAGATATCTACACACAGAAAAAAAAAAAAGGAAATGTTAACACATGAACCATAATGCTTCCATGATGCTATATATATTTCGGAAGGGGAAAAAGCTATCACATCTGCTACTTTGACCGTTTACTATAAAGCACAAAGAATCCTGCGACACTGCACGAAGGAAGAGCGCAGAATCGCCACCGGAGGCGACGGATGGCACAGCAGCATCGTCGGAGCTAGACCAGCTTCCTTGAATCAGGGTATGCTGCATAAAAACAAGTATTTCAACAACTCATCCGAGGTGGAGTATTTTCCAGGTGTTGATGTTAACCTGATAAGAGAAACACCCCGATTAGAAAACAAGACGTGGTTGGATCTGATTAGTACGTAGTGAGGAAACAGAGTAACAAGATGTGTAGTTGTGTTTGCATCCGGCAATGCAAAATTGGGAAGCCCGTGAGCATCTGGCAGATGTATGGTTGTATTGGGCACCCTGTGAGGATTGAGTTGAGCGTGAGATTGTGGGTAGTAAAGAGGAGCTGTTTTGTTGTGTGGTGGTGGGCTTAGGTTGGTCCCAAAGTAGGCAAATTTCGTTGGATCCGACGAAGAGAGCAGGGGAAGAGGGGGCGGAAAGAAGGAAGGGCAGCGCCGTACCTTTTTCCGCGGTGCGGCTGGAGGACGTCTCCGTCGTCGTGCTGCTCCGGTTTGGCCATGACGTCTTCCGTCGAGTGGCAGGTCGAGGGCTGGATGCGGGTGGCTGGTGCATCGCGTCCGGGGCGCCGGAGCCGCGTCGTGCTGGGTGTAGTTGCGTCGCCGTCGCCGTCGCCGCGGAGGTGGAGGTGGAGGCGGGGAAGGTAGATGCCTCGCCGTGGAGGTGGGCGGCGGATCTGGCAGCTTGTCGTGGGCGCGACGCGGGGGGCTGGGCGGGCAAGGTCGACGGAGCGCCCGCGAGAGCAACGGATGCACGCGCGCGCCGGCGAGGAAGGCGGCCGCCGCCGCCGCTTTCGGGGAGAGATGAGGGTTTCGTAGTTTTTTTCGGGGGTTTGAGATGAGGGATTCGTAGTTGGGTGGGTGGGGGAACGAAATGGGGATGGATTCGAGTGGGGCGTTTTGGTTGGGCCGTTCCGTTCGCGTGTCTAACTGCATGTCGTTGGTTTGGTTTCCATGTCCACGCCGAAAGAGTGCAAGCCCAGCAGCGGCCGCGCGTGTGGCGCGCAGGACGAAGGAGGAAGCGGAAGCGGAAGCAGCCTGGGCCCGATCGACCAGATGGGCTTCTCGTCATCCTGTCTGTCAAAACTTGTCTTGTTTTGTAGTATATCTGCCTTGACTCGACGACCATGAGCGCATTGATGTGCACGTGCATCACATCGCGGCCGCGGCCATCTTGCTGGCGATAACCGCCTAGCTGGACCGCGAGGAGAGGACACGGTCTCATCGTCGTCGGGCGGCGAGTGCGAGGCTGGAAGGTCCCATCGACAGGGACAGCCAAAGCCAAGCCAGAATAATATTCAGAGGTTGATGGCGCATGCATGCTGCCGACAGTTCAGTCCTTAACTAGCAGTATAGAAGCTCAATTTTCTTGCTAAACGAGGATAAACATCTACGCTTAACTCTAAATAAACGAGGATAAACCTGTATTTTGCCCTGAACCACATAAAGCGCGCAGGTGCATTTGGATGAAGCAGCAAATAAGGCAACTTGGCAACTCTTCATGCATAACTACTATATTATAGGGTAACAAACATCTTTTTTGTGATAATTTTGGGAGAGGTTAGGAATTAAGGTGGTGGAGACACGTTCACACTTTGGACTGTTTGTTTGGCCCTGTATTTTCTCTGTGTAGAGTTCTGGTGCTTCCTCGGATTTTTAGGTGAGGCTGGAAGCTCATCTACTGCCAACACGTGTGCAGACGTATGTACTTTCCATCGAGTTGCTTCATTCGTGGGGCTTTGGTATACGCGGGGTGTGGCTGTAGTGTTCGTTGAGCAGTCAAAGCGGTGCCGATGTTAGCAGAAGAAGTGCATCGTGTTCGGAGCCGACCGGCCCATTTGCCCCGCCGCTCACATCCCTTCCGACCACGGCGCTCTCCACTCCCGTCCTATCCACCGTGGCACCTACGGACCCGTCTATCAACGCGATAAGCACTCTTATTTCTCTCGAGGTCGCTGGTGGCGCGGAGGAGGAGGAGGTCGGTGCCCTCTTCTCGAGGACGATGGCAGCGCAGAGGAGGACCTCGGCGCATCCTCCTCTCCCTCCCGAGTCGGCGCGAATATGGGAGGAGACAACGTCGGCCGGGATGCATCGTTCCCAACGGCGAGTCCTCTCTTTCCCTCTCTGTGGGATGCGGCGTCGACCATGAAGTCCGGCACGAGAGAGAGCTGGGCCTCCGCCTTCTCCGCCACAGCTCCTCACCGAGATGGTGTCCCCCGATCCTGCCGGTTGGTCCGTCTTCTCCGCGCTCGATGTCCAGCAGCCTACCGCCTGCTCCAGATCTGCGACACCGGCGACTGATTCACACACGCTGCCAATTCTAATTCGCCGATTGGACCACTGGAAATATCAGGGTCGTCCTCGGCGGCGGCGTACCCGTGAAGCCAACCTTCGTGACCCGGCATCCTCCTCACCATCATCCCTTCCGAGATGTAGTGGCATGATCCACGGCGCCTTGCTGGGCGCGGCCTTCCGCGATGAAGGTTTCCGTCGGCACGGCCGCGTTGCTGCTCTCTCCAGGTTAAGTATGGGTTGCCTCTACCTTTCCTCCCGATTGGGTGGCCTCTGTTTTCTAACTTCTTTCTCCTGTTGTAATTCTGATGCGTGCCAGTATAGGGTTCGAGGCAGACAGAGCACGCAGTCGTTGATGGAGGCATTGTGGGTGCTGATGTGGGCTAAGATGGCGGAGGACAGACATAGGAGACCATGAGAACTTCGTGCACGAGCTTGCTGGCTTTTCTGGCGACCACCACAGCGGGCAACCCGGCGGCCAGGTGACCTCATTCTTCTCCTCCTTCACATCTCTAATCTCTTCTATGTCTTCAGTTTCAGTTTCAGTCCAGTCAGGACACAGGCCTTAGCATGTGCAGATTGTGGACGGTAGTTATTTTTCTTAAGCAGCATGCTGTATTGATATTGATCCGTACAGTAGTGGAGAATAATGAACGCACTATATACGAAATGTGTACTGCTCTCTTTCTCATATTGCTCCATATAAATCAATTGGCATCAATGAAGTGCTCTGTCTGCTTATCCTTTCGTGTTTGTCTTTCAGACTTCTTGCTCACTTCTTTTGACATGTCATGTTGTCGGATGGTGTCTCAATTGGTATGATTGTCTAACATCTAGCTGAATTTAGATGGAAATTAAATTAATATGTTTCCGTTGATCTTTTTATGTGCTGGATAAATAATCATTATTGGGATGATGTGTCAGGTACAAAATAATCTGTGAGAACTTGCAGATCAAATTGCAGAGAGACTAAGGTTGTGAACATGACAGTGGTCATTGCTACCATTCTTCCGCTGATCTTTTTATGTGCTGATTAAGTAAATATTGGCACCGTTGTATTGGCCGGCGAGCCATTAACAACTAAGCTAACAAGTGGCATAGTTGATTATTTTGTACTACTTCCAATTATAGTTTTTGTCCAAGTTGAAGTTTGAGATGCGCTTCTATGTATGTTAGATCAGTTCCATGCTGATATTGAAGGAAAAGAGGGATTCAAGGAATGTGTCAACATAAGCTTTCAGGTGATGCCTAAGTCGTTCAGAAAATTGATTTTATGATCTAAGATTTCTCATGCTCATTGCTTAACATTGGCACTATTATTTCCTGTGTTCGCAGTCTTTTTCGAGAACCCACAACATCCAATGATTATTGTTGAACAGACATGCCATATATTTGTAGGCTGATACTTATGTAATGCAAAATGGAAGTAGACTAGGCAAGCAGAAAGTTTGATTTTGTTCGACAGCTTCTCTTCTGTTCCTCATATATAACGGAGTTTTTCCAAATCATGCAGATAATTTGTTTTCTATTAAGAAGCTAATAGTCTATAGGGGATGGTGCATTCTCACGGAAGCTTCTCTTATGTTCCACATATATAACAGAGTTTTTCCTAAACCTAAATCATGCAGATAGATTGTTTTCTATTAAGAAGCTAATAGCCTTTAGGAGATGGTACATTCTCACTACCTACTTTATCCAGGATGAAAGTTTGAGGCTTATATATTATGTAAAGATCAACATGTATATTGAAATGCATGTATTATCTTTGATTTCAAGGCCATCATTTTTTTACTATTGATTGTACTACTTCAAATCTGCGATGCATTGATCCATTTTAAGTTCAAAATTGGGCACTATCTTAGAATGCACTGAGGCAAATAGGGCCTATAATATAACAACTGTAGGATTCGCATGGTCTTTATATAACCAAGATGCGCACGTATTTTTTTTTCTTTCCCTTGTGAGTACAAAACTGGGAAAGATTCGAGATCTAGCTGGGCAAGTGGCCGGTTGACAACATATCTGATGGTATCGGTTATGTTCCTTTTTTATGTGCCATCGCATTATTCTTGCTGTTGTTTTCTTGACTTCAGTTTAGCTTTGTGCCTCACTTGCGGCTTCTCTAGGTTATGCATCGAAGTTTATATGACTTGGACTTCATTGTTTCTGACCATGAGGTACACCTCCACAAATCCACACATATACACTCTTTCTGCATAAATTCCTTGAATTATCAGAAATAATTTTGGCCCTTTGCCAAAAAAAAAATGTACCACAATCCAGATTTTCTATACGATTATCACAGAAAAATTTGAAATAAACGTTCACCACCATGAAGATAATCCAAGATTTTGATTTAGCAAATCTTTTGATTTCCTGCACCACGCACCATTCAGATACTGGTTCTAAGAATTTTTGTGTATGTAAGAAGTGAGAATTTAGGAGGTAAGGCATTGTAATATGGAAGACCATGATGGTATGCAATTGTGTATGTAAGAAAGTGGTGTGTAAGTTTGTTTATTTTGTCAGTTGGGCCCTCTATGTTGATGTTCATTCACGAGCATTGGAAACACATGAACATGATGAAAGATCATAATGGAAGATCTGAGCAATGATCATCCACGCTGGATTAGTGTTTCATTTATACTAAAGATGACGCAGCAAGTTTTTTCCGTTCAAATTATAAGCTTTTCTATTTACGGGATCTCAGTGCAGATTCTTTTATAGGATACCTGTTGCTGCTAAATTTTTTTGCATGCTCTCAAAGTTGAGTGATATGAACAATAATTTTACTTATTATATTGTGGTACTTAACTTGCAAATATTACTTGCCTTTTGCCTCAACGAGTGTGACTAGCACCTCACGGCATGCAGAAGATGAAAAAGGTGAGGCGACATCTGAAATCGGAAACATGGTATATCGAGAAATAGGAAACTGTTTGTGACAACATGAACATCTTTTTTTTGTACTTCAAGTACATGTAAATTTCATGCCATTGCGTGCATCACATCTAAATCACTTGCAGTTTGACCAGCCGAGTCATTACCATTGGTATATAACTGTTTGTTCCAATGTGAATGTTTTTTCTTGGCACTGCAAATATGTAGGTTCTGCTTCTGTGTGGTTTATATGTCTTTTTTATTCAATCCTCTTCTATGTATACTGATGCTCTGTCTTTTTCTTTATGTCACCTGCATTTCAATTGGTCGAAGGGACTAATGTTAGTGCTTCACTTAAATAATATGTACCACTTTTGTGAGCCGGCTATTTTCCTGCTTCATCTTCTCTTACAGATGCCTACTCAGTACTCACTAATGTTGCCAGCTTTCTAAATAATATATTACTTGAAACATTGAATCCCCTCTCACTTACGTTACTTCAAGCTACATTCTTATATAATTTTTTTATTATACCTGAGACAATGTTCAAGTTCTTATTCCCTCTTCAATGTGTTTCTACTTTATTGGCCCAATCAGTATTATAAGGTATCTGTTTTTTCAGATATTCTTATATTTTTGATGGTTAGCACCAATCTTCAGTTCTTACTTTGTGTATATATTATTGTGGATCCTAAAGAAACACTAAACCGTTTTTTAAAATTCTAGGGATGAAGGATGTGTACCAGCTAACCGCATGAATCAGTTCAGAGACCAACTGAAGGAAGGTTCAGTTTACAACTTCAAAGCATTCATCGTAGGCTAGACGCAAAAGAAGTACAGAGCTAATGATCATCTATACAGAACCAAGATTAGCGAGATCACAAAGATGGAGTAAGGTAGTGGTAAAAAATTATAGTTACTCAATGGTACTTGTGATTTCTGTGAATGGACGGCACTTTTCATTTATTATTGAAATGGTGAACGCTGATGGTTTGGCCATGTACCTTGCCCTACGTCACGTCCAGATATCCTACAGGTCGATATGGTGAGTTTTGTTAAGTTTAATGTCTATACTCGCTGTTTTATCAACGTATGCAAAGCTCTTTTTTTTTTTGGTGATTTCAGTTAAGCTAGCAGTGACTTTCTGTCCTTTTTGCTGTTGAGTTCTCCAATGTGTCCCTCCAGTTTTGGGTTACTAGATATGTGTTAGGAGTTCTTTTTGTTTGCCCCACAAGGGGAGGTGGGTATTACACGATTCATTGAGTTCTAATATCTTTGATCGGTTAGTTTTCCCTGCATACTTGAATGAGCATGATCCATTGAGTATTAATTCTTGAATATGTTAGTTCTTCATCTGTTGTATTGAATGACGGACTACTTTTGGTTCAGTGCGGTCAAGTGGCTACTTTTCAGAAATTGAATGATTGAGCCACATTATTGGGCCAATCAGTACTAATTGTCGAATATGTTGGTTCTTCCTAATATTTTCTTGCGTTGGCAACTTATTAGGTGATGCAGCTGCAATGGAGAAAACCTCATCTAACACTCAAGAGATGTCGCCTCCTCTGTCCAGATCCCACTACACAAGTGATGGATCAAGTTGCTGCTGAACCTAGAAGAAAAGATACTGGAGGGGGCAATGTTGGAGTTGACAACGAAGGAAGTCGATGATGGAAGTGAGCACACACTGGATTAATGTTTGTTTTGGATAGTGTCAAGATAAGATAATTAATGACAAGGCGAATATATGATCAGCAGTTCTAAGCTTCCTTGTGACAATGCACTCTTTTTATAGAGAGAATAATATGCTAATTGATGTGGCTTACTTTGTACTCGAATTATCAGCATTTATGTTCTGAAAGTGTAGTGTATTGGGCCATCGATCATGTTGTTGGGGATTTGTTGCTATTTTTTCCATGCATTTGCCTTTTTCCTCCTGACTACCCCAAGGGCAGAGGATAACTAAGCAGCCCAACACGCCCATACTCCTGAAGAAAAAACAATGAATGTCTTATTATCTTTTTATCTGATGACGAAAATAGTAACACCCAAGCAGTAGACCAGGCGCGGCGTGCCGCCACGCCGGCCATTGCTAGTTGCAAATATTCTGCTACACAATCCTGTCCAGAGGGCATGGAAATGGAGACCATCGCTTTCATCCTCCACCGTGTACTAGTACCTTGAAATTAACTTACCGGTCTTCCTGCGGTATGGATAGTTTCTCCCAGAATCTACTCACCGCCTTACCGATCGTCCGAGGATCTCTCGTGGTGGAATGTTCCGTCAACAGTCGTGCATGCGGAGAACAGTCCAATGCAGGAAGATGCTTCTTTCGTGTGCGGAAAAGTTCAGAAGTTTCTCCAGGGTGGGAACTATGGAACAGATATACAGGGAGAGATTCGATAAAAAGAAAATACAGGGAGAGATGGGCTTCTGGGTTCCCAAGTCGTATGAGACAATTCCCCCCTTTTCTTCTCTCTCACTGCTACAGTTCCCTGGTCTCCTCTTCCTTCTCGCCGGGCCGATCCTAGGCCGCTCCGCCGGATTAGCCGGCCGGAGTTGGTTGAGGTGGTGCGCCGGAGTAGCTAGGGCTAGAATAGGTGTAGTTCTTTCCTGTTTTTCTGTTTACCCTTGTGGATTTGGCGTCATGCCCGTAGGGAGGAGGTGGTGGTGGAGCTGGAGCTGCTCTCTACTGCCGGCGGCGGTGCTGCTGCCACTAGTAGGAAAAGGCGCATTAGTGGCGCACCAAAAATAGATTCTGTGGCGCACGGATGGTACGCCACAGAAACTTCGCCACAAAAATAAGGTTTCTGTGGCGCACCTTCTCATGCGCCACAGAATTAAGGTTTCTGTGGCGCACCAGTATTTCGGTGCGCCACAGAAAAAGATGCGCCACAGAAGTTCGTTTCAGTGCGCCACAGAAATTGCTCGTATTATACAAGATTTTGAGCTCCCTGCCATACACATACAGGTTATACACAGCAGTATACATATATTATAAAGATTATATACATCTGCAGATATAATATAAATAGCATGTACATTGCACAGATAACATAGACATCATCATCACATTAATTAGAGCCCGATCGAGATACATATATAGTGACAAGTGTCAAATGTTTTACATACAACTCTTAATTCCTACAAATTTCACCATTTCGAGATACAAAGCGGTCTTCATCTGGTTCCTCCTTTGCTCCCTGCTCTCCACCCGCCAGGCTCGCTTGCATCGGGGACTTCATCCGGTTTCTTCTCTGATTAAAATAGAAGAAAGTGATACCAAGTCCAAGTCCGATGCACAAGAGAAATGGAATAAATGCCTCATACATTGTTGGTCAACACAAATATTAACATTTAGGGATGGCGTTAGTGAGACCAAGTCCGATGCACAAGAGATTGATATTTGTGCTATCTTACCAGGCTCACTAACGCCACCCCCAAGTGTACGGTGACCAAACAATTTAATCATCGGCACTAAAATGGAAGAAAGACCAACAAATCCGATGCACAAGACAAAATGGAATAAATGCCTCATACATTGTTGGTCAACACAAATATGAACATTCCGGGATGGCGTCAGCGAGGCCAGGTAGGATGCACAAGAGATTGATATTTGTGTCATCACACCAGGCTCACTGGCGTCACCCCGGAGTGTACAGTTGACCGAACATTCTAATCATCGGCACTAAAATGGAAGAAAGGCCAATGCAATTAAGAAGTGCCAACTCAAATAAGAGACAAGTAGCTAGTATGAACTAAATGGAATGCCTCATATTTTGTTGGTAGGAACAAATATTAACATTTAGAGAAGGGGTAAGCGAAACCAAGTAGGATGCACAAGAGATTGATATTTGTGTCATCGCACCAGGTTCACTGCCCTCCCAAGTGTATAGGTGACCAAACATTCTAATCGTCGGCATTCTGAAAAACCAAAGCAAATGGAATGACGAGGGCCTCATACATTGTTGGTCGAAACAAATATGAACATTCCGGGAGGGAGGCCAGGTAGGATGCACAAGAGATTGATATTTGTGCCATCACACCAGGCTCAACCCCGGAGTGTACAGTTGACCGAACATTCTAATCATCGGCACAAAAAAAAGGAAGAAAGAGCCAAGTGGTATCAACTAGATAGCATATGCCTCATACTTTGTTGGTCCAAACAAATATTAACATTCAGGGATGGAGTAAGTGAAGCCAGGTAGGATGCACAAGAGATTGATATTTGTGCCATCACACCAGGCTCACTTGCTCCACCCCTGAGTGTACGAGTGACCAAACATTCTAATCATCAGCACTAAAAAAGGAAGAAATAGCCAAGTGGTATCAACTAGATAGCATATGCCTCATACTTTGTTGGTCCAAACAAATATTAACATTCAGGGATGGGGTCAGCGAGGCCAGGTAGGATGCACAAGAGATTGATACGTGTGCCATCACACCAGCCTCACTGGCCCCACCCCAGAGTGCACAAATGACCAAACATTCTAATCATCGGCAAGTACTAATAAAATTAAAGACCAAATCATTTATAAAGAGAACCATTAGCATGGAGCAGATGCTCCGTAGGGATTATTCATCACTTGGTATAGACCAAGTGATGCTGGCAAAGGAGAGGCCAAGCAAGAACCAGTAAATCCAGTAAGTGATAGATATGCCTAAACAAGTAAGAACACATAGCATATCCCAGCTAACCATGAGACAAGTCTTGGTAGCCAACCGAATCACCTAGCACCACCTAGCCTTTTAAAACCATCAGAAACAGTCCATTTTTCTTCAAAGGATACCACAGTGGCATTCATTTACATGATCCCCTACTGTGGATATTTCTATTTTCATCAAAGCCAACAACTAATAGAAATTTATCATTACTCAGTTGAGTTCAAAACAAAGCTGGGGTACCATAAGGGAGTAACCAAGTGATGCTGGCAAGAGAGAGGCCAAGCCTGAGCTAGTAAATCCAGTAGAGATGGATATGCGTAAGTAAGCAAGAACACATAGCTTATCCAAGTTAACCAGATAAAACCAACCTTGATAGCCAACTTAATAACCTAGCATCACCTAGTCTTTTAAACCATCAGAAACTTCCCATTTTCTTCAAAGGATACCTCAGTGGCATTCATTTACATGATTCCCTACCGTGAATATCTCTATTTTCACCAAAACGAACCAATTATCCAACTATGAGATGCAACCAGTGGCAGTAGCAAGAGCTAATGAGGTCACAGCACAACATAAGCAATCCACACCAGTAAACAAGTCCTCATCACCTTATACAGGTTCAGACTTTGGATTTGTTTCCAACAAAGGTTGGAAAACAAATCAAATCCATTTAGTACCAAGCATAGCACCAATTAATCAAGCAATATAGCAGCATCAGTAACAAGCATAGCACCACAATTAATCAAGCAATATAGCAACATCAGTGTTGTGGGTATACTTCATGGGTGTACCATCGACAGTGCCTAGATCCGGCAAGCCCGGGTGGCCCATAGATGGTGGTGTGGCATGTGGCCCATCGGGCGGCCCAGTTGCTGTTGATCCTGAAGGATGAAGTCCAGCCCATGATAGGGAAGCCGGATCCCATCCGACCTTCGGAGGAAGCCGGATCCGTGGAGGCCCATATGGAACCCGGATCCAGTGCGACGTAGATAGGAAGGCGGATCCTTGACGTACACGGCAAGACATTGTACCATAGTTAGGCAACATGTAATCCGGCTAGGACTCTCCATGTAAACCCTAGATCTGTGCGCCTTTATAAGCCGGATCCCAGGAGCCCTAGAGGCACAACCACAACTCATTGTAACAACGCGAAAGCGCCGATAATTCCGCACAAGCAGCAGTAGGCCTTGTCATCGTGCAGTGTTCCGGCTGGGTAAATCGCGTTCCACCGTCCCGTGAGCACTCCGCCCTATGGCCCCTACTTCTTCTCCCCTCGTGAGGATCCCTCCTCCGAGGCACCGTCGAATAGGCAACGACGCTTGGCGCCACCGTGGGGCTAGCGGCGTCGGAGGCCGGAACCGGGAGGGTTCCGCCATGGGAAGCTATGACGACACCATCGCTGTGGGGCGCGTCCTTTACACCGGAAATCTGCCGATCGTCCCTCCGGATGAGTGCTGGATTCCGGCTAAGACAAACCCCTCAAGCTCTCCATCGTCCCGGTCGGCGGCATACACATCTTCATCGGGAAAACCGTCGATTCCGACGGAAACCCACTGGTAAGTAAGGCCGACGCGACCGCCGCCGAGCAGGACGCAGTCACGAAGATCCGATCCGAGATGCGGGAGCTTCCCAAGGAAGATTCCGCCTTGGATCGGGAAAAATCAAAACCCACCCAATCCGCCCCTGAGCAGGAAATAAAGGTGGAAGACCAATGCAGATCTGCCTGGGTCTCCCAGGTGTTAGAGAAGCAAAGGTGTCACTTCTTACACTTCTTGGCCCATACCACCGGAACCGCCCCTCAAGAAGCCGGAGCTGGTCCCGAGCAGGTTGAGGCACCGGAGAACAACGCTGCTCCGAATCAGCATGAGGCTGTCGGAGAAAGCAGCGCTCCGGCCGAAGAGTCGATCCTGGGCAACCTAAGCCCAATTTCCGGGGATACCCCCTCCATGGATACCGAAGAGTTCGATCGCAAGGTGAAGGAGTATGGATACGGTGACCAGCCTGAAGTTGAATCCGCCCAGCCTAAACAGGTTCTCGCAACCTTGGCGGCGCTGGATCAACGGGAATCAGAGGATGAAAACACCCAATCCGACCCACAACCATCCCACGCAGGATCTCCGCTTTCGTGGGAACGACCGCGTAAGGAAGTCTTGTCCCCAGAAGAACTGGTTGAGCAAGCAGGCATGGATGCAATCGCACACTCGGATATTCTCAACAAACCCATTACTCCCGAAGACGCATTAAATGCAGAAGCACTAGAAGCTAAGAGAATAGAGATGCTGGCCACAGCCCAAAAGTTTGCCCAAACCGCAGCCGCAATGATTGACGAGAGGAAGGAAGCCGCGAATTTCGTGGACAATTTTCTCAAGCGCGAGCGTGAGGTGGACGAATCACTGGTGAAAGTTAAGCAACTCCGGAAGCATTGGGAAGACAAGATCACTGAGGCTCAACAGGAGGTTGATAAGATCCGGCGAGAAACTATAGATCCCCGTAAGATCACGTTCGCAACTCCGACCGAGCAGCAGCCGTACACCACTCTGAAGGATAACATGAAGAAGGCTGCGGAGATCTTGAAGAAAAAAGACGAGGAGATCGACATCGACTACGTCTGTACGCTCGTTGCTTCAGCAATGAAGCAGCAGAGCAAGGCAGATACTTCGCGCAAGTTGGAATCCAACCCTGAACATTGCATCTCTACCGCGCAGAAGAACTCCTACGACAATCGCCATCGTGATGATGAATCGCAAACCGGATCCTCGGAACGCAGAAGGAAAACCAGAGAACACCCAAATCCAATCTCGGTACCATCAAAGACGCCTCCGTCAGATCCGAGAAAGGGAAAGGATGCAATGTACACTGGTAAGGAAAAGTACCGCAATCCCTCACCTCCGCCTAACGGATATCCGCGTCCTCCACCTCCTCATCGCCGTAGTCCAGCCGGAAACACCCGACCCCATGGGCTTGGCGGAATCAATATCCGCGATAACATGCTGCCCTCAAGGAACAGGAACAGGGAGCGAACGCCGGAACCTCGCTGGAGCCAGATCAATGATCGCGAGCCTGAGCCCAGGAGCAGTCGGAACGAAGAACGCGACCCGGAGCCTCGCAGAAGCCGGAACGGCCAAGGCAGCCAGCACCAGGGTGAAGGCAGCCATCGAAGCCGGAGCCAACATCGCGAAGGGCGGGGAGAGTCAGAAGGTGGAAGCAAAAGGTCGATCGGCCCCCTCGCAGGTCTCCCACCACCTAGCGGTGGAGGCGGAGGTGGAGGCGGAGGCGGTGGTGGAGATCTCGCGCGCTCAAAATCCCCCGCAACGGTTCGCGTGATGCGCGGGAACGCCTCAACGAATACAAAACTGACTACATTGGCCCAAAGTGCTTTGGCAGGATGATTCGAGAGGAACCAAAGCCAAGGATGAACCTCCAGCTACCCGGACACCTGAAGAATTATGATGGCACGGAAAGGCCGGACACCTTGATTGAGGATTACTACAATGCAGTAACCTTTGCCGGAGGAACCCCTAATATCGCTTTCCGCATGCTTCAGTTGTACCTTTTCGGCCTCGCTCGACCTCGAGAAGAAATCCATCTTTTGTTGGTTTGACCTGAAGACCGCCTTCGAAAAGCACTTCAGGGGCACCTACAAAAGGCCTGCCACAACAAGCGACTTGCAAGCATGTATCCAGAAGAAGGGAGAAACTTCAAGACACTTCTTCACACGATGGTTGGCATGCAGGAACGAGTGCAAAAACATCGACAATCGTACAGCCATGCACGCCTTCATAGGTGGATTGCAGAGAGGAGGACTGCTGCGACACAAGCTCACTTGCTTGGTCAACGCAAATAAACTGACTTTGGATGACATGATCACCATTGCCAGTGATCACACCGCCGCCGATGACGATGCAGGCGGAGATCTCCCAGCAACATCAATTCCCCTGCATCAGCAGAAGAAGAACCGCGATAACGGTAACAGCAGCGGCAATAAGCGGAAAAATCCCCCTGATAACCAGAAGAGTGGCGGATCCGAGATGGTCGCGGTGGCTTTCCAACGCGGAGGTCAAGGAGGCGGAAGAGGCCGCGGTCGCGGAGGCGAAGACGGCAGGGGCCAGCAGCGTGGTGATGAAGTTGAGAATCTCCGACGGTACAAGATGATGTTGAATCCGCTGAAGTGCGTCTTTGGCGTTCCAGTTGGAAAACTCCTTGTCTTCATTGTCTCTAACAGGGGCATTGAAGTTAACCCGGAGAAGATCAAGGCAATCCTGTGCATCAAACGGCCAACTTATCTCAAAGATGTGCAACGACTAACTGGTTGTGTTGCAGCAATCAGCAGGTTCGTTAGTCGTCTTGGCGAGAAGGCGCTACCCCTGTACAAGCTATTGAAGAAGACAGACAAATTTGTCTGGGATGAGGCTGCAGATGCAGCACTTCAAGGGTTGAAGGAAATACTCACCTCCCCACCTATCCTACCAGCACCAGGAGAGTCAGAGCCTATGCTCCTTTACCTGGCAGCTACCAACAGAGTCATCAGCCTCGTCATCGTGGTGGAGCGACAGGAAGAAGGACACGAGTATGGAGTCCAAAGGCCAGTCTACTACATCAGCGAAGTGCTTACGGAATCCAAACAAAGATACCCTCACTTTCAAAAGCTAGCCTACGGAGTTTTCCTAGGTAGCAGGAAGCTGAGGCACTACTTCCAGGAGCATCCAGTAACAGTCGTGAGCAAAGCTCCGCTGTCAACGATTCTCAACAACGCTGACGCGACAGGACGCACAACAAAATGGGGCATTGAATTATCCGCCTTCGATATCAACTACAAAGCCAGGACTGCGATCAAGTCCCAGATTTTGGCAGATTTTGTCGCAGATTGGACAGAAGCTCCGGATATAAATTTGGAGCTAGAACCAGAGACATGGGTTATGCACTTCGATGGATCCAACCAGCATCAAGGCTCGGGAGCCGGAGTCACCCTGAAGTCCCCTACCGGAGAAGAACTGCAGTACGTTCTGCAGATCCACTTCGAAGCTACAAACAATATGGCAGAATACGAGGCTCTACTACACGGACTGCGCATCGCTAAGGAGATAGGGATCAAGCACATCATTTGCTGCGGAGATTCCGACCTGGTGGCACAAATAGCCGGAACCTGGAACGCCGAAACTCCATCATGGCGGCTTACAGAGACGGCTGACGAGATCGCCAAATGCTTCCTGATACAAAGTCAAGTACGTCAGAGAGATGACAACACGAGGCAGACATGCTATCCAAGCTCGGATCCGGCAGGAAGACAATTCCGCCTGGTATTTTCCTGGAGCATCTCCGGAAACCCTCGGTGAAGGGCGCTAACCCGGTAAACCCAGAGGTGGCAGTATCTCTCGCTAGAGAAGTGATGGTCATCACTCCGGCCTGGACACAGCCTTTCCTGGACTACCTCATTGACGAAAAGTTGCCAGAGGACGAGGTCCTCGCACGACAGATCATCAGACGAGCAAGATCCTACACAATCGTTGACGGACAGCTCTACAAACGAAACACAACAGGAGTATTTCTCAAATGCGTCTCCAGCCAAGATGGTATTGAGATACTCAGAGAGATCCATGCAGGGGACTGCGGGCATCATGCCGCCCCCAGGTCACTCGTAGCAAAAGCCTTTCGGCTTGGGTTCTACTGGCTCACAGCTAAAGAAGACGCTGACAAGCTGGTGAAGACGTGCCGAGGTTGCCAGTACTACGCTACTCAACCAAACGCTCCAGCCCAAGAGCTGAAGACCATCCCTATCACCTGGCCCTTCGCGGTCTGGGGGCTCGATATGGTTGGTAAGCTAAAAAGATCATCTCCTGGCGGTTTTGAGTACCTCCTGGTCGCTGTTGACAAGTTCGGTAAGTGGATCGAGGCAAAGCCAGTGAGAAAAGCCAACGGTGCTACGGCACTAAAATTTGTTTGCAGCCTAGCTCGTGATGAGATTCGGCATCCCACACAGCATAATCATAGATAATGGCACAAACTTCGCGCGGGGAGAATTGAAGGATTACTGTGAGAACGTAGGGATACGGCTAGATCTTGCTTCTGTGGCTCATCCACAGTCCAATGGCCAGGTTGAAAGGCCAATGGTCTCATATTATCAGGGATTAAACCACGCCTTGAAGAACCGCTGCGACGCGCAGCTGGAGCTTGGGCTGATGAGTTAGATTCTGTCTTGTGGAGTTTACGAACTACCCCTAACGGGTCAACCGGATTTACTCCTTTCTTCCTGGTATACGGATCCGAAGCCGTGCTCCCCTCCGACATCATCCACGATTCACCGCAAGTTTCCGCCTACAATGAAGAAACTGCTGACGAGGCCAGACAGCTATCTGTGGACCTGACCGAAGAAGCTCGGAATTTAGCTGACCAACGCTCCACCATATACCAGCAGAAACTCCGACGCTATCACAGCCGTCGAGTTCGGGATCGCTCTTTCTGAAGAAGATATGCCCTAGAGGCAATAATAAAGTGGTTATTATTTATATCTTTATGTTTATGATAAATGTTTATATATCATGCTATAATTGTATTAACCGAAACATTAGTACATGTGTGATATGTAGACAACAAGAAGTCCCTAGTATGCCTCTTAATCTAGCTTGTTGATTAATGGATGATTAGTTTCATAATCATGAACATTGGATGTTATTAATAACAAGGTTATATCATTATATGAATGATGTAATGGACACACCCAATTAAGCGTAGCATAAGATCTCGTCATTAAGTTACTTGCTATAAGCTTTCGATACATAGTTACCTAGTCCTTATGACCATGAGATCATGTAAATCATTTATACTAAAGGTACTTTGATTACACCAAACGCCACCGCGTAAATGGGTGGTTACAAAGGTGGGATTAAGTATCCGGAAAGTATGAGTTGAGGCATATGGATCAACAGTGGATTTGTCCATCCCGATGACGGATAGATATACTCTGGGCCCTCTCGTGGAATGTCGTCTAATGTCTTGCAAGCATATGAATAAGTTCATAAGAGACCACATACCACGGTACGAGTAAAGAGTACTTGTCAGGAGACGAGGTTGAACAAGGTATAGAGTGATACCGAAGATCAAACCTCGGACAAGTAAAATATCGCGTGACAAAGGGAATTGGTATTGTATGTGAATGGTTCATTCGATCACTAAAGTCATCGTTGAATATGTGGGAGCCATTATGGATCTCCAGATCCCGCTATTGGTTATTGGTCGGAGTGAGTACTCAACCATGTCCACATAGTTCGCGAACCGTAGGGTGACACACTTAAGGTTGGATGTTGAAATGGTAGAATTTGAATATGGAATGGAGTTCGAATATTTGTTCGGAGTCCCGATGAGATCCCGGACATCACGAGGAGTTCCGGAATGGTCCGGAGAATAAGATTCATATATAGGATGTCATTTTATGTGAATTAAAATGATGCGGAAGGTTCTATGGAAGGTTCTAGAAGGTTCTAGAAAATTCCGGAAGAAACCACCTCCATGGCCGGCCAACCCTAGTGGGGGAGGAGTCCCAAGTGGACTCCCCCAAGGGGGGCCAGCCACCCCCTCCATGGAAGGTGGAACTCCCACCTCTAGTGGGAGTCCTAGCTTGGGTAGGTTTCCCTATCTTATGGAAGGTTTTGGGTTCGGGTCTTATTCGGAGACTTGTAGTCCAACCCTTGGGGCTTCCACCTATATAATGAGGGACAAGGGGAGGCCGGCCACCCAAGACCACCACCGGCCGCACCTCATAGTGGCCGGCCACCCCCTCCCAAACCCTAGCCGCCCCCTCTCCTCCATAGCTCCCGCGTGCTTTAGCGAAGCTCCGCCGGAGTTCTCCACCACCACCGACACCACGCCGTCGTCGTCGGATTCAAGAGGAGCTACTACTTCCGCTGCCCGCTGGAACGGGAGGTGGACGTCGTCTTCATCAACAACCGAACGTGTGACCGAGTACGGAGGTGCTGCCCGTTCGTGGCGCCGGAGGGATCGTGATCAAGATCTTCTACGCGCTTTTGCAAGCGGCAAGTGAACGTCTACCGCAGCAACAAGAGCCTCCTCTTGTAGGCTTTGGAATCTCTTCAAGGGTGAGACTCGATAATCCCCTCGTTGCTACCGTCTTCTAGATTGCATCTTGGCTTGGATTGCGTGTTCGCCGTAGGAAATTTTTTGTTTTCTATGCAACGTTATCCTACAGTGGTATCAGAGCCGTGTCTATGCATAGATGGTTGCACGAGTAGAACACAATGGTTTTGTGGGCGTTGATGCTCTTGTTATCTTTAGTTTGAGTACTTTGCATCTTTGTGGCATAGTGGGATGAAGCGGCTCGGACTAACTTTACATGACCGCGTTCATGAGACTTGTTCCTCGTTCGACATGCAAATTGTATTGCATAAGAGGCTTTGCGGGTGTCTGTCTCTCCTACTATAGTGAAGATTCAATTTACTCTTCTATTGAAAACATTAGTATCAATGTTGTGGTTCATGTTCGTAGGTAGATTAGATCTCTCTCGAAAACCCTAAACCACGTAAAATATGCAAACCAAATTAGAGACGTCTAACTTGTTTTTGCAGGTTTGGTGATGTGATATGACCATAATGTGATGATGAATATGTATGAGATGATCATTATTGTATTGTGGCAACCGGCAGGAGCCTTATGGTTGTCTTTAAATTTCATGTTGAGTAGTATTTCAAAGTAGTTGTAATAGTTGCTACATGGAGGACAATCATGAAGACGGCGCCATTGACCTTGACGCTACGCCGACGATGATGGAGATCATGCCCGAAGATGATGGAGATCATGTCCGTGCTTTGGAGATGAAGATCAAAGGCGCAAAGACAAAAGGGCCATATCATATCACATATGAACTGCATGTGATGTTAATCCTTTTATGCATCTTATTTTGCTTAGATCGCGACGGTAGCATTATAAGATGATCCCTCACTAAAATCTCAAGATAATAAAGTGTTCATCCTTAGTAGCACCGTTACCAAGTCTTGTCGGTTCGAAGCATCTCGTGATGATCGGGTGTGATAGAATCAACAAGTACATACAACGGGTGCAAGATTTTGCACATGCGGATACTAAGGTGGCCTTGACAAGCCTAGCATGTACAGACATGGTCTCGGAACACGTGATACCGAAAGGTAGAGCATGAATCATATGGTTGATATGATGAACACTTTGAGTGTTCGCCATTGAAATCACACCTTGCCTCGTGATGATCGGACTTAGGTGCGGTGGATTTGGTTCGTGTGATCACTAAGACAATGCGAGGGATATTGTTTTGAGTGGGAGTTCACATAGATTTTTTATTATGTTGAATTAAAATTTGAACTCAATTTGTCATAAACTTAGTCTAAACTTTTGCAAATATATATTGTAGAGATGGCGTCCCCAATCAATTTTAACCAGTTCCTAGAGAAAGAAAAACTTAAGAGCAACGGTAGCAACTTCACCGAATGGTTCCGTCATGTGAGGATTTTCCTCCCTAGCGGAAATCTGCAATATGTGCTTGATGCACCGCTAGGTGACCCTCCTGCAGAAACTGAAACCGATGAAGTAAAAGCTGTTTATGAGACTCGGAAAATTCGGTACTCTCAAGTTCAGTGCCATCCTGTGCAGCCTGGAATCCGATCTTCAAAAACGTTTTGAGCACCACGATCCTCATGAGTTCATGAAAGAGCTGAAAGCTATTTTTGAGACTCATGCGGCCGTGGAATGCTATGAAGCATCGAAACAATTCTTCACCTGCATGATGGAAGAAGGCAGCTCCGTTAGTGAGCACATGCTCGCCATGACCGGGCATGCGAAGAAACTCAGTGACTTGGGAATAGTGATTCCTAACAGACTGGGGATTAATCGTGTCCTTCAATCACCGCCACCAAGTTACAAGAACTTTGTGATGAACTACAATATGCAGAACATGAACAAGGAGTTACCTGAACTCTTTGGCATGCTAAAAGCTGCTGAGATTGAGATCAAGAAAGAGCACCAAGTGTTGATGGTCAACAAGACCACCAGTTTCAAGAAACAGGCAAGTCTAAGGGAAAATTCAAGAAGGATGGCAAGAAAGCTGCCACGCCTCCTGTGAAACCTAAGAACGGCCCTAAGCCTGATGCTGAGTGCTATTACTGCAAGGAGAAGGGACACTGGAAGCGTAATTGCTCCAAGTATCTGGTTGATCTGAAGAGCGGCTTTGTCAAGAAGAAGAAAGAAGGTATATCTGATATACATGTTATAGATGTTTATCTCACTGGTTCTCGTTCTAGTACCTGGGTATTTGATACTGGTTCGGTTGCTCATATTTGTAACTCGAAACAGGAACTAAGGAATAAACGACAACTACTGAAAGATGAAGTGACGATGCGCGTTGGAAACGGATCCAAGGTCAACGTGATCGCTGTCGGCACACTTCCTCTACATCTACCTTCGGGATTAGTTTTAAGCCTAAATAATTGTTATTATGTACCTACGTTGAGCATGAACATTATATCTGGATCTTGTTTAATGCAAGACGGTTATTCATTCAAGTCTGAGAATAATGGTTGTTCTATTTTTATGAATAATATCTTTTATGGTCGAGCACCACAAAAGAATGGCTTATTTCTGTTAGATCTCGATAGTAGTGATACGCATATACATAACGTTGATGCTAAGCGAATTAAATTGAATGATAATTCTACTTATATGTGGCACTGTCGTCTTGGTCATATTGGAGTGAAACGCATGAAGAAACTCCATACCGATGGATTACTTGAATCACTTGACTTTGAGTCATTTGATAGATGCGAAGCATGTCTAATGGGTAAAATGACTAAGACTCCATTTTCTGGTATGAGCGAGCTACGACTTATTGGAAATCATACATACCGATGTGTGCGGACCAATGAGCGTAGCATCGCGCGGTGGTTATCGTTATGTTCTAACCTTCACAGATGATCTGAGTAGATATGGGTATATCTATTTCATGAAACATAAATCCGAAACTTTCGAGAAGTTTAAGGAATTCCAAAGTGAAGTAGAAAATCAACGTAACAAGAAGATTAAATTTTTACGATTTGATCGTGGAGGTGAATATCTGAGTTATGAGTTTGGCATGCATTTAAATAAATGCGGAATACTTTCACAATTGACACCGCCGGGAACACCACAACGAAACGGTGTGTCCGAACGTCCTAATCGAACTCTCTTAGACATGGTTCGTTCTATGATATTTCTTACTGATTTGCCGTTATCATTTTGGAGTTATGCATTAGAGACAGCCGCATTCACTTTAAATAGAGCACCATCAAAATCCGTAGAAATGACACCGTATGAATTATGGTTTAATAAGAAACCTAAGCTGTCGTTCCTGAAAGTTGGGGTTGCGAAGCCTATGTAAAGAAGTTACAACCGGACAAGCTAGAACCCAAAGCGGAGAAATGCGTCTTCATAGGATACCCTAAGGAAACTATAGGGTACACTTTCTATCACAGATCCGAAGGCAAAATCTTTGTTGCTAAGAACGGAACCTTTCTTGAGAAAGAATTTCTCACTAAAGAAGTGACTGGAAGAAAAGTAGAACTCGATGAGATTGTGTTGCGGTCAGAAACCCACCGGCGAGCAGCGACGGGCAACACAGTAGAGCCGGGAACAACTTAGGGCTGCGGCTGGCCCTGGTCCCTCCGAGCGACGGCCCGCAAAGCCTCCGGCACGCACGTCCGATGCTGGTGCAGCGTGCCACCTGACCTATACCTGGTCGGGAAGGTGATGGAGATGCCTCGCTTAGTTTCCCGCATGGCATACACGTAAACATTAAATACGAGCCTCGATCGGCTCTCTCCTGTGAATCGGCTCAAGGAGCCGATCCACCCATGATTCGCACGAGGTGTACGAATATATGGTGGTCCTGCTTGATCAAGATAAAGCTAAAACGATCTACGACGATTTAGGGTTTTCACCGCATAATCGGATCATCCTACTCACGATTGGGCCTCGCGGTCACGTACGGTGATCGTAAGCCGATCCTAGACAAGGCCTAAAAACCAACACGAGGTTGATCCCCGGAACATCCTGTCTAGGGCTAGCAAACTACACCCTACGCGTCGCTGGATCCTCCAACCCTTTGTAAGGCCTAACTATTGCGATATTAAACTAATCCTTGAAGAACAAGGAGCAACCGTAACGGATCGGATCTACTAAATAATGATCAAGCGGGGTGCCGCCCCTACACCTAAGATAGGTGTAAGGGCGGCTAGATGTCTAAGGGTTGCACTACGACAGCATATGATACGAAGAACAATGCTAACCCTAACACATCTAAGATAACTACGTTGCTCGCCATCAAAAAGGCTTCAGTACGAGCAACGCATGGCAACGAATAAACTTGTACTGCCTAGATCGCAAGGCAGCATGATGCTTACCCGAAGAAACCCTCGAGACGAAGGAGTTGGCGATGCGCCTAGATTGATTTGTGGTGAACGATGATTGTTGTTTATTTCATAAACCCTAGGTACATATTTATAGTCCAGGGGACTTTCTAATTTAGGCGTGCACCTAACCGTGCACGGGTTAAACTCTATCTTTCAATCTAAGATGCGATCTACTATATTACAGATACACGGGCAATCTAGCCCAAAGTTTGCATAACAGGCCGATTCACGTATTTCTTCCATGTATATTCTTTAAGCCCATCTTGATCGCGGCCCACCTCTGACTTGGTCAAATTCTGGTGATAACAGATTGATGAATCTATACTCGTTGATCAGAGTAGCGCAGTACCGGAAGTTGTACCTGTACCGCCTACACCGGCAACAGAGGAAGCTAATGATAATGATCATGAAACTCGAACGAGGAAACTACTGAACCTCGCAGATCGACAAGGGAACGTGCCACTCCTGATTGGTATGATCCTTGTCTAAATGTCATGATTGTGGATAACAATGATGAGGACCCCGCGACGTATGAAGAAGCGATGATGAGCCCAGATTCCAACAAATGGCAAGAAGCCATGAAATCCGAAATGGGATCCATGTATGATAACAAAGTATGGACTTTGGTAGACTTACCTGATAGCCGAAAGGCTGTCGAGAATAAATGGATCTTCAAAAGAAAACAGATGCTGATGGTAATATTACTGTCTATAAAGCTCGACTTGTCGCAAAGGGTTTCCGACAATTTCAAGGAGTTGACTACGATGAGACTTTCTCACCTGTAGCGAAGCTAAAATCTGTGAGGATTTTGTTAGCAATAGCTGCATTTTTCGATTATGAGATTTGGCAGATGGATGTCAAAACGGCGTTCCTTAATGGAGACATTGAGGAAGAGTTGTATATGGTACAACCCAAAGGTTTTGTCGATCCTAAAAATGCTGACAAAGTATGCAAACTTCAGCGTTCAATCTATGGACCGAAGCAAGCATCAAGAAGTTGGAACCGACGCTTTGATAAGGTGATCAAAGACTTCGGGTTTATACAGTGTCATGGAGAGGCCTGTATTTACAAGAAAGTGAGTGGGAGCTCTGTAGCATTCCTGATATTATATGTAGATGACATATTATTGATCGGGAATGATATAGAACTATTAAGCAGTGTTAAAGGTTATTTGAATAATAGTTTTTCAATGAAAGACCTTGGTGAAGCATCATATATATTAGGCATCAAGATTTATAGAGATAGATCAAGAAGCCTAATAGGGCTATCACAGAGTACATATCTGGACAAGATTCTAAAGAAGTTTAGAATGGACGAAAGTAAGAAAGGGTTCTTACCTATGTTACCAGGCAAAGTCTTGAGTAAGACTCAATGACCGGCTACGGCAGAAGAAAGAGAAAGGATGAGTAATATCCCCTATGCCTCGGCAGTAGGATCTATCATGTATGCCATGCTATGTACTAGACCGGATATAGCACATGCTGTTAGTTTGACTAGCAGATATCAAAGTGATCCAGGAATGGAACACTGGACAGCGGTCAAGAATATCCTGAAGTACTTGAAAAGAACTAAGGATATGTTTCTTTGTTATGGAGGTGACCAAGAGCTCGTTGTAAGTGGTTACACCGATGCAAGTTGGAACAATGATCCTGATGACTCTAAGTCACAATCTGGGTACGTGTTTATATTGAATGGTGCTGCAGTAAGCTGGGCAAGCTCGAAGCAGTGCACGATAGCGAAGTCTTCAGAATCGAGTACATAGCGGCTTCGAGGCTTCATCGAAGCGGTATGGATGAAGAGGTTCATTGTAGAGCTCGGTGTGGTTCCTAGTGCATTGGACCCATTAATCATTTACTGTGATAACATGGGTGCCATCGCCAATGCACAAGAGCCAAGGTCACACAAGAGGCTGAAGCATATCAAGCTGCGTTACCACTCGATTCGCGAGTACATCGAAGATGGAGAAGTAAAGATTTGCAAAGTACACACTGATCTGAATGTAGCAGATCCGTTGACTAAAGCTCTCCCTAGGGCAAAGCATGACCAACACCGAATGCCATGGGTGTTAGGTATATTACAATGTAATCTAGATTATTGACTCTAGTGCAAGTGGGAGACTGAAGGAGATATGCCCTAGAGGCAATAATAAAGTGGTTATTATTTATATCTTTATGTTTATGATAAATGTTTATATATCATGCTATAATTGTATTAACCAAAACATTAGTACATGTGTGATATGTAGACAACAAGAAGTCCCTAGTATGCCTCTTAATCTAGCTTGTTGATTAATGGATGATTAGTTTCATAATCATGAACATTGGATGTTATTAATAACAAGGTTATATCATTATATGAATGATGTAATGGACACACCCAATTAAGCGTAGCATAAGATCTCGTCATTAAGTTACTTGCTATAAGCTTTCGATACATAGTTACCTAGTCCTTATGACCATGAGATCATGTAAATCATTTATACCGGAAAGGTACTTTGATTACACCAAACGCCACTGCGTAAATGGGTGGTTATAAATGTGGGATTAAGTATCCGGAAAGTATGAGTTGAGGCATATGGATCAACAGTGGGATTTGTCCATCCCGATGACGATAGATATACTCGGGCCCTCTCGGTGGAATGTCGTCTAATGTCTTGCAAGCATATGAATAAGTTCATAAGAGACCACATACCACGGTACGAGTAAAGAGTACTTGTCGGAGACGAGGTTGAACAAGGTATAGAGTGATACCGAAGATCAAACCTCGGACAAGTAAAATATCGCGTGACAAAGGGAATTGGTATTGTATGTGAATGGTTCATTCGATCACTAAAGTCATCGTTGAATATGTGGGAGCCATTATGGATCTCCAGATCCCGCTATTGGTTATTGGTCGGAGTGAGTACTCAACCATGTCCACATAGTTCGCGAACCGTAGGGTGACACACTTAAGGTTGGATGTTGAAATGGTAGAATTTGAATATGGAATGGAGTTCGAATATTTGTTCGGTGTCCCAGATGAGATCCCGGACATCATGAGGAGTTCCGGAATGGTCCGGAGAATAAGATTCATATATAGGATGTCATTTTATGTGAATTAAAATGATGCGGAAGGTTCTATGGAAGGTTCTAGAAAAGTCCGGAAGAAACCACCAAGGAAGGTGGAGTGGAGTCCCTCACCTCCATGGCCGGCCAACCCTAGTGGGGAGGAGTCCCAAGTGGACTCCCCCAAGGGGGCCGGCCACCCTCCATGGAAGGTGGAACTCCCACCTCTAGTGGGAGTCCTAGCTTGGGTAGGTTTCCCTATCTTATGGAAGGTTTTGGGTTCGGGTCTTATTCGGAGACTTGTAGTCCAACCCTTGGGGCTTCCACCTATATAATGAGGGACAAGGGGAGGGGCCCGGCCACCTCAAGACCACCACCTGGCCGCACCCCTCATAGTGGCCGGCCACCCTCCCAAACCCTAGCCGCCCCCTCTCCTCCATAGCTCCCGCGTGCTTAGCGAAGCTCCGGAGTTCTCCACCACCGACACCACGCCGTCGTGTCGTCGGATTCAAGAGGAGCTACTACTTCCGCTGCCCGCCGGAACGGGAGGTGGACGTCGTCTTCATCAACAACCGAACGTGTGACCGAGCACGGAGGTGCTGCCGTTCGTGGCGCCGGGTGGATCGTCATCATCTTCTACGCGCTTTTGCAAGCGGCAAGTGAACGTCTACCGCAGCAACAAGAGCCTCCTCTTGTAGGCTTTGGAATCTCTTCAAGGGTGAGACTCGATAATCCCCTCGTTGCTACCATCTTCTAGATTGCATCTTGGCTTGGATTGCGTTTTCGCCGTAGGAAATTTTTTGTTTTCTATGCAACGTTATCCTACACTTTCATGGCCGGAGACTTGGTCCTCCGCCTTCGTCAGGTGAAAGACCATAAGCTGCAATCTCCATGGGAAGGACCCTTTGTCATTAGCAAAGTGCTTCACAATGGATCGTACTACCTTGTCGATTTCCGGGAGCTAAAGGACAGACCTGCTAACTGGTACCGGAAACGCAAGAGAGAGGATCCGGATGGCATATACGATGAAACAGATCGTCCCTGGAACATTGCACAGCTACGTCCTTTCCACACTTAGAATTTTTTTAGAATTACATACCTTGTAATAGTTATGCATGATCAATGAAATAAAGCTTCTGGTTCACTCTTCGAGTCTTTTACCTCCTTTACGCGTTCATTATTAGATCATGTAAGTTTTCCGACTAAAACCGCATAGCTGGATATTTCCGCCTAGGCGTGTATGAAAGTTGTGATTTTCAAAATCGTCCTTTTCTGGACGTAAGCTTAAGTTTTCTGGCGGAAATATTTTTTGTTGCAAACTCATGGATTCCTGGCGATTTCCGGCACCTACGCTGGGGGCTTGTTTCCGCGGTTATTGACGGACGCCATTGGGCTTCGTCGCCGCTGGATAGCATTTCCGGCTAATGGTCTTCCGGCTCGTGGAAGGTCAAATGAGCAAGCCAGAAAATATGAAACCAGCACTTGCTTTCAAACAAAATGAAACATGCAAATAACATTCAAACGGATAGCAGGATAAGTATTTCCGCCCATGCATAAGTGTTTCGTTCCTAGCTACTTAAGAATTTAAGTTATCTTACAAACCCACTCCGGAGCCAAAATGATACATCAGTTTGATTGTTTCACAGGATTTCACTCGGAGGATTGCTCCTCATCAGACGCTACATACACAGAGCCGTCGCCAGAGCCATCGCCGGAGCCAATGCCGGAGTCGCCATCGGAGCCTCCCTCGGATTGTTCAGCGCTCGATCCGGAACCCTCCGTGTTGCCCCCCTCAGCACCTTCCTCTTCGTCTTCCGCGTCCAAGAAGCCCTTGGGGAGATCGTACTTGTTATACCAGAACGAGTGGTTAACTCGTCCAACGAAGAGTCGATCGAACCCTTGGGTATCCGTGAGGATGGCGCGCATGTTGGTACCCTTGGGAGTATCGCGCGCAACATCCGCGAACCTCATGGTGGGGAAGTGCGCTTTGCAGGTGGCTAAGATGAGGGAGGCGACTCCGCGAGCAGACGATTCTTGCCAATCTTTGATGAGCTCCGGCACCTGCCTCATAAGCTTTGACATGGTGTCAATCACCGTGGTCTTGGCCCTCTTCAGGGACAGTGACTTGGCGATTCCGCGACAGACCTCGACCAGCTCGTCGATTGTGGGGCTGGAGCCCATACGCCTTCAAGATTTCCGAGAAGAAATCACTTGGCGGAAATGAGAAGCCGCACTCCACAAGCGCCTTGGTCACCACCATCTCTCCGGCTTCGGGAGCTGGAGCCAGAACCCAGGAAGTGTCCGCCAGGACCCGGGTCTTAGGAAGCCCTCCGCCTCGAGGTTGTTGAGCTCTGTTTCAGTGGTGGTGCAGGGCCACCATTTCCAATTGGCTTCGCTGGCGAGCCTTGGATTTTTTGGCAGCTGCCTCTTCCGCCTTCTTCTCTGCTTGATCTGCTCCGGAGGTTTTCTCCGGGTTAGTGGATGTTCCCTCGACGTTCTTGCCAGAGTCCTTGGAAGGATCCAACTGAACGGGGACAAAGGGGGGAGGGGCGGAGGAGAGAGGCGTTGCCATGATCGGCTCAGAAGTAGGTGGCGGAGTCGAAGAAGACATCTGAAGAGAAATGATGGCGGAAAAAACTAACTTAGTCGGATCCAATGTTGAAATCCTACCTCATCCCTACCAACTACGGTGCAAAGACGAAGCTCGAGATCTTACCGGAATGGCTTCCGCGGTGGTCGGAGTCGCCGGCGACGAGGTTTAGTTGCGGTGGCTCGCTGAAGTTAAGAACACGTTAAACACGGCGCGGTGGCGAAACGACTCCAGCGAGATTCTGGCGGACTCCGGTACGGCGGAGGAGGAGCTCGGAGGCGGCGCTGCGCTGAGAGGTGAAAAGGGGGACAATGAGGTGATTAGGGTTTGAATGGCGGATATTTATAGGCCGAAGGAGGAGATTCGTGCTCCGCATCCTGTGGTCGGAACGCAAGCGTCGCACCGTTGGATGCGCGACACGTGTCAAAACCCTAAGCGGTAAAAACGGCTAAGGATAAATTACCGCTCAAATCGCGCGAAAATGGTGCCAGGATTGGCGGAACCGTTTGAACCTTTTAAGGTTCCGGGTTGCTGCGTGATGATAAGCAGACTCTTGTCCGCAAGTAGGGGAGTAACCCGAAGACATGCCGTATGCTGTCGATGGATGAAGTCCCGCGGGATGGGGGGATTTTCCGACCAAGAGTTGGGAAAGAAGAAAACGTGAAGTTGGAGTTCTTCAAGTTTCTCCGCGTTACCAAGATTGCCGGAAACCATGAAGCGTTATCAAGGCGGAAACAGGAGGTGAAACTCGGAGAACTCTGGGGGCTACTGTTGTGGGTATACTTCATGGGTGTACCATCGACAGTGCCTAGATCCGGCAAGCCCGGGTGGCCCATAGATGGTGGTGTGGCATGTGGCCCATCGGGCGGCCCAGTTGCTGTTGATCCTGAAGGATGAAGTCCATCCCAGGATAGGGAAGCCGGATCCCAACCGACCTTCGGAGGAAGCCGGATCCGTGGAGGCCCATATGGAACCCGGATCCAGTGCGACGTAGATAGGAAGGCGGATCTTGACGTACACGGCAAGGCATTGTACCGTAGTTAGGCAACCTGTAATCTGGCTAGGACTCTCCATGTAAACCCTAGATCCGTGCGCCTTTATAAGCCGGATCCCGGGAGCCCTAGAGGCACAACCACAACTCATTGTAACAACGCGAAAGCGCCCAGATAATTCCAGACAAGCAACACTAGGCCCTGTCATCGTGCAGTGTTCAAGTAAATCGTGTACCACCGTCCCGTGAGCACTCCGCCCTATGGCCCCTACTTCTTCTCCCCCTCGTGAGGATCCCTCCTCCGAGGCACCGTCGAATAGGTAGCGACAATCAGTAACAAGCATAGCACCAATTAATCAACTATAGCTCCATCAGTAACAAGCATAGCACCAATTAATCAAGCAATAGAAGCATGACCTGCACATGACACTTCACTAAAGCCAAAGCTTCAGTAAAGCAATTAATCAAGGCTTTCATGCAGTGCTTGACAGGCAACAACTGCAAGCAATGGGATCATAATTCAATCCCTGTGCGCATACCAGATAAATGGCATCAATTAACACCAACCTTCTCCCCATCTCTGTAATTAGCCAAGTTATACAGAATAAGAAAAGGGGAGCACAGCAGGATTTCATCGAGCACAACAGCAGCACAACAGTAGCACAACAGCACAGCAGCATTTCATCGAGCACTTTGTGCTCGCGCGGGAGAGGAAGAGGGAGGGGAGGGAAGAGGTGGAGCTCACCGACAACAGGGGTGGAGGAGGAGGTTGACGACGACGGCAGGGGTGGAGGAGGAGGACGCGGCAACTCCTCCTCCTTGATGTGGCGCCGGACCCTCCTCCTGCACGCCGCAGCCCCTCCTCCTCCACGCCATAGCGGCATGTGCTGCTGATGGTGGTGGGGATGGGTGGAGCGTGGCGGCATGCGGCCCTCGCGGAGGAAGGCGGTGGCAACGGCGGCAGCGCTCACCATGGAAGGCGGCGACGCGCGGTAGGGATCGAGAAGGGAGAGAGGGGGTACGGGCGAGGGAGGGGGCACGGCAGTGGAGGAGGAGGGGCCGCGGCGGCGGCGCTCACCATGGAAGGCGGCGACGGCGGTGGCGCTCACCATGGAAGGCGGCGACGCGCGGTAGGGACCGAGAGGGGAGAGAGGGGTACGGGCGAGGGAGGGGGTACGGCAGTAATATAAGAGGCACTATTTCTGTGGCGCACCAGAACTAGTGCGCCACAGAAACACTTATTTCTGTGGCGCAGCATGCCCCGTGCGCCACAGAAATAACTACACTAATTCTTGGTGGTGGCAGGATGTGGGCCCCACCTAATTTTTGTGGCGCATCCTTTCTGGTGCGCCACAAAAAAGCTTTCTGTGGCGCATTTTTAGTGGTGCGCCACAGAACTAAGCTCCACCTATAAGCATTTCCCTACTAGTGTGCTGCTCGTGATGCTCCGGTGGTCGGAGCCGGAGGCGAGTGGCGTCAGAGCACCGGCAACCTCAACAACAAAGATCATCTGCTTCTCTCTAGATCTGAGTGTTTTCATCCTGGGTTCCCCTCTATCTAGCCACCGTGGTGGTGATGTGGAGGGGCTTCCAGATGAAGATCCTCTTGTTGGATCTAGGAAATGGCGACCTGGACCAGATCTTCCTCGCGTGCAACACGCGGTGCACCGCGTTCCTCGGCCAAAATGGTGGCCCAGCTTCCTCAACCTCCATGGCGGAGGCCTTGACGACCAACTGTTGGAGCTCGACGCCGATGGAAGGACAAGTGGTCCGTCCCCGTCTTTTCAACGGTAACTAGGGGTTGGATCTCGCCGGAGATGAGCGTTTGAGCTTCATGCGCTTGAAACTCGGCGGCAACGCCTTGAGTTCGCTGGCGTTCTGTGGCAGAGACACCAATGTCCTCGATTGCTTTTTTTTATTTTTCTTCCAAGGTGTTTTTTGTAAAGTGGAGGGCCCCTTCTTCAAATGTTAGGTTGCTCAGGGCAGTAGATGTGAAGGGGCCTTTCTGCAATTTGTACCTGCCACTTGGTGTTATTTAAGTGCTCCACCGGGGTCTTTTGACCCCACTTATGTTCAAAAAAAAAGTCGTATGAGACAGCACAACGTTTGTCAGGACTCAGGATAGCTGCATGTGCAATGCCCGACCGTATAGTTGTGCGACCAAGGGGAGACCGAGTTCATGCAGCACGCCGAATAAGACAACCTCGGTTTTATTATATCTTGGAGAGAAAATGCATTTAAGATAATTCGATCCAAACTTGATTCCGACCAGTGATGAAACAATGTGCATAGAGATTAAGATAAATTTAGTAAAGATTTTGTGAAAATTAATAACCAAAATAGGCTGGCGGTCAAATATCAAGGCATGCATCTTAGAGCGCTAATAAATTCCGCAAGAACGAATGAGAATCGCAGGAGACCATATCAGCAATCAGAGGATCAGGGATGAAGGGGACGACGAACATCATGTCAGAACGAGAAAGTCATGGTGCGATCTATGTCAGCGACCTAGCTATACACCGCTGGATTTGCACATGGCACCTGGTGTGCAATGATCACATCATCGGGTTTATAGACGTAGCTGGCCAAGACGTTGATAATGTGCTAAGATGGTCGTCAAGTGGCCAGCTGTGACATCGATAAGCGGCGTGACATGAGTATGTTGAAGGGAAGGCTTGTCAAGTATATCATTCACTCCAAAAAATAAGACATTACTTTAGTTAAAAAAATCAAAACACAATACGTTTGATCAAACATACAAAAATATTAACATCTACAAAACAGAAATACTTTTGTACTTACGCACATTGGTGTGGGCGTCTCCATCACCATCTGTTTTGCATTAAGATTACATGATCATACTTTATCTATAAGGTGGTCGAATTTACAATATATTTACTCGGGTCTAGAGTAGGCAGGGAGGAAGTGGAGGCTAGTGAAAAAGGCTGCCAATGAGGAGGAACGACAAGGGATGCATATGGTGATGGGGAAGGAGAGGAGGCCACCCTAAGATACACACGAAGGCCTAGCTTTAAAGTTAGGGTCTCAAATTTTATGTAGGAACATTGGGGGATTCCGATCATGGTTATATTTCTTATAGAGGTTGTTTGATTTGTTGTATTCAAATCCATATAATTATAGCCTCATGTAATGATATCTTTGTTTCCGTGATACACATATAATCCTTCTGAACTCCAATAGTATGTATTACAAAATCACTTGTCTCAACGGTCTTTAGGATTCAACATGCTATGACATCCTGCTTTACGTTATTTCTATTCATGCATTTTCGAAATCTTCTAACGGGAGGGTCCCTTAGACCATAGTACTTTAAACCCTTTAAACAATCAAACATCCATGAGAATGGTGGAGCTTCGTCTCCCCGTGCCCCCCAATGGCGATCTTCCTGATTCCAGCGATCGATCCACTGATCCTCTACCAACGACCCTCCACCACATCCCCCACCCCCCCAACCCGACCATCCACCACCCCAAGACCACCACCTACCTAATCTCCCTCGCATCCCCGAGTTTATCCCCGCAGATATGAAGAAGAAATTGAGTGTGCTGATCCTGCAATCCCGTGATCCGCGAAAAAGTTTGGAGATCTTCCGATCTAGGAGGCCTCCCTCTCTCTTCGATTTTGGAAGCCCGGCAAAGGCATGTATCCGCGGCCTTCCCCCGGACGCTACCTCGCCTGTACACACCTCTTCCTGTAAGGTAATCCCCGCTGATCCTGCACCCCCTCCAGTCCACGAAATTATGGAGTCTCTAGACACTGCGGGAATGAAGGACCCCCCGACTGCTGAAATCTCTGCCAGTCTTTCCATTCAATCGGTGATTTCATTCCCATCGATCACGCAGCACTATAGAGTATTCTTCGCCTCTATGCAAATCCCTCTGATCCCGCCCTCTGGCCATTTATTTGTCCGTGATCTCCATTTTTTCGGAGGCAGTAACCACAGAATCAAGGATCGTATCACCCCACTCTCCCCGTGGAAATACAACATCAGCCGCACCACATATCTGTTCGTGCTCCTCCAGTTCGGCTGTCTCTGCATCTCATGGCGGAACAGAGTAGTGCCGTGTCACCTACCCACTCTATCAACCAGATGTCCACCCCGCCCTCCCCTGTTTATGTCCCAAGAAACAAGGCCTACTGGAATGAGGATCCAGAAAGAAACTCTATTCTGCCTGTTGCCAGTGGCGAAGCAAGTGCTGATGCGACTGTAGCAGCAGGTGTGCTGGTCGCCCCTCGCCGTCGCAAAGGAAAAGAGCCCATCGATGAGATGGGTACGGAGCTGGAGAAGAAGCCTATCGTCATCAACATGGCAAAGGCTCGCGGCGCTGTCCGTAGAAGATTTCTCGCTGTGGGAGTCTTCCTCTCTGTCATGGCCATCACTTCCAAGAACCTTGTTGAAGCCATGTGCAAGGTTTGCAAGATTCGCGGGCATCTCGACTCCAGCCAACTCCTGGACAGAAGGTTTATCCTAGAATTCTCGGAAGAGGGGGACTTCAACCACGTCACTAAAGGTGGCCCATGGAGATTCAGAGAGGATGCAGTCCTCGTCGATGCTCTGAAGGAAGGTGATGATCCAGAGACGGTACCCTTCACCACTGTCCCTATCTGGGTTCAATTCAAACGTATCCCCTTTTATCTCCTATCAAAACAACTTGCTAGAGATTTGGGTAGTAGAGTTGGATCTCTTATCTGCATTGATGAAAATTCTCGTGGAGATATTTGTAATAAGTTTATCAGGGCCCGTGTCCACCTCCCCATCGACCAAGCTCTGCAGCGCTGGATCCCGATCATCTATGGGATCACTGTTGATGATGATGACGAGGTCATTGTATCCGTCCACTATGAACGGCTACCGACCTTCTGCCTCTTCTGTGGCCTCATTGGCCATAGGAACAATGAATGCAACCTCACCGACAACATGAAGAGAAAGAGCTACAGCCCCGAGCTCCGTGTGGATCCCATCCTCAAGGAGGATCCGAGGCGCTGGTTCCTGCCGGAGTTCACTGGACAGACTCAGCAGCAACATGCCGCGGCCATTTCTTGGCGCACTCCTCGCCCGTCCTCGCTCAAGGAAGGCCCTACACGCCAGCTCGCCATCATTGCGCGTGTGACCGATGAGGTGGGCAAGCTCTCGGTCAAGGACCAGCCCACCCCAGAGGTCGCACTCTCCATGATCGCCACCGACACCCAAGGCTGCACCAACATCCCGGCTGCACCCACCGACACCATCGCCCAAGTCTGCACCAACACGCCTCCTGCTCCTGATACCCTGACGCCAAGGCGCGACCAAGTCGGCTCCAACATGGCCCCCGCTCGCCCGGAGGCCCAGCGATCCGGACCTGTTCTTTCTGCTACCGAAGATCGTGCTGCTACTGCAAAGCACACCCAGAAGAGCTGTGCAACCTGGAAGAGAGTCCAGCGTAATGAGAGCCTCGCCATGACCAGCAACATCAAATCGCTGACAACCCAGGGCTGGTCCCTGGGGGCTCCGCGCGAAAGGCCTGAAGTTGATGAGGATGACATCCCCAAGGAGCCGATGACCAAAAGAATCTTGATGCAGGTGCCCTCTTTGGGGACTTGCTTGGGGAAGGAAAACCTTGCCAAACTGCGGCAGGATGAGGACAAAGATGCACCTATCCTGCGTGGCCAGGGAAGTGTGGATGCTGAGAAGAGCTTGACTACTGAACAGATAGCTTGTGGAGTGGTGGAGGAAGACAAGGCTAAGGATGAAGAGGTGGCAACCAGCCCCGGGGCCGCTAGTACCCTGACAGGCGCGGAGGAGCGCGCCTGTCAGGAGCAATGACGATCCTGATATGGAACAGTCGTGGGCTTGGCCGTCCTGCGACTGTTCAAGAGCTGGAGAGGCTGGTGCATACTCACAAACCAAAAAATTTATTTATCTCAGAAACCAGACAAAATAAAGAGTATGTAGAAGGGCTTAGATGGAGACTTGGGCTAAAACATGTAATCACCTTTAAGGAAGAGGGTAAGGGAGGGGGGTTGGCTTTGTTTTGGCATGAGAGCGTCCATGTCGACCTCTTCAAAATGGGTGCCCGCCTTTTTGATGTAATGATCCATAACCTTCCTGCTGGTAATAAATGGAGATGCACGTTTGTTTACGGTGAGCCTCGTACTCATGAAAGGCATAATATGTGGAATTTGCTAACGAGAATAAAACCTCTTCTCCCTGGCCCCTGGTGTATGTTGGGGGATTTCAATGAGTGTTTGTGGCAAGAAGAGCATTTTTCAGCTCACCGTAGAAGCAAGAAACAAATGGCTGATTTTCGTGAAGCCCTCTCTCAGTGTGACCTGTATGATCTGGGATTTGTTGGCAAGCCTTGGACCTTTGATAATCAGCAAGAGGGTAATAAAAATGTTCGTGTTCGGCTGGACCGTGTTGTTGCTGACTACAACTGGACTAACATGTTTCCAAATTACCAGATGCGTCACCTCACCTCTTCTCGGTCAGATCACTGTCCTATTTTACTCACCCTTGATAGCCCTGGTACTGTGAATACTTTGCCTCGTGTTCGCAGATATGAATGCTACTGGGAAAGAGAGGATGCTTTGGAAGAGGAAATTGCAAATGCTTGGAGCTTGCACAAAAAACCGTCAGATTTGGGTGATGTGGCCAGCAACCTGATGGGAGTCATGGACTCCCTGCATGCTTGGAGCAGCCGCACCATTGGCAATGTTTCTAAACAGATCAACCGTAAAAGAAAGAAGCTGGAGAACCTTGAAACCCGGTCTGATGCAAATAGCAGAAAGGCGGCTAGGAAAGTCAGGAAAGAGTTAGATGAGCTGCTACTGAAAGAAGAAACTAGATGGCGCCAACGATCCCACATTTCCTGGCTCCGTGAGGGAGACAGAAACACAAACTACTTTCACAGGCGGGCGAGTTGGAGACAGAAAAAGAATAAAATTGAAAAGCTTCAGTCGGAAAATGGTGATATCATTGAAGATGCAGCCCTTTTGGAGAGCATGACCACAGACTTCTTTACTGAACTCTACAAGGCTGACCCAACTGTGCAACCGGGCATTATAACCCAGACTCTGACTTGAAAAATAGATGATGACAAGAATAAAACCCTGTGCGCTGACTTCACAGAGGAGGAAATAAGCTTCGCTCTCTTCCAGATTGGCCCAACGAAGGCCCCAGGTCCTGACGGTTTCCCAGCTTGTTTCTTCCAGCGAAATTGGGGAAAGCTTAAAGAGGATATTATTCGGGCAGTTCAAAGATTTTTCTCTGATGGAATTATGCCAGATGGGATTAACGACACTGCTATTGTCCTAATCCCCAAAATAAAGAATCCTCTTTCCTTGAAAGACTTCAGGCCTATAAGCCTCTGCAACGTCATCTACAAGGTCGTGGCTAAATGCCTTGTTAACCGCATGAGGCCGATGTTGCAGAACATTATCTCAGAGACGCAAAGTGCTTTCGTCCCCGGTCGTTTGATCACGGACAATGCGATTATAGCTTTTGAATGTATCCATGCACTTCAAAAGGGCTCTAAGAATGCGGGAAGTTTTTGTGCTTATAAATTGGATCTTATGAAAGCTTATGACAGAGTTGACTGGAACTACCTTGAGCAAGCCTTGAGAAAATTTGGTTTTGCAGAGAAATGGATCAGCTGGATTATGACTTGTGTAAAAACAGCTTCTTTCTATGTCAAGTTAAATGGGAAACTTTTGAAACAGTTCAGACCTTCCAGAGGGCTTCGCCAAGGCGACCCGTTGTCACCCTACCTATTTTTATTTGTCGCGGAAGGGCTCTCGTCTTTACTCCAGCAACAAATAAACTTGAACAAGATTCAAGACCTTCAAATCTGCAGAAAAGGCCCAGGAATCTCTCACTTGTTGTTTGCTGATGATAGCCTCCTGTTTTTTAGAGCAAATGAAGAGCAAACCCAAAAAATCAACGGGGTGTTGCGCGCCTATGAATCCAGTACTGGACAACTGCTCAGCCCTGCCAAATGCTCCCTCATGTTGGGCCAGTTCTGTACAGAAGAAGATGGAAAAAAGGTGGCTTCTATTCTAAAGGTCGACTCAACTAGTTTTGACGAGAAATACCTTGGCCTTCCAATTCCGGAAGGAAGGATGAAAAATGACAAGGTCCAATCAAACAAAGAAAGACTGCGGAAGAAATGCTCGGACTGGTGTGAGAAATACATGTCCAGTGCAGCCAAAGAAACCCTTGTTAAATCTGTGGCACAAGCCATTACCACCCATGCTATGAGTGTGTTCAAATTTCCTGCTGGACTTTGTGATGAACTAGAACAAATCATAAGGAGTTTCTGGTGGGGTGACGAAGAAGATCGCAGAAAAGTCCACTGGATGTCTTGGGAAAAAATGACCAAACCAAAGTGCAAAGGCGGTATTGGCTTCCGAGACCTCCGCCTATTTAATCAAGCACTTCTTGCGAAACAAGCTTGGAGACTTATCGAGTTTCCTAGCATTCTGTGTGCTAGATTACTCAAGGCAAGATACTATCCATCAGGAGACCTTATTGACACGGCATTCATTAAAAACACCTCTACGTGCTGGCAAGGTATTACCCATGGGCTTGAACTTCTCAAAAAAGGAATGATCTGGGGTATCAATACTGGTGAAAAGATTAGAATTTGGCGCGACAACTGGTTGCCAAGAGGCAATTTAAAAGTCATTGGTAATGCCACAAGGTCGAGAAAGAGATGGGTCTCGGATCTTATTGTTCAAGAGACAAAGACTTGGGATGAACAACTAGTCAGAAATTTGTTCCATGAGGCTGATGCGGAGCATATCCTCCAAATCAAAATCCCTACTTTAACTGGGGAGGACTACGTCACTTGGCATTACGAGAAGAATGGCATGTTCTCAGTAAAGAGCGCATACAGATTGGCACTTGAGCTCCAAGAAATGAACGGAGGAGAGGGCTCAAGTAATAAACAAGCTGGGGAACGTGATCTCTGGAAACTAATATGGGGAGCCAAAGTTCAACCCAAAGTTAGAACTTTTGGTTGGAAACTTGCAACTAATTCCCTGGGTGTCCAAGCACGTAGGTGTAGAAGGAAAATGGACTTGCTGCCGACATGCTCTATTTGTGGTACTGAACCTGAAGACTGTTTCCATGCCATGGTATCTTGCACAAAAGCCAGATCGTTAAGGCAAAGGTTGAGAGAAGTTTGGGATCTTCCTCATGAGGATGCCTTCAAGTTTACAGGGAAGGACTGGGTGCTTATCTTACTTAGCCAAGTTGATGAGGACATGAGAGCCAAGCTTCTTCTTCTTTGGTGGCGAACCGGAACAATGTGATCTTTGGAGATGGCAAATGCGGGATTGAGCACTCCTCAAATTTCCTATCTTATCTTTGCTCCTCACTGGACACTAGAGAGATTGAGACGCTAGCTGATCCAAAAGGCAAGCAGCCTATGTTTAGTCCAAGTACTGAACTCGAAGTTAAATGTCCTGTGCAACAGGCGATTTGGACCAAACCGTCGACTGGATGGTGTAAACTTAATTTCGATGCTGGATTTGTTGAGAGCTCAAACACAGGATCTTGGGGAGCTATCCTTAGGGATGAGGTTGGTCATGTTATTCTTTCAGCCTGGGGGCGATTAGACTACTGCCCGTCTGCTGAAGTGGCTGAAGCTATCGCTGGTCTGTATAGTATTAAAGCTATCCTTCCGGTTTGTGTTAGACCTGTCATTATCGAGAATGATTGTGCTGCTGTGATCAAGGCTTTACAGAATAAAACTTCAGATAAATCAGTTATTGCAGATTTGGTGAGAGACATGCAGGAACTGCTTAGCTTCTGTCCGGGTTTTCAGTTTGCTAAAGTGCATCGTGCCTGCAATTCTGTAGCTCATGAGTTGGCTAGACTAGGAAAGTATGAGCGTGAGTGTGTGTTAATCGATTCAGCTCCTCCCTGTGTGGCTGGACTCATCGAGCGTGAATGTAATCAAACTACTTCGGTTTAACTATATATGCAAGCCAGTTTCAAAAAAAAAAAATTGTAAGTAGTTAAACAAAAACATTTATGTATTTGAATATAATTTTTTTAGTGTGTAACATGCTATAGAGAGAATTAATTATTTGGTTAATTAGCTAGTTTAGTAGATGCACCTCCGGACCCCAACTCACTGTAGAGGCTAATGCAAACCTTGCAAGTGAGTACTCATCCCGTTACAGAAAAGAAGGCATACCAAAAAAAAAATTGAATCAAACAATGTCAATTTTGGTGAAGTTTATTGAAAAGACCATCACAACTTTAATGAAAGATAAATACCCTAGGATAATATATCTTTTTATGCGTAGACTAGGATAATATATATAGCGATTTATGTGTAGTAGCATTTTTTCTAGAATCACAATACATATGTATACGGTCAGATACGTAGACACACTCAATTTTGGTTTGATATAGTATATATTAATGATTTTTTATAAAAAATTGCTACCTTTTAAATAGTTTGACCGTAGAAAAATAAAATATAGGTATTTTGCTGAATGGGGGGAGACGATGGAGGAAGCCGGGCGGAAGCGGAAGCAGCCTGGGAACCCGATCCGACGTGCTGGGCTTCTTGTCATCTTGTCGGTCTTGTTTTTATCCACGGCGGCGCAGGTGGAGCGCGCGTGCCATCGGTGATCGGACTAGTCAAGCACGTGCCGGCGGTGGCGAGAGGTCCGGCCAATCGTTCGTCCACGCAGGCTGGCCTCGACAGCGTGGGCAGGCAGAGCAGCTTATCTTCCACTGATGGCTCCTTTTACTCATTTTTTCCAAAAGAATGTCTCCTTCGCCAAACTAATCCAACATATTAACCACTGAGTGGTTTAGCGCACTCACTCGCTCGCTCGACAACTCCTTGACCGGATCATTTAGGACTCGTGCGCATTGCTATGCATATACTCAACCAGTCGGCTGTTCAGTCGATATACTGGCAAGATCGGCAGCGCATCAAGTCCTCCTCGAAACAGACTTTCGCCCCGCTTTATAAATAAAACAACCACAACCATCTAGCGCATCAAGTCAAGCTAGCAACGGAGAGAGAAGCTTCTGAAGTCGCAATCCGCGGGCAGGTAGGCAGACACAGCGGGGTGGACTGAGGTAACTGTCTGTAATCCACTAGCTAGTTTGTCCTACTCTACTTGCAGCGATCGATGCGCGCGCGCGTCACATCGCGCCCGCGGCTATCTTGCTGGCTGGCTATAACCGCCTAGCGGGACCTCTAGAACAGAACAGTCTCATCGTCGTCGGGCGGCGAACACGAGGTTGGGAGGTCCGATCGACAGGGACAACCCAAGCCAAGCCAACCCTGAAGCCAGGACTAATTTTCAGAGGTGATGGACGCATCCATGCAGGTGACACTTCAGTCCTTGACTAGCTCGCAGTACAACTTGAATTTCCTTGCTAAACTCGGATAAACACCTACGCAAGCAGTACGAGTTTAATTACCATAGACCGGACAGATTATGCGCGCGCGTGCCCTTTAACTTTGGTGTCTCAGCTATATATGCAGCAAATAAGCTAACATGGCGAGGCTTCATGCATTGGAAAATTCTGCTACACGATCCTGTCCAAAGGGCTTGGAAATGTAGACCATCGTTTTCATCCAGACACGGGGTAGCGTACTGCCTTGAAACCAACCCGTGGGGATTGATTCGTCTTCCTGCGATATGGCTAGTTTCTCCGAGAATCTAGGCACCGGTCGTCCGAGGATCTCTTGTGGTAGGATGTTCCGTCAACGGTCGCACGTGCAGAGAACGGTCTGGCGTTGGTAGGAATCAAAGTTTAGATCTATATATTACATCGCTGTTGTTAGTTTTGTTGAGCTGATGACGTGGGCTTAGCCCGGTGGGTTAACTGGAGTTCAATTTCTGTTAGAAACGAATTTTAGAATTATCACGCCAAGTCCCGCTTCTACTATATCAAAAAAGTCTCTAGTTCCTCCTAAACATGGTTTTTTTTTTGTTAGTTTTGTTGAGCTGCTTCGATTAGCCTCCGCGATGACGAGGAGATTAAGTGGAGCACTCGCATTATCTCCACATGCATTTTTTTTTATCTCCACATGCATTTTTGCCCCACCATATTTGGCGTTTGGATTTATGCAAAATAATATCGTGCAAATGTTGAGGCATGTATGATGTATCCTATGCATAGTTTAAAATAGCCGGCTATAGCTGGGTTATAGCCCTCTATAGCTTTTTCCGCATGGTGCGGCTAACTGCATTAGCTCGCTATCGAAAAAAATTGCATTAGCTCGCTAAAAGGTGTCAAAGTCTTTAAATAGCCGGCTATAGTCAGGCTATAGCCGGGCTATAGCTGTTTTAGGAGGTCGTGGCTATAACTTGTAGCCGGCTATTTAAAACATTGATCCTGTGCCATTAACGAATGTCACAAGTAACGGATGAATAAAGGAAGACACCGTGTCGGCAATCCAAGAATACAACCCATTAAAACAATCCAATAATGTTATTTTGTAAAAATACTCCGTGCTAAACTAGGCAATTAATCTATAACTAGTTTTTCTAGAGATTTTGTTGAATTTTAAATAGTCTGACGTAGAAAATGAAATATAGGTGTTTTTTTCAGAAACGGAGTTAGCGTTTGACAACTTTATCTACCTCCATAGATTTGTATAAGTGTGCACGCACTAGCGGAGCTATGCACGCGGAGGGGGGGGGCATTATAGGGGGGAAATATGTAATTTCCCACCACCCCGTATTACACATACACAAGGATCTGCCCCTAGGGACGCCACCACGACCGACAACAACGATGATGAAGACCATTGGGTCAAGGCTAGGCGGTAGGCCCAGGCCGACAGTCAGGGTCTTTACCATCGATGATGCCTTGAATCCTACCAATACCTTATGGCACTGGCGAGGAGGATGAGGAGTCCAACGCTGAGGACACAACCAATGGATAGATAATGTAATCGCATTCTCATCGGCGCTGGTTACACATAACTACTATATTATAGGGCAACGAACTTCTTTTTTCTTAGAATTTTGAGATCTGCTGTGAATTAATCTGTGTATACTTTTGGTGCTCTCTAGGATTTTTAAGAGTGGGAAACACCTATGCATTTTTTTTTTCACTTCCTTTGACGGGTGGCTGTACCATTTTTACGCACGGTCAAAGCGGTGAGCCGCTTAACCATCGGTTCTCGATTCCCCACCCCTCCCATCTCTTCTCTCTGTCCGGGCATGCTCCTCTCGGCCTCTTCCAAATAGCCATATCCAGAGCCGCCGCCGTCGGCTCAGTCATCGGGGCAGCTAACGCTGACCTAGCCACCGCAGATCGGGAGGGGGTTGGGTGGCGGCGCCGTCGTCGGTATGGACGCGCAGCTTTCCTGCTCTTTTCTCCAGGCTGTGGCTATCTTGCTCCTCTCCGTTGAGTACGACGTCGCCTTTGTCGGTGAGCTACATCTTCCTACTCTCTCGCCTCCATGTTCTTTCCCCTTCTCCTTCTATTCCTCACCATCGGCCAGTGAACGGCCAGGGAGGGCGTCGCGGCGGATGTGTGCGCGGCCCCCCACGGCGGCTGGCGCTGAACGGGTGAGCCGGGCGTTCTCGCCGCTGGAGGCGTTCGTGATCCAACGGCCGACAGCTTTGGGGGATCGATAAGGTGGAGATGGAGTCCTCACACCAGAGGAGGAGGGGCTGCTGGGAGGAAATCGCCTCCACAATCCCCGTCAGGCTCCACCGATCCACCTACCTCGAACCGCGCCCGCCTTGAATGCCTCATCCAAGCTCACCTTCGGTGATGAGCCCAGCACCGGTGCCGCTTCACCGGTACGATCTCTTTTTCTGGCCATGTTTGAATTTCCAGTTTCCCCTGGATTTGTGGGGATTATCTCTCAGGATTAATTTGTTGTTGTGATTATGGTTTGATTCGTTGGGTTAACTGAGTTTTAGTGCTTAGGTTTTTGGCCTGCAGGGCCTCGCCCATGCCGACGCACACGCCCGTCATCCCACGCCCCTCGCCATCACAGCTCTTTCCATCTGTAGCGAGGCGAATCTGCTCTTTCCAAAGAACCTGCAATTTCGAGTTCTGTACCATCTTGTGAAGGCCCCTGTCTACACCTACATGCACTGCAATCTGAAGCGACGCGGTCCTTCTCTTTCCAAGGGGCTTTTCTTCTCTCGGGAAAAAACAAAGGGTAATTAGAGGCATCAGTCAGCAGTCTCAATAGATGCTGAAATTAAAGATTTAATAGATTCTAAAAGATTCCATGAGAATCACCAACACATCACTACATAGATCACAACAACCCTTGGCTTGAGCTTCTTCTCCAAATGCAATTTGCAGGTAAAGTTTCCCGTGCCTCAAATCCCAATCTTCAGATAAAATTTGCCCTGCAGTACACAAAAATAAAATGCAACTTCAGAGAGAGAGAGAGATAGAGATAGAGAGAGGACCCGACTTATATGCAAGCGGATGCAGTGGATATATCAGCAAGTAGAAAGGAGAGGATGTGAAAAAAGGGCATGCTCGCTGTTAAGTCTGAGAATTTGAACCACATACATGGATCGGAGAAAAAGCAAGTAAATTGCTCAGGTTTTCATATGGGGAAAATTAAAGAAATAACTAGAGTAGTAGAAACTTTTGGTGCAGGTTTATAATTTCTTAATGCTAATAATGTTTAAAGTAGGTTTATCGAATTTCCCTTTCAAATATGTGGAAATGAATAAGAGCTGATCCGGGGGTGGCCATTCCTTTTTAGGCTCATTTCAGTTGCTGACTGCTGCAGGAATCTGCAAGGTCTTCAACAGAGTAGAGGGAATCCACCACCAGGGTGAATGGTGGTCCTCTCTCTCTAGCTCTCTCCAAATGCCTCTTCTACCTTTTTTTAGCGAAGATCCAGATTCCCTCTTCTATTTCCATGTCTTGACAAGTTTGAATTTCTCCAATAAGAACAAGAACATAATAGGTTTTTATAACGTATTTTGAGTGGTTGTGCTCTTGCTGATGTTTGTTTTTTAATCAAATGCTTGCAAATTAGTTGGGAATTTCCTTGGACCGTTACTTTCTATATACCTACAAGTTTGTGTTTGACTAGCATTTTCGGAAAATATTGTGGACGGGCAAAGTAAGGTAAACGGCTGCACATCAAAGACCAAACTGTAATTATAAAGAGTGTTTCGTCCAATAAGACTGAAAAGAGGAGGAATTTTCCTATGTACTTTTAGTTTTGTACAACACCATAGATGGAGTAATGATTAACAAAACTTTCTTAACTTAATCATCTCCCCCTGTCTTTGACAACGAATGGTTGTGCTCAAAGTCCATGTGCTAGCAACATATATGGCTGCGATTTTTCAGAAGATATATGACTTTCGAGAAACATACAATTTTATGTCGTAATGCAGTTTCTGACATGGTCACATCCCACTTTGGTATTATAAGTGTGCATAAGGTTCCGATGTTGTGCATAGATTTTTTTATTATAGTACTATGTGATTTAGAGTTTTCTCTTTCAACCACAATAAGAAGGTACAAATGAGGCAACTAAATGGGTCAAATGGGTGTGGTTCTGCACAATAGATATCACCCTCTCTCTCTCTCTCTCTCTCTCTCTCTCTCTCCTTTTACCTTTTGTTTTTGCTTTCATATGATTTTTTTGCCAAGTACTTATCCTTGAGTTTATTCAGTTCCGTTGATTGAGAGATGTCTCCTCGACCTTGGTGATATCATTATCTTCAAATTGTTTATCTCTACATGTAGGTGTTGGAGCTCATGCGGCAATATATTAAGGATGAAATGAGGCCATGCAGAGTCATTTTTCTGTCATGTATCATTGTGGTTCTTGTTTTCTATATGTAACTGTGAAAGGTATTTCCTTCTCTTGATTGGTACAGTTAAGTGGTTTATATGAAATATATAGCTGAATGATATTTAGTCAGTGTCTTATGTACAAAAACATAGTAAACAACATCAGGCACTGAATCTTATGTCCTCTGTTTTCTAGCATGTCAGCTCTTTTATCGGACCAATTAGTGTGAACTTAACTAACGGGAAAGTCGCAGATCTGCAGGGACCATTCGAGGGTGTTTGCCATTTCTTTTATTCATTTTCTCACTTAGTTCTTCATTGCTCTCATAGAACTTGATTTAAAGTTTTTGGCTGAAGCCGGTTCCACAACTTGATTCAAAGGCCGTCAAAGGTCTCAAAGGCTGCGCATGATGTTGATTCTGGAAATTGCTAAGCTCACAAAACAATCCATGGAGCCTCGGCAGGGAAAACATACAGTACATGCTACATATAATTTCACCTTCTTGGGCATAGGTACTTCTGCATATCTGATAGACTATGGACATAATCCGTGTTTACGTTCTTAAACTACTGTAAATGCCAAATTTAGGCAGAAAATCGGCCATGGTAAATACCAATATATTTCTGGATAAGTATAAAACATCATGTGTTTTCTTATGTTTATGTGTTCTGCCCAATTTGATACCTCGAATGTAAGTCATGGGTATATTCTACATTTTGCATCATAATGATGATATATGTAAGTGCTTTCTTTGTGCTCTCACGGTTTTTGAGTCGTGACTCAAAAATGAGTCGCCAAACCCTGCGACTCATGTATAGTCGAGCAAAAAACATGTATAGTCACCATAAGTCCTTGTATAGTCGCGAGTTGCCGCCGTTTTTGGAAAATGGCTCGGCGACTATACAGCGACTCAAAAACCATGGCTCTCACTATCATGATTCAGTAACTATCACTTTAGGGATGTAGACAGAAGCATAGCATTTTAGTCAATACACAAAAAAGTTTTCCACTTTAGTCGAAATGATTTAGTAACAATGACTCACTACCTATTTCCGGAATGTTCTGATAAACTAAAATCTCATTAATTTCTTTATATATAACATCACCGGAACAATCAAGTATATAGTAAAAAAGGAAAACATACATGCAAGTATCTGTTTAATTTTCTTGCAAGAACACAGTGAAATTTTGACAAGCTGCTCCCCTGAATTTCTTTTATTTGTCCTTGCTTACCTACCAAATAATTATCTAGCTTTGATTCACATTGCAGGGAAACACAATGGAAGAGTATACCAAGAAACCACGTCTCAATTGAGAGAACAATTAAAACAATGATGAATCTATACATTTGAAATTTCATGGTACTGGAGGGCCCTGCCATTTTGCGCTTGATTGTTCTTCTGCTTGTGTGGGCACTTCTGGCTGGATTGCTAAATCATTACAACAAGTTGCTTAACATGGTGGCATTCTTCCTTGGTAATATTGCGCCCGTAAATCTGATACCTACTATCCATACATGATCATGTACAAACTATTATCTGTTTTTCTTAAGTGATTGATTGGTTGTGGAGAATTAGAACTGTTAAAAGAGGATGCCTGACTACAACTCAGTTAGATGGGAGTCTCTCAAATTTTTCATTTTGAGTTATATGATCTGCCCGCAATTTAAACTCAGTGCCCCTAATTGAGCATGTACCAAGTTCTTTTGCTTTGGTCAAGACGAGTGACAATGATTCAGATCTGGTCTATGCATTACTACAAGTTAAGATGGTACGGCAACATCTCCACTCGATTCTTGCCTGATCGCAATACTATCTATAAGAGCGCATACATTGTTGATGTATCATATTTTCTTCAAGTGATGTTGTAATGAAGTTCTGTGTATTCTACGACGGCTCAATTTGTGCTATGCCTATAATCATTCATTTTCATTCTATTTTCCTTCTAATGTTTCTTATATTTCTTTGATTTCTACTTTTTGTATGCCTCTAATCTGTTTGATCACTCTGACTGTGTTGTTATATATTTAGTAATCAGTTCTGCACCCTGGAAACAGAGATTTAATGACTGTTTCTATCTGTCTCATGTTCATTTTATCTATTTAACTTATTAAGTTCAGGATTAGTCTAAACATGTGTTACAAATATAAGTATTGTGTCCATGGTTTTCGCCAAATCTCCCATCTGGCGTGGCGTGCCGCCGCGCCGATCTTTGCTAGTATAAGATTATGGCGATGCATACCTCCACCACTCCCCCTTGGAGTTTCTTGCCAAACTCCCACCAGAAAAAAAATGTTAAAAAAACAAAAAAAAAATCCATGCGTATATATCGATATTATACGTAGGCGTCATTTTCACGAAAAATCGAGTTTTTGTAGCACCGAATTATATATATTTTACATATGAGAAAAAAAGATAACTGTTTTTTATGAAACAACTTTGCGAGCAAATAGAACATCAAGATGTAATGACATCTCTTGTTGGAACTTATTGACATCTCGAAAATCAGGAGAAGATGCTTCCAGCCTCCAGGTTGAGAAATGTCTTATCCACATCTGTATGTACATTAAACCTGGTGTTTCTCATTTTTTTCGATAAAGGGAATATATTAATATCGAGAGATACCAATTACACCTCTTCCAACAACCACTGGCACTACGGATGCACACAGCCAAAAAAAAACTAAGAAACAAAAGTCCCGCTACGTATCACGGACCTAACAACAATAATACATCCACCCCATGACACGAATGCAACTCCCAAACACGACGCTCCAAGAAGGGAACAGCTCCAACACCGTCATCGCCCGATCAAAGATCTTAGGTTTTCACCTGAAGATAGTCCCCACTCTCAAACAATGCTCCACAAGGTCACCGTCAACAACCTGCACATTGGGTTTTCACCCGAAAGGTATCTTCTTCATGTGTTATCGCCCCCTTTCATACCGCTGAAGCCCGGACACCAAGCAAGCCCTCAACAGCGCGGAGACTTGAACCTCCTTAGCTAGTCCTCCCTCCGCCTTCTTGAAATTCTCTTCTTCCGACTTTCATCATGGATCCATAGTCACTTGATGTCAACACAAAGAGCTTCGCGCCGCTCCCTCCAAACCAAACGGTTGGAATAAACGCATGGGTGCGCACGACCGAATACCTCCGATCCACAAACTGCACTATACATTCGCCGGCGGAGCCTTCCGAACTCAACCCTCCGGCAGATCACGAGTCCAGGCCTCCGGTAGGTCCTCCTCTTCACGCAAGAGAGGCCCTAGGACCGCCGCCTTTATTCAGGCCGGACCCCCACGTCGGCGACCATCCCGGGCTGGCCAACCCAACCCTCCACCGGCGACACCATCGCCGGCTTCCATGCACCTCCATCTCACCGCCGGATGGCGATGATAGATCAAAATCCACCACCACCAACCGCAGGCCGACCCTCTCCGCGAAGAAGAGGCCACCTCCTCCGTCAAACCCAAGGCTGCTGCTCGGGCGCCCTCGTGTCACGGAAGATGCCCGAGATCGCCTCCACGCACCAACGAGAGGCGGGGGTGGATGGCATGGCGCAGACCGAGGGTCTGGCCGTCGCCCACCACCAACCCCTGGGAGTGCTGCGGGAAGCCGACGAGAGAGAGACCGCAGCGCCGCCCCACCGGCCGGGCCAGCGGGGAGGGGGCCGCGCCGGCGCGGCCGCCCGCCAAGCATCGAGGAGATCCGGCCGCCGATCTCCACGCGGCGACGAGGAAGGGCCCCCGCCGCCGCCACGCCCCGAGGGACTTTGCCCCGGCGGCGCTACCGGCGGCGGCGGAGGGTTGGGGGCGGAGACTTACAGTAATTGTTAGAGGTTCTTCATATTTTTACCCAGTTCAAGCTGGTTAATACCCGCGATAGTTCCACCTGGTGTTTCTCATGGCAGAATAGGACGGTTCCAGCTTTGCACGCTCGAATAATACATGGTTCTCGTGCAACATCCTACCAGGATCTGTTTGTTAGCGTGTGTGCACTGTTTCCTTCAGCCGATGTGCAGACATTTTTCTTTTCAAACAATCAAACCGAGGTTTAAGAGTTTAAATCTTAATTCTAATGGAGCCACTTCACTAGCTTGCTGTTATGTCTGTCTGCAGCACATCGGTTTTACCAGACAGTGGTATCAAACCAAACTGAGCTGTAAGCGTGTGGCAGTGGCGCCCAGGACGATCGAGGAAGCCGGGCGGAAGCGGAAGCAGCCCGGGAGCTCGATCCATCGGACTGGGATCCGCGACGTACATGCTTGTCTTCTCGTCATCTTGTGTGTCAACTTGTCTTGTTTTTATCTGCCGCGACGATCAACTAGTCAAGCACGTACCGGCGGCGGCGGCTCGCGCGGTCCGGTCAATCGTTCGTCCACGCTCGCCTCGACAGGCAGAGACTCTTATCCTCCGCTAGTGTCTCCTCTTGCTTTTCTTTCGAAAAAGAATGTCTCCTTTTACTACTTTGCCTAACCACTCCAGCCAAAGAAAATACTAAGCACTAAACATAGGGAAACTAAATTTGTCGAGTGGTTTAGCGCAGTCACTTGCTTGACAACTCCTTCACCGGATCATATATAATATGCCGCACATTTAGGGCTCGTGCGCATTGCTATCGTTGAGCCAGTCAGCAGTAGAAGTACTGCATCGTTGAAGCTTATTCGCAGTTCTCTACTCTCTAGTCTCTAGATAGCGATGGAGAGAAGCTTCTGAAGTCGCTGTCCTGGAAGTCGCAATCCTTGGGCAACCAGGCAGCAGGCGCAACGGGGTGGACTGAGGAGGTAACTGTCTGTAATCCACTAGTTTTCATGCTCTACTTGACCAGCAGCGGATAGATGCCCCTGGCTACGAGAAGGGAAGGGTCTCGGCGCCGAGCGCGAGGCTGCAAGGTCCGATCGACAGGGACAACAGCGCAAGCCAACCCTGAAGCCATGACTAATATGCATGCTGCCGACGGTTCAGTCCTTGACTAGCAATATAAATTCAATTCTCTTGCTTTTTTCGATAAAGGAAATATATTAATATCAGAAGATACCAATTACACCCAGCCTCTGCAACAACGCACCGTCCTAATACACGATGACAAAAAAAAAGAGAAAAGAAGCTAAAAAAGAGTCCCGCCATTCTGCTAGCAACAACAATACAACCACCACCATGAACTCCAGACTCTTCAAAAGCGACGCCTCCAAGAAGGGAACGGTGCACCAACGCCGTCGTCGCCCGATCAAAGATCTTAGGTTTTCACCCTGAAGATAGTCCACGCATTCAAAACAATGCCTTCAACAAGGTCATTGACAGGCACAATCAATTAAGAACAGACCTTAGATTTTCATCCTGAATGGAAAATTCAATTCTCTTGCTAAACTAGGATAAACATCGCGTGATTGCCCGGAGATCGAGTACGTAGTAGAAGGCACGCTCACCCCAACCCCAACCCTCCCGCACCCCCGCACCCCAACCCTCCCGCCGCCGCCGCCGGTAGCGCCGCCGGGGCAAAGATCTCGGGGCGTGGCGGCGGCGGGGGCCCGCCCTCGTGACGCGTCGAGAACGGCGGCCAAGGAGTCTCTCACGCGGCGGCGGCCCTTCCGCCTCCCGGGACGGCGGCGATCGGACGAGGATGGAGGGGCGGCGGCGGTTCTCCCGGGGACGATCCTGCTGCGGGCTGTGGCCTCCCCGCCTCCAATCGGCGGCATGCCGGTGGTGGTGGCTGGTGGAGGCGCAGCGCCTTTCCCTCCGCCTCTCGCCGGTGAGGGCGATGATCTTGGGCTTCTCCCGCGTACGAGGACGCCCGGGGCAGCGGGTTCGACGGTGGAGGTGACCCTCTTCTTCGCCGGAGAGGATCGGCCTGCGGTTGGTGGTGGTGGATCTTTTGATCTATCACCGCGTTCCGGCGGCGATGGAGGTGCTTGGAAGCCGGCGATGGTGTCGCCGGTGGAGGTTGGAGTGGCCAGCCCAGGATGGTCGCCGACGTGGGGGTCCGACCTGAATAAAGGCGGCGGTCCTAGGGCCTCTCTTGCGTGAAGAGGAGGACCTACCGAAGGCCTGGACTCGTGATCTGGATGGAGCGTTGAGTTCCGGAAGGCTCCGCCGGCGAATGTAACAGTGCTTTTGCCTGGAGTTTGGGATCGGAGGTATTCGGTCGTGCGCACCCATGTTTTTATTCCGACCGATTGGTTCTGGAGGGAGCGGCGCGAAGCTCTTTTTCTGTGTTGACATCAAGTGACTATGGATCCATGATGAAAGTCGGAAGAAGAGAATTTCATGAAGGCCGGAGGGAGGACTAGCTAAGGGAGGTTCAAGTCTCTGCACTGTTGAGGGACTTGCTTGGTGTTCCGGGCTTCATGGCAGCGGTATGAAAGTGGGGGCGACAACACAGGTAAAGTGCAGAGTCCTACCTTTCAGGGTGAAAACCCAATGTCTGGCCGTAATTTGTTGTGCCTGGCAATGATCTTGGTGGAGGCATTGTTTTGAGAGCGGGACTATCTTCAGGGTGAAAACCTAAGATCTTTGATCGGGCGACGACGATGTTTGAGCACTGTTCCTTTCTTGGAGGCGTCATTTTTGGAGAGTCTGTAATTCAGGTGTTGTCTTGGCGGTGGATGTATTGCTGTTGTTAGGCCCGAGATACTGTAGCGGGACTTTTGTTTCTTAGTTTTCTTTTCTTGTTTTTTGATGTGTGCATCCGTAGTGCCATTAGGGTGGTGCGTTGTCGCAGAGGCTGGGTGTAATTGATATCTTCTTGATATTAATATATTCCCTTTATCGAAAAAAAGGATAAACATCGCGTTTTCTCTACGGAAGTACAAGCATCATCAAGCACGAGTTAACTACTCACTCTGGTCCTTTTTAATTTACTCAAATTTAATATATAAATGTACTAAATCTAAGTTAATTAAAAGAGAGCGGAGGAAGTAGCGCAGAACGGACAGATTATGCCCTTAGCTTTGGTGTCTCCGCAATGCAGTTGGATGAAGCAGCAAATAAGGATACTTTATGCACCAATTAAGAGAGCATAGTTATTATTCTTAGTGCAATATGCATAGTTCCAAAATTATTATTGATAGATTCATGATTGTGCTATTGTTTGTTCTTAAATTACTTGTATCTAGGCTTCGTGCATTAGAAGGTCATGGAAATAGAGACCATCGTCATCCACGGGGTACTACTTTGAAATCAAACCGTGGGGATTCATTCATCTTTTCTAGATGAATGCCCTATTCTGGTCCCACAAGCATACATATCACCTGTTAGAGTATCTTCAATAGTCGCGTTAAATTTTGGTACTGTAAAAGCACTTTGCAGGATGCTTCAGCCGTGTTTCACGCGTGATGCCACATTCACCTCGAAGCTCTAAATTTTGGAGCTGTAAAAACGGGTAGTTTTCCCTGCACGTGATTTATGCCACGCGCTCTTTTCGGCATGGTAAATATAGTACGCGAGATAGCATTTTTGCAGCGCACTCCATCTTACAGTGCCAATTGCAGCGTTTGCTGGAGCATCAATTTGCGCCTCTCGCATGCTAAACTAGGCGCTTTTTTAGATATATCGCCGAATACAGCGACTGTTGGAGATGCTCGTATGAATGCTCTTGTTCACTTATGGTTTTGGATGACGATTCTGTTTTAGCATTTTGTAATTTTTTCTTTTAAAACGGGGCCAAAAGCTTTTGGCTCGTTCGATTAATTAAGAAGAGTATTTTACAAGAAAAATAAAGGCTAAATACAGCGGGATTACTCTCCCGGCACTAAATCACTCAAAGTTTTTGCTCCCGCCTTTACCCAAATCCGAGCCTCTTTCTTGATCTTGTCGAGGATGATCAAAGAAGGGACATGCTTGTTTTGAAATATTCCTGCATTATGCTCGTTCCAAATTTCCCATGAGGTGAGCAATGTGAGAGAAGCAAACACTTTTTGGTTCATAGTTGAGTCACCCGACACCTTGAACCACCAACTCTCAATAGAGAGGCCCATCCATTGTTGGACAACAGTAGTATGTAATCTGATCCAATCCTTGATGATGCCACAAAGGCGCGTGGTGTATCGGCAATTGACAAGTGAGTGATGGTTTTCGGTGCTCTCTTGCAAACGGGGCAAACTCCGCAATTAGACCAACCATGCGTTGTTAGCCAGTCGGCCGTCCACACTTTTATTTGAATTGCAAGCCAATCGAAGACTTTTATCATCGGGGTGTCCAAACCTTACAAACCATACGTTTCATGTTAGTAAATGTTGCTCCTAGAATTGCGCTTTATAAGCCAAGCCCTCTCTATCTTGTTGATGTACTTGATGGAGCTCAGAGGGAATATGAGATGTGTCAAGTGGTAGATGGCTTGGGAGGTAATCATAGATTTAACAAGAAATGTGCGCCCGGCGGTGGTGATGAATTTTCTATTTTAAGTTGGCGATTTTCCCGCAGCCTTGTCCTCTTGGAATTGGAAATCCCCTCTCCGTATGCGTCAAACCGAGATTTGCATGCCTAAGTTGTCACGCCTCGAGACCGGTCCTGAACGAGACAGCCATTGCGCGCCTATACAACGACAGACTTATACACCGCAAGGCTAAAATGCAGGGTTGACTAAAACAGTGGATTTCTAAAAGCTCATATACAACATTTTACAACTTTATTTACAACTCCACAAGAATTACAACTAAATTCTCTAATTGCTTTCCACCCGCTAGTCCAGCCTAATCTTCTGATAACGAGATCTTCTCCGCGTTCTTACGGTAGTGTCCATATTGCGACTAAAAAAATAAGAGACTTGGGTGAGTACGACAAGTCATACTCAGCAAACAGATTATAAACAATCATATGAGTGGTAAGATAGAAATGCTTTTCTGAAAAACTAGTGGTTAAAGTAATTAAGAAAATTAAAATCATGGTGCCACACATGAAAGTAAGCCAACTCGAGAGTTACAGGGGTGAAATTCCCCACGTTTAAACCCGCAGAGGGGTATTCCAACGTCGACAACCTCAACTAGCACCCTATAGATAATAGAAGTGCATAGCTATTTAGCCCACTAGATCCCGAACACATGAACATACTGATATCGATTGCTCCTAACGATCATTGATATTTTCCAGAACAGGGTCGTTCCTATTGGAGAACTCAGCCAGCCAGTCACATACCTACCGGCAAAGACATTTGCCAGCAGGGTTATAGCAGCCAGGCCAAACTACGAGAGAAAACCCTTCCATGTAAGTTACATTGCTATGTTAGGTGAATTTTTTCGGCAGTAGAGGTCCCCTTAGGTTTGGTCCATGGTGTAGTCAGGGCCGGCCCTGGGGAGGGTCTGGCGGGGCGGCCGCCCCGGGCCCAGAAAAAGTAGGGGCCTGTATTTTCTATATAGGCTTATTATACATCACATAAAAAAGCACTTAACATTTTATGATGGGCTTAAGTCTATATACTTTGGGCTTTTTTTTCATTTCTGATCCTGGCCGGCCTCACTGAGCGCAAGTACAAGTTCCATCTACTGATCGATACAAAACACCTGATTGATCGATACGAAACGTCCCGGCTATAACCATGGCGGCTCCTGCTCTTGCTCTCGCCGATCGCGACCGCGCGCAGTCACAGACTCCTAGTCCGGCAATTCCTAATCAGGCAATCACCCAATCTGCGTTGAAGATTAAGATAGAATCATAGAAGGTTGCACTTCGCTGCGATGTTAACATGGCGGAGAAAATTTTAAGGTATCATGTAAAAATTATTATTTTTATATGAATATTGTAATTGGGTATACTTAAAGTATTTATTTTTCGTCATCTCATACATGCGAAAAAAAACTATAGTAAGAGAGGGCCCAAAATTCTAGTTCCGCCCCAGGCTTCCGAAATCTCAGGACCGGCCCTGGGTGTAGTGCAAGTGAATGCTTACATGTAACTATGCATCCATAATTAATCAATTGTCTTTGTCTTCGTTATTTATAGTAAACATTTTTACTCATTCATCTCTGTACATCTTGCTTATTTTTACAACAATACAATGCATGTAGATCCTTAAGATAGAATATTGTACTTATACAGTATAAAAATCTTGTGGGGAATACATGCTTTACAAATTAGAGACCATATGTTAGAATACTTGTTTTTTTTTTCTTTTAGGCAGGAGCTCTTCGTAGCCTATGATTGAATTGATCGCTTTTGACATAGAATATGTAAAAGTTATTCACATGTCCACCCGGATTAATTTATGCCATTTGCGTGTACTTTGGACATGTCCTCGAGTTCGTGAGTGTTTTGGTATCCTTGTGTATCTTGCTAGAGTGATCTAAAACATGCAGTCTAACAAATATCTAGACAGAGATTTCTGGAATGATTGGCCAATTTGTTTGCAAGTAAATAGAAGGATCAATTACAACCGTACCGAGTTAAATATTCTAGAGCATTAATATTAGTTGCCTACAATGAGTTTGCCTGAACCATTGGCATTGCTTGTCTGTTTGTTCTTTCAAAGTCTGGCATCATGTCTTTCATGTTGTGAGCCTCGAAAACCGTGTAGCATCGTTGCATGAATACATTTGTACCTGGTCTAGAAATATCAGCTAAGCTCATAAATTAAATATTAATAGTGTTTTGATAAGGAAAAAACAAGGATAGAGTTGTGGAAATCTAGAAATAATCCTTCACGGATAGAGTTATCAAATAGCAGTGGGTGTACTTTATCAGGAAAAAAAATACCAATGGGTGTAACCGCCTAGCTGGACCGCGAGAAGAGAACGGTTCTCATCCTGGTCGGGTGAGAGGGACAACCAAAGCCAAAGCTAGGACTAAGAGTATGTTCGTTTTCAGAACCAAGTGGAATAGAACGGAATTATTTCGCGTCTAGAGCCAATTCTTATGTTCAGTTGTGAAATGGAACGGAAGCGAGTGGTTCCTTAAAAGAAAATAATAATTGGCCGTTGTATGGATGAACTAGCGCCGAACGGACAGATTATGCGAATGCGCTTTCAGAAAAAAAAAAACATTGGTCTATCCGCCATATATGCAGCTAGAAGAAGCATCAAATAAGCTAACCTGACAACTCTCCATGCAATGGAAAGAACTCTGCTACACGGTCCTCTCCAGAGGGCATGGTATCGGAGACCATCGTTTTCATCCAGAGACGACGGGGTGCTACTACCTTGGAATCAAAGCGTGGGGATTGGTTCACCTTGATTGATGTGTTAGGGCATGAGCAATGGAGTAAGCTGTCCAACTAGGTTTGGATAAAACTTTTGACATATGCATGCCATGTTATGGTCCCATTAATATATCTTTCTCTCAAAAGTTGATTTGGTTTTTCTCTTTCTCTCTCACATTTTCACTCAGTTTTCACTTTATGGCTGAAGAGGCTGCCTCCTGATGAAGAGGCTACCTCCTCATCCGAACCTATTTTAGATCACCCAAATCTAACTAAAGTTATGAGACAGTACCTCTAGGGCAGTGCATTGGGCATGCCCTTAGCTAGTTTCTCCCGGGATCTACTTACCAGTGGTCCGAGCCTCCGAGGATCTATCTCGCGTAGTGGAATGTTCCGTCAACAGTCGCACGTGCGGAGAACGGTCCAGGTCCGTGGTATGAAGATGCTTCTTTCCTGTGCTGAAGTTCAGAGTTTTTTGCGGGAGCGTGAAATCTGGAATATGATTGAGAAATACATGGCGAGATGGGCTTCTGGATTCATCACAAGTGAGTAAGGCAGTACACCCGCGTGCCATGGCAGGCCGTAGAGTTGTGACTTGTTAGCCCACGCGGAGGCCGAGATATGCATGCAGAGAATCGCAAAACGGAGCGGATGGCCCAGGCCGAGTAAGCAGAGTGGCGTGAACAAAAATGTAAAACAAGGGGTAGCGTGGTCGGCAGGATTCGAACCTGCGCGGGCAAAGCCCACATGATTTCTAGTCATGCCCGATAACCACTCCGGCACGACCACTTGCTTGAACTCTAAGCCTAGGAACCTCTAGTTAACTGAGGACAGCTCAAGCAAACTAATAGCACCGGGACGAAGAGGGAGAAACATTCTGGTCTTAGAGCATCTCCAGTCGCGTCCCCCAAACCGTCCTCCAAAGGGATTTGGGGCGCCGAACAAAAAAAGAGTTCCAGCCGCGTCCCCCAAAGCCCATTTTTGTCCGGCGGCCCGATACGGTGTCCGGCGCCGAGCCGTCCCGTCCCACGGGGACGCTCGGGACGCCGGACACAACGAAAGCGAGGCCAACCGACGCGGGCCCGACCCGTCAGCGGCACGGAAGGCTAAAACCCCGTCGCCTACCTTTGGTCAAGCGACGTTAATGGCGTCCCTTTTTCCCGGCGACGCAGGACGCGTCTCGTCGTGCATGGCCGCGTGGCCGTCCGCGCCGGAGATATTGCGTGCAACCACCGCCGCCGCTGTTTTAAGACGCCCTGCAGTTATCGCCGCTCACCATAATCCTTCTTGTCGCCGCCGCCTCCTCCCGATCCTCTCCTCGCCGCTCAAAAAATGTCGAGCTCGTCCTCCCGCAAGATCGCCGCGGCGAACGGCCGGACGCGGCAGCCTCACCGTGGCGGAGGCGTGGCGCTGTACCACGCCCGGTATCCAGTCCCGCCGGACATGCGGCTGCCAAGCGCGGCGGCCGGAAGATGGCCGTGAACGGCATTGGCGTTCCGCCGCCGCCGAAGCCGAAGACGGACCAATGGAGGGACGCCATCAAGGCCCATCGGGCTCAACTCACCGCCGCGGAGCGGTTGGATCCGACGTGGCGGTCAACGACAACGACGCTGGTGGACGACGTACTTCCGGGCGAAGTACGACGTCGAGATGCAGCCGACAACCTCGTCGGCGGTCCCAACTGGAACAGGAAGGCCGCGCCTGTTGGGCGTTCCGGGGCGCACCCGAGAACGTCATCCGCGGCCTCCGCAACGGCGCTCCAAGGCGGAGATGCCGTCGTCGCCGCCGTTTCCTCACAGGAGGACGACGTACTCGTCCTCCTCGCACTCTTCTTCCTCGGGACCGGCGCGATCGACGCCGTCCTCGTCGCCGGTCGGCGCCCTACACCGTCCCCAAACGGGAGGTCAAGGAGGAGCCGGCGACGCCCGTCAACACGAGGCGTGGCGGTAGCGGCAGCGGGCGGCAACAAGGGAGGCGCGGCGGCGCCCTCCTCATCCCGAAGCCGGAGGTGAAGGAGGAGCCGGAGGAAGCGTCGCGGCGGCGCTGGCGGCGGAGTACGAGCGGCAGCGGCGGCTCATCGCCAGCAGCGACCCTGCCCAGGGCTGCGGGCGGCGTTCTTGGCGTCCATGGACGACAAGGGCGCCTGGAGGGGCGACCTGAGCGGCGATCGCCATGTCCATCCGCGACTCCGGCAAGCGGCTGGTGGACCTCACCGACGACGAGGCAGGACCAAGCGGCTTGGTGAAGGATGAGCCCGTGGACGAGCCCGTCGACGAGCGCGTCAAGCAGGAGGTCGTCACCGACGAGATGTACAACTTCCAGCAGTACTACGCCTCCGGCCGCCGCAAGTGGTTCTAGATTAGGTTTAGTTTTAAAGTTAGTCAAATTTCGTTCGAATCTATGTAAGTTTGGACGAATCTAATCGAATCTAGTTAAGTTCAAAATTTGCGAAATTTTGTTTGGGGGACGCGACTGGGGAGTGACGTCCCCCAAACGCGGCACGAACGAAACACGTCCCCCAAACGCTCAATCCGGCGCGGTTTGGGGGACGCGACTGGAGATGCTCTTAGAGCATCTCCAACAGAGGCTCTAAAATTTGGCGCTGTAAAAGACGTTTGCAACGCGCTCGATTCGGATATAGCGCGCGACACTAGTGCGAGCTTCGCCAGAGACTCTATTTTACAGCGCAACCAGAAAAGCCAAAAACAGCCCTTCGCCAGAGGCTGTAAAGTAGAGCTCCACAAACAAGTTTTTTCAACATACATACAACAAACAAGATCAAACACCCACAAATAAATTTGAAAAAATCAACTAAATTACTGTGAATTATCCATATAGCTAAAAAAAAAACAATCTGATAACAGGTCGAGGAGATGCGAAATCACACAGAGTTCAGAGCGTAATGGAAGGGAGTGGGACGAAGCAAGGGGGGATTGGCCGCCTGGGAGAGCGCGGCGTTCGTCTCGAATTCTTGCGGGAGATAGATACCTTGCGATCTGGAGGCCGATGGCTCTAGTGGCGGCGCCGGTGGCTTTCAACGGAAGCGGCGTCGTCGTCGCCTGTCCGCAGTCCGCACGCAGCAAGACGACTGCTCGTCGCCGCTCCGCCGCTGCGCCGCCAGACTCTTCGTCGCCGATTCGCCTCTACAACCACCAGCCGGCGGCGTCGTCAGGTGACTGCGTCAGGGGGGGATGACGGCCCCCGGCGACGCGGACGCCACGGCGCGCTGCTTGAAGAGGCAGTCGGAGCAGGACACCCGCGCGGGGGATGGGGAGGTTCTGGCGGGGCGGCCCTGGCGGCGCGGGAAATGGGGGAGGTCGGGCGCAGCAGCCCTAGCGGCGGGAGATGGGGGAGGTTGGGCGCGTCGGCCATGGCGCGGCGGGAGATGGGGCAGGTCGACGGGGCAGCCATGGCGCATCAGGCGAGGGGGAGCTCGAGCGGGGCGTGGCATCGGCTTCGATTTCAGCGTCAGTTTTCTTCCCGCGGTGGAGAAGCCAACTTACAGCGCGCGCCAGTTGACGCACCAAATATACAGCTTTGGATAGAGCAAACTACAGCGCGCACTAAAATATTTACAGCGCGGCCTACTTTGTAGCATCTGCTGAGGGCGTAAAAATGCGTTTGGCGCTGTATATTGGCAGTTTTTTTTAGCGCGCCTTGGAGATGCTCTTATCCAATCCACCCCACATAAAATAAGCAACCGGTCTATTGACTCTATTCCCCGCCGCGCTGGATTTCCTTGGTCGGCAGTTCGCACGGACACCTCGGCACGACGCATTCCTGCCACCCAAAAAAACCGGCCGGCGTGACGCGGCGGCAGCAGCTGGCCTCTTGTTCGTCCTGCGGCCGGCAACCAACCGAAGCAGCGCCCTTCCGTCGCTGTCTGCTCCACCTGCCGGCTACCGCTCGCCTGGACCTACGCAGCGGCGCCACGAAAGTACAGCATATCTATCGAGGCTCAGCGACGGATGTAGCGCTGACACGGAAGACCCCTGTCGGCTAATTGGTGTGCGTCATCCTCGGGAGACGAATTCAGAAATGCGCTGACGGGGTTGATGGGCGGCACGTACCCATCGATCGATCAGGAACAGTGGTGCGAGATGTGCTGTCACGTCGTACGTACCGCGCGCATGGCAGTGGCAGCATCTTCTCCATTTAACCAGCTCTGCCGCGCGCTGCCATGCACTGTCGCATGCTGCTGACTCGACGTCGCTCGCGCGCGCACACGAACCGGTGAACGGGCCATCGATCGACGAAACTAGCTAGACGCGGTCCGCAGTAGATTTGTCAGATTGAGGATAATAAGTTTCAAAAAGATTGAGAATTAGTATACGTAGTACGCGGTCCGCCCGCCCGGCCGATCCGGCTTGCTTTGCTGAGTGTTGTGTCTGACCTGTCATCAGCAACCGGTCTCCAGACCAAGAGGCCCGGTGGAGGGGACCTGAAAACACGTACGTGCATCTTGCTTGCTTTGCTTGGTCGCGTGTTTTCGCAATTGGCAACCTAGCTTAGCCCTTTCGCGAAAGGCGCGAATTGAGCGCACCGGCGCCTCGCGATACGACGGTTCTCGCCTTGTTAGTAAGAGGACGTAACGGTTCGCATCGGAAATGACGCGGGAAGGTTGGTCGTAGGCGTTAAATGGCCTCCCGTGCGGAAACCGAAGCGACGACGAGGGCGGCGACTGGTCACGCGGCATGCACCCACCTTCCCCACGCGTCTTCAATGCACGCCCGCCGTCTCCCTTAAAACCCCGCCGGCGCACTTCTCTTCTTCCCCGTCTTCCAACCCTAGACGCCATTGTCGCAGACGCCGCGCAAACAACCACGCACCCCACCGACGCCATGGCGCACAACGACGAGGCCGGCGGCAGCGGCGGCGGCGTGCTCCACTCACTACAGCTTACCTACGACGAGGCGGATGTACTGTACTGGCAGCGCATCCCCGTGCCAGTACAGTACAAGCTGCTGCACGACTGGCACGTCTCCAATGTGGGCTTCGCCGTGCCGCCACCGGCAGGACCAGAGATGCGAGCCCTCATCAAGGAACGATGGAACCGTCTGACGCCGGAGGAGGGGATACTGCCGACGAACACGCTCAACAGCCCGATGTGGCCGCAGCGATTCGAAGATGAGCACCACGTCGAGCTCGCGTGGGCGGCAGTATGGCTTCCTCCAGCGCGCATGCGGTGACCCGCCGCGCGTCCTTTTGTACTTCCCGCAGGCAGAGTGGATGCGCCGGAGGCGCCGCCTCTGCAGAACGCGCCGGAAAGGACTACGGCGTCCGGGAGCTAGCGCACCGGATTGCCAGCAGCCGGCGACCACACGCACTAGGTCGCGGCCACGCTTCCTTCGGAAGGCGTCGTCATCCACGACGGGGTAAGGCGCACGTCTTCTGCTCCGACCCGTCGGACGACGGGGTTGGGCTAACGCCACCGCCTCAAGGAGAAGGACGCCGTGGCCTCGCCACCACTTCCGTTGGCGAAGAATCAATGGTGGGAGAAGGAGGCGGCCCTCCGTGGCGGCGACGACATGGTGGAGTTACCCGGCCAGAACTTCATCCTTGGCCGCTCTGTCGAGGGGGATTACCGGCAGATAACGATGGATTTCGTCGACCTCGCCGGACCTTCCGAGCTACCGCCTCCAAAGAAGGAGGAGGACAATGACGACTGGTCCTTTGGGACATCCAGCGATGACGGCGACGATGGCAACAACCTCGACTTCAGCGCCTTTGACGTACGCTGCCGCTAGATATTTTTTAGTTTTTTAGTTCAAATGTGATTTATTTTTGTATAAATTTTGTATGAATATTGTTTTCAAAATGTCTTTTAAGTTTAAGTTTCTATTGGGGGCTGTCGTATGGAAAACACCGGTATAGGAGCAGCATTACCAAATACGCAGTGCCGACGCCTATTTGAGAACCGTCAGTGGAGATGCTCTTATAGACAGGGAATACTATCTATCGTGTCAAGGCAAAAATCGCGTACTTAGAGCATCTCCAACGGGGCGACGCAAACGGACGTTTTTCGTTCGTTTGCGTCTGCGCGGACAAAAAACACCCTCCAGCGGGACGACGCAAAACGTCCGCAGTGTCCATCCTGACGCAAATGTGGACCAAATATGTGCCAGGAATGCGTCTCTGCGGACGCGTCCGTTTGTGTCCGGTTGGGCTGCATGCAGCCCTCTCTCTCCTTTTTAATCACGCATGCGTTTATTCCTAGCGCAACAAGAATCTTTCTCTCTCCTCTCTAATCACACATGCGGTCAAATAAATGCGTCTCTGCCGCTGGAGAAGGGGCAGACGCATGCGGACATGCGGACGTTTTTTTGTGTCCGTGCCCGACGCAAACGGACATAAATATGCGTCGCCCGGGGACACTGCGGACGTTTTGCGTCGCCCCGCTAGAGTGCGTTTTTTATCCGCGGAGACGCAAACGGAAATGCCCTTATGCGCGCGGGGGTAGTTGATTACCCAAGGTAAGAGATGGATGGGCGGCACCTACGTACCCATCCAATAACTAACCCTGCTGCCGCTGCCGCTGCTCAGCCGCCTGAACGTCCCTCTCATGTAATGTACGTACCGGTGAACGCGCCGCAGATGCGACGAGAGCCGGTCCGTGTTTCCACGATTCCTCCGCTGCTGAGGTTCTCGACGCCAGGGGACCTGAAACACACGAGACGTGCAGCTTGCCTTTTTTTTTTTGAGATGAGCTTGCTTGCTAGTACCCGAGCGTTGTACTAATTCAGAAACCATCCGTCAGCGTCGCTAACTGCGTTCCTATCAATTCCCCTCTCCCCCTCTCAAGCCACTACAGTAACCTGTCTATTTTGAGAGTCCACCGCTCGTCGTTTTCTTCGCCGGGCCGATCCAGAATCCTCTCCGTCGGCGACGCCGGCCAGAGTGGAGGATGGAGAGGTGCCAGGCATCATGTATATAGTAGTCTAAGCGTCTTCCTGTGCTTTACCCTTGTGGAGCTTGTGGGTAGGCGGCTGGATCTCCTCGGCCAGATCCAGCTCATCCTCTTCTTCTTCCTCGTGGCGGGCCTTCTCTGGTGGCAGCATTGGTGGCTAGCGGCGATGAGGAGGCGGGGCATCCCACCAAATAAGGCCCTCTCGTTTCCCCCTTGTCATCTGGTGTGGTTGCGTCGGAGCAGCAACCAGATCGTGGAGATTCTGCCTCTGGATGCTCATCCATGGCGGACGGCTGAAGGAAGGGGAAGATCCAAGGATGGCTTCTTCAATAAGTTGCTCCATTGGCTCAGTCGACATCGCCATCTTCTCTGCTCGCCTCCCCGAGTCCGTGGCAGGTTCTTCGGGTCTAATGGCGGGTCATTTTCTCCGACGCGGTGCAGGCAAGAGCCTGCCTCCTCTTCAAATTGGCTTTCTCTGGTCTTCTCCCTCGCTATGGGCGCCGAGGCGGTGACAAGCGGAGGAGATGGCGGAGTGGGTGAGGCGCGGAGGAGGCGGAGGAGTTCATCTGAAGCATCTTCTTTGAGCAGCACATCGGCGGCGTCTTTGCTGGCCGTTATCAATGCCGAGGAGTTCCGGCGTGTAAGGGTATTTTACCCTTATCCATTATTTTGGTAACTATGACACCGTGCTAGTGTATTTGGTCTAATACATATCTACAAGATGATCCCCAGGTATTAGCCAAAGAGGTTTAATGGTGTAACAATGGAACAAGATGGCAATGGGAGACCCCACTTCGACGAAGAATCAACAGGGTTTTCCAGTGCCTGGGTCCAGTCCCGGTCGAGACCGGCCCTGCACCGGACGGCCCGGAGGCAACCGGATCCAGCGCTTGTGCCATCCGGCAGTATCCAGTAAAGGGTGGGCAATCACCCGGTCAGCGTCCGGTCGCCAGCCCGGTTTGGACCGGCCCATCCGGTCCAAGACCCGGTTGGACCGGGTTCCTGACCGACCACCCAGGTGCCCAACCGGAGTTTGCACTTGTGACATCCGGGCATGATCCAGTAAGCTCAGAACCTCGTCCGGTCAAGACCGGGTCCCAGCTCCGGTTGAAACCGGCCGTCCCGGTCACAGGGCCGGTCGGACCGGACTGTGCGCCGGCCAGCCCGGTGCCAAATCCGGTCGACCGGCTTCCTCAAGGAAATTGATGATGTGGCAAGTTGCAACGGCCAGTTTTCGAAGAGCACTATAAATACCCCTTCTCCTACCTTGGAAGGGTTAGGCAACACACTACAAGCTGTTCTTGAGCTCTCTCTCTCTTACTCCATTATTAGAAACACCAAAAGCCTCCGATCTCCCTCCTCCTCCACCCAAACTCAAATCCCTCCGGGGAATCACTAGAGGAGGACCCGATCTACTGTTCTACCAAGCCAAATCTCATTCCCCATTGTATTCATCGAGAAGCTTGCTTCCTAGGGTTCCTTGGAAACCCTAGGTGGGCAAGAGGAGTCCGAAGCATCCGGGCTGTGGATTTGCTCCGGGCAAGATTGTGAAGGTTTGGAGGCTACCTCAAAGTCTACCACAAGTGAGAGAGCTATTCCTTCGTGGGATAGGCTCCGGAGAATAGGGTGAGCCTTCGTGGCGTGGGAATCCTTCGTGGGACCTCCACTCCTCCAAACGTGACGTACCTTGTTGCAAAGCAAGGGAACACGGGAATACATCCTCGTCTCCGCGTGCTATCGATTATCTCTAACCGAACTCCTTACTTGTGATTTAACTGCCTGAGAGAGCCTTCGTGCTCGAGATAGTTGTATCTTCATATAGGTTGCTTCACCTAGTTTGCATTAGGCTCACCTTTATATTCCGCAAAGCCTAATATTGCAAAGAAAGAATTAAAATCTGTAGAAACCTATTCACCCCCTCTAGGTTTACCATCTCTATACTTTCAATTGGTATCGAGCTGGACTCTTATTAAGGGCTTCACCGCCTTAAGAGTGAGATGGAAAAACTATTCGAGGGTCTAGATGAAAACTCTAACCTTTCGGTTAAAGAGATGAAATCTAGATTCTTGGCATATGATGCCGAGAAGAAGAAAAAGGAGGATGAGCTACAAAGCCAAATGGCAGAGATGTCTACCATGCTTAAGAACTTGACTAGTGGGCCTCCTAGTACGGCTTCGGCCTCACTAGGGAGCTATCGCGAAGTCAACCATGACTATCCCAAAAACACTCACCCATGCCTCATATAAACCATAGTGGGAATGTTCCCCATTTTGATGGAACTCACTTTCCTTTTTGGAAATCTTCTATGGAATCTCATATTCGCAGCTGCAGCGTGGAGTTGTGGGAGATCATTGTTCATGGATACCGGGAGCCACAAGATCCCATTCGGTTGACCTCCACCGAATTCTACAACCGTCAACTCAACGCCTCCGCCCGTGACAAGATTAGGAGTGGCATCAACCGCAAGCTCCTTGATCAAGTCAATGACATAGAGTCCGCTAAAGAGTTGTGGGATCGAATCGTAGTACTCCAAGAGGGAACCGATTTGATCCAATCCGCTCTTTATGAGACCGCAAAGCAAGAGGCTCATCAATTCATGATTCGAGAAGGAGAGTCCGTGGCCGATGCTTATGCAAGACTTGGTGCTCTTAGAGTAAGGGTCAAGGGACTCGGTGTTGAGAAGTACAATGACGGCTTCGAGATGAATGAAGCATTCATAAAGTCCAAGGTCATTGCTATGATTGCCGTCAAACAAGAAGACACCAACCTTGCACTCAACTTGCAAATCATGACCAAGAGTGCCGACCTCAACTCCGATGATCTAGTCTCCTATGTGGCCGCCAATGAAAACATGGCCAAAGCGGGAAAGAGGCTCATGGCAATGAACCGTGTTGATGAAGCCTCATGATGACCCACAAGTATAGGGGGTGTATCGTAGTATCTTCGATAAGTAAGAATGTCGATCCCAACGAGGAGCAGAAGGTGTTGACAAGCAGTTTCGATGAAGGATTCCCTGTAAATGCTCACAGACAAGTATTCGGGGGTTTTGATGTAACAGTTGAATAAAGTACGAGTAAGTAAAGTGCGAGAGTAACAATTGCAGTGAGTGGCCCAATCCTTTTTAGCGCAAAGGACAAGCCGGGTTGTTTACTTATAATAACCAAACGTTCTCGAGGACACACGGGATTTTAGTCTAGTGCTTTCGCTACATACGGCTAAATAATCTTCATTGTTATGATAAGTGTTGTGTGGGTGAACCTATGCTAATGTACCGCCCTTCCTAGGACTAATACATACTTGTGATTATACCCCTTGCAAGCATCCGCAACTACAAGAAAGTAATTAAGAATAAATCTAACCACAGCCTTAAACTCGAGATCCTGCTATCCCTCCTGCATCGATATACCAACGGGGTTTAGGTTTCTGTCACTCCGGCAACCCCGCAATCGGCAAACGAGTACAAGATGCATTCCCCTAGGCCCATAAAGGTGAAGTGTCGTGTAGTCGACGTTCACACGACACCACTAGAAGAATGACACCACAACTTAAATATCATAACATTGAATATTACTCAACCATAATTCACTACTAACATTTAGACTTCACCCATGTCCTCAAGAACTAAACGAACTACTCACGAGACATCATATGGAACATGATCAGAGGTGATATGATGATGAATAACAATCTGAACATAAACCTTGGTTCAATGGTTTCACTCAATAGCATCAACAACAAGTATAAATCGATACCGGGAGAGTTTCCCCTATCAAACAATCAAGATCAAACCCAAATTGCTACGGCGGTGACGGTGTCCAGCGGTAGAGACGGCGGTGATGATGGTGGAGATGATGATGATGGTGATGGAGATGATGTCCATCTCGATGACGGTGACGATGGTGTCGATTTCCCCCTCCGGGAGGGAATTTCCCCGGCGGCCGCCGGAGAGCTCTTTTCTCTCTGGTGTTCTCCGCCCCGCAGAGGCGGCTGGCTCTTCGCGAGGTACCCTCGTGGCTTAGGTCTTTGGGACGAAGGGTTTCGCGAAGAAAAGGAGGCGAAAGGGGCTGTGGGCCCCCACACCACAGGGTGGCGCGGCCGGGCCATGGGCCGCGCCGGCCTGTGGTGGCCTTGGGCCTTCTCAGCTCCCCCTTCTGGCTTCCTTCGTCATCGGAAAAATAGGATTTTTGGTATAATTTCCTTCCAGTTGATCTTCCGAAATATTGCGTTCGACGGTGCTTTTTCCAGCAGAATCCTGGCTCCGGTGCGCGATCCTCCAATAATGATGAAACATGCAAAATAAATGAAATAACATAAGTATTGTGTCCAAATATGAAATATATCAATGAATAACACAAATTATGATACAAAATAGTGATGCAAATTGGACGTATCAACTCCCCCCAAGCTTAGACTTCGCTTGTCCCCAAGCGAAACTGAACTCAGTAAACAGGACCACATGTTTATGGAGTGAAGAGTCGATAAATAAAATACGGACAAGAAGCATCATATTCATTCACACAAGACATTCTAGTAAACAACTTCCTCATATAACTCAACTTGAAACAAGTATAAGGTAATCACAAATAAAGGTGCATAAGAAATCATAGTTGGTGATGGCAAACTTCGTTCTTGGTCAGAGAACAATTAACAGATTATATTTATCTCATTGAGCAGCGCTCTCATGTTAAAGTTTATATGGCACAACTTGCATACTCAATCATAATAGTCTCCTCATAATCATTGATAACTTGCAAAGCTATATTCATTCAGATAAAACTTGAACTAAACAAGGAAAAGTAAAAGACATGATGAAGCAAATCACAATATAATGGTTTGATCACAACTACTCAAATGCTTGCTTGAGATGGAGGGAAATAGGTTTACTGACCCAACATAAAGTAAAAGACAGGCCCTTCGCAGAGGGAAGCAGGATTAAATCATGTGCTTGAGCTTTTTCAGTTTTGAAATCATATAAAGAGAATAGAAGTAACATTTTGAGAGGTGTTTGTTGTTGTCAACGACTGGTAGCGGGTACTCTAACCCCTTGCCAGACAACCTTCAAAAGCGGCTCCCATTTTATTTTTATTTTGTGTGGCACTCCTTCCAACCTTTCTTTCACAAACCATGGCTAACCGAATCCTCGGGTGCCTGCCAACAATCTCATACCATGAAGGAGTGCCTTTTTATTTTAGTTTTATTATGATGACACTCCCCAACCTTTGCTTACACAAGCCATGGCTAACCTTCGGGTGCCGTCCATCAATCACATACCATGGAGGAGTGTCTATTTAGATTAATTAATTCGGGATTGGGAATCCCATTGCCAGCTCTTTTTGCAAATTTATTGGATAAGCGGATGAAGCCACTAGTCCATTGGTGAAAGTTGCCCAACAAGATTGAAAAATAAAACACCACATACTTCCTCATGAGCTATAAAACATTGACACAAATAAGAGATACTAAGTTTTGAATTGTTTAAAGGTAGCACATGAAGTATTTACTTGGAATGGCAGAAAATACCATGTAGTAGGTAGGTATGGTGGACACAAATGACATAGGTTTGGGCTAAGGTTTGGACGCACGAGAAGTATTCCCTCTCAGTACAAGTCTTTGGCTAGCAAGGCTAATTAGCAAGCATAAGAGTTGAAGGAAACAAACAAATATACATGTGATAGAAACAATCATGCATCTTCCTTGTAAGCACAAACAATTTTAACTTCAGAATAATAAGCTATGAGCTAACAAGAAAGAAAGACAATGAAACAACTACATGTATTTCTCTTTTCTACTTAAACCTCAAAGTGTTGTTGCTATTGACCAATGCTAAGTTTGCCAAAACCAAATAGATTTATTCAATGCTCCCAAAGTGATACCAATACTAACAACAAGGTAAATCATATAATAGAGATTGCAAACTAAAATAAGATGTGCAATATGTAAATGATAAGACTTCTCATTAATATTCCATAACGATAACTCACACCAAGGGATACATAGATAACCAACTAAAGGAGAGATACTTCCAAACTGCAACCCATCTTATATGATAACTTTCCTACTCATGATATGACACTACTTGATAGTAAAAAGTAAAAGATAGTGATGATGTGATACCGCGGCACTCCCCCAAGCTTGGAACAAACCAAGGGGATGCCAATACCGATGATGAATTACTCCTGCGGCGATGGTGGTGATGAACTCCCGTCATCAAACTTCCAAGGAAGAGGCTCTCCATCAAGAAACGACATCTTGGTCTCGGGAATCCTGAAACTAGCAGCACGGCTTATGTATTTAAACCTGTTTTCATACTCACAGTTCTGATTCTGAACGTCATAGAGTTGTGCTTGGAGCTTGTTGGTGGTGTCGTGAAGTGAGAGGATGTCGCCCCAAAGCTTTGCAGTTTCCTTCTCATGTTCAGCAATGAGTTCAGACACAATCCTGTGGAAGATATCCACCTCACGCTCAGCCATCTTCTTGTATTTGAAAACCTCTTGTTCTAGCTTCTCCATCCTGTCTTCCAAGCTTCCTTCTCCTTTAGGACCCTAGACATCCTTGATCTGCAGTTCTCCTTCAACGAGCAGCAACTCCTTGGGGTGCATCCTCAGCTCCTCCATGTACAAGTTGCCAACATCCTTGCAGGAGCTGTCCTTCGGAGTTTCCGACGAAGACATGATGGCTCTAGATCCGAAGCAAATCCTGGCAGAAACAGCTCGAAACAAAACACGTCGAGAAAACGATATACGGACCTCCAGGGGTCCGGGGGATTATATAGCAAAAAATTTCACGACAAAAGGAAAGTACCAGATCGAACTAGAGTCGGAAAGGGGCGACGAGGCGGCCAGACCATAGGTCGGCGCGGGCCCAAGTCAGGCCGCGCCGGCCTATGGTGGCACGCCCTCGTGCGTCTTTTCCACTCCGTTTCGATCTCGTAATTTTTCATATTTTCCAAAAACAGCAAAAATATTGTTCGGAAAGTAAATTGCGTACTTTTCATTACCAGTACTGTTACCTATTCAAAGTCGAGTTCTGGCGGACTGTCAATTTGCCCTTTGATGAAAGCCTCCGGTGTTTCCACTCGAATAATATCAACATCAACATTATAGGAATCACCCGAGATATAATGCTTGAGTCTTTGTCCATTCACCACTTGCGTGGCATTGCCTTGGAGAGAGCTAATTTTGATTGCTCCTGAACGATACACCTCCTCGACAACATATGGTCCTTCCCATTTCGAGAGTAATTTCCCTGCAAAGAATCTGAGACGAGACCGATACAATAGGACTTTATCCCCAATATTAAATTCTCTTTTGATAATCCTTCTATCATGCCATTTTTTAACTTTTTCTTTAAAGAGTTTAGCATTTTCATAAGCTTCACTTCTCCATTCATCTAGAGAACTCAATTGCAACAACCTCTTATTACCGGCAAGTTTAGGATCTTTATTTAATTCTCTAACAGCCCAATAAGCTTTGTGCTCTAGTTCTAAAGGTAAATGACAAGCTTTCCCATAAACCATTTTATAAGGTGACATTCCCATGGGATTTTTATAAGCAGTTCTATAAGCCCATAGTGCATCCTTCAATTTACTAGCCCAATTCTTTCTAGTTTTATTAACAGTCTTTTGCAAGATAGATTTAATCTCTCTATTTGATAATTCTACTTGCCCACTAGTTTGAGGATGATAAGCGGAAGCAATTCTATGATTAATACCATATCTAGCAAGAGTTTTTCTAAAACCTCCATGAATAAAATGAGAACCTCCATCAGTCATAATATATCTAGGCACTCCAAATCTAGGAAAAATAATGTCTAAAAGCATTCTTAAAGAGGTCTCACCATCAACACTTTTTGTAGGTATGGCTTCCACCCATTTAGTAACATAATCAAAGACAAGTATATGAGTGTTACCTTCTGAAGACGGAAAAGGTCCCATGAAGTCAAATCCCCAACAATCAAATGGTTCAATAACAAGAGTATAATTCATAGGCATTTCATTACGTCTGGAGATATTACCAACCCTTTGGCATTCATCACAAGATAAAATAAACTTTCTCGCATCCTTGAAGAGAGTTGGCCAATAAAAACCTGATTGTAGAACCTTTTGCGCGGTTCTTTCTCCGGCGTGATGTCCTCCATAAGCACTACCATGACATTTACTCAATATCTCTTGTTGTTCATATTCGGGAACACATTCGCAGAATACCATCCACTCCTTCTTTATATAAGTGTGGGTCATCCCAGAAATAATGCCTCAAGTCATAAAAGAATTTCCTCCTTTGCTGAGCTGAAAAGGTTGGAGGCAAGTACTTGGAAACAATAAAGTTAGCATAATCAGCATACCAAGGACTATCTCGCGAGCTCACCTTTATTACAGCCAATTGTTCATTTGGAAAACTATCATTAACAGGAACAGGATCATAAGCAATATTTTCCAATCTAGACAAATTATCAGCAACAGGATTATCAGCACCTTTCCTATCTACAATATGTAAATCAAATTCTTGCAAAAGAAGTACCCATCTAATAAGCCTCGGCTTAGCATCTTTCTTTGTCATAAGGTATCTAATTGCAGCATGATCAGTATGAATCGTAACTTTTGAATCAACAATATAAGATCTAAATTTATCACAAGCAAAGACTACAGCTAATAATTCTTTTTCAGTTGTAGCATAATTTCTTTGAGCAGCATCAAGAGTTTTACTAGCATAATGAATAACATTCAGTTTTTTATCTACTCGCTGTCCAAGAACAGCGCCTACAGCAAAATCACTAGCATCACACATAATTTCAAATGGCAAATTCCAATCAGGAGGTTCAACTACAGGAGCAGTTGTTAAGGCTTTCTTTAGAGTTTCAAAAGCTTCCTTACAATCATCATCAAAAACAAAAGGTACATCTTTTTGAAGAAGATTAGTAAGAGGCTTTGAAATCTTGGAGAAATCTTTAATAAATCTCCTATAAAACCCAGCATGACCAAGAACACTACGAATACCTTTAACATCCCTCGGATAGGGCATCTTCTCAATTGCTTCAACTTTAGCTCTATCAACTTCAATACCTCTCTCAGGAAATTTTATGTCCCAATACAATTCCTTCATTAACCATAAAGTGGCATTTCTCCCAATTAAGAACAAGGTTAGTTTCTTCACATCTCTGCAAAACTTTATCAAGGTTTCGCAAGCAACTATCAAAAGAATTCCCATAGACGGAAAAATCATCCATGAATACTTCCACAATACTCTCGCAAAAGCCATGAAAAATAGCAGACATGCATCTTTGAAAAGTAGCAGGAGCATTACATAAACCAAAAGGCATACGCCTATAAGCATAAGTTCCATAGGGACAAGTAAAAGTGGTTTTCTCTTGATCTTTAGTTTTAACAGCAATTTGTGAAAACCCAGAATAACCATCAAGAAAGCAAAAATGAGTATTTTTAGACAATCTTTCTAGCATTTGATCAATAAATGGTAAAGGGTAATGATCTTTCTTAGTAACTTTATTAACTTTTCAAAAATCAATGCACATTCTATACCCTACAACTACTCTTTGAGGGATGAGCTCATCATTATCATTAGGCACAACAGTCATTCCTCCTTTCTTGGGAACACAATGCACAGGACTAACCCATCTACTATCAGCAATAGGATATATAATACCAGCTTCAAGAAGTTTTAATACCTCATTCCTTACCACCTCCTTCATCTTCGGAATTAGACGACGTGATGTTCAACAACAGGCTTTGCATCATCTTCCATATTAATAGCATGTTGGCAAATAGAAGGAGAAATCCCCTTCAAATCATCAAGAGTGTAGCCAATAGCGCCTCGGTGTTTCTTCAATATTTCCAATAGCCTTTCTTCTTCAAACTCTGTAAGCTTAGAACTAATAATAACAGGATATATTTTCTTATCATCAATATGAGCATATTTAAGATTATCAGGCAATGGTTTTAAATCAAAGACAGGATCTTCCTTTGGTGGCGGTGTTGTACCCAGATCTTCCACCGGTAAATCATGCTTAAGAATAGGTTGGCGAAGAAAAATTTCCTCAAGCTCATCTCTTTCTTTCCTAAAAACTTCACTCTCGCTATCCTCCAAATGTTGCTGCAAAGGATTATTAGGAACAAGAACAATAGATGCACACTGTTCCATTTTAAAATCATTATTAGGCAAATCAGCTTTATAAGGAGTTTTGGTAAATTTAGAGAAGTTAAACTCATAAGATTCACCAGCAAATTTAGTCAAAATTTTCTCTTTCTTGCAATCTATAATAGCTCCACAAGTATTTAGAAAAGGTCTATGATACGTCTCCGACGTATCGATAGTTTCTTGTGTTCCATGCCACATTATTGATGTTATCTACATGTTTTATGCACACTTTATGTCATATTCGTGCATTTTGGAACTAACCTATTAACAAGATGCCGAAGTGCCAGTTCTTCTGTTGTTTTTGGTTTCAGAAATCCTAGTAACGAAATATTGGAATCGGACGAAATCAACGCCCAAGTTCCTATTTTCACCGGAAGCATCGGAACACCCGGGAAGGAGGGGGCACTGGGCCCCCAGACCATAGGCCGCGGCCCAGGCCCTGGCCGCGCCGCCTATGGTGTCGTCGCCCCTCGACCCTCTGCGCCGCCTCTTCGCCTATTTAAAGCCCTTGGATCGAAAACCCGATGCGATCGACGAAAACCAGAAACCTTCCAGAGCCGCCGCCATCGCGAGGCCAAGATCTGGGGGACAGGAGTCTCGTTCGGCACCTGCCGGGCGGGGAAGTGCCCGGAAGGCTTCTCCATCGACATGCCATCTTCATCACCGCTGCTCCCATGAGAGGGAGTAGTTCTCCATCGAGGCTCGGGGCTGTACCGGTAGCTATGTGGTTCATCTCTCTCCTATGTACCTCAATACAATAATCTCATGAGCTGCTTTACATGATTGAGATTCATATGAGTTTGTATCACAATTTATCTATGTGCTACTCTAGCAAAGTTATTAAAGTAGTTCTATTCCTCCTGCACGTGTGTAAAGGTGACAGTGTGTGCACCGTGTTAGTACTTGGTTTATGCTATGATCATGATCTCTTGTAGATTGCGAAGTTAACTATTGCTATGATAATATTGATGTGATCTATTCCTCCTACATATGCATGAAGGTGACAGTGTGCATGCTATGTTAGTACTTGGTTTAGTCTTTTGATCTATCTTACACTATAAGGTTACTTAAATATGAACAAATTGTGGAGCTTGTTAACTCCGGCATTGAGGGTTCGTGTAATCCTACGCAATTTCATCATCCAACAAAAGTGTAGAGTATGCATTTATCTATTCTGTTATGTGATCAATGTTGAGAGTGTCCACTAGTGAAAGTCTAATCCCTAGGCCTTGTTCCTAAATACTGCTGCGTTACTACTGCTTGTTTACTGTTTTACTGTGTTACTACTGCTGCAATACTACCACCATCAACTACACGCCAGCAAGCTATTTTCTGGCACCGTTGCTACTGCTCATATATATTCATACCACCTGTATTTCACTATCTCTTCGCCGAACTAGTGCACCTATTAGGTGTGTTGGGGACACAAGAGACTTCTTGCTTTGTGGTTGCAGGGTTGCATGAGAGGGATATCTTTGACCTCTTCCTCCCTGAGTTCGATAAACCTTAGGTGATCCACTTAAGGAAAACTTGCTGCTGTTCTACAAACCTCTGCTCTTGGAGGCCCAACACTGTCTACAGGAAAAGGAGGGGGAAGTAGACATCAAGCTATTTTCTGGCGCCGTTGCCGGGGAGGAAAGGTAAAAGGTACTCACACTCCGGACCTCGGCTACTAAGCTATTTCCGGCGCCGTAAGTACTCAAAGCTATTTCCTTTAGATCCTGCAATTGCATCTTTTTGTTTCTTGTTTACACTAGTTTGGCATAATGGACAAGAATGAGCTTCTTATTCTATTTCCTGATTTAAAACATGGATTGTTTGATGCGAAAATTAAAAAACCTATGGAATCTTATTTGCATGCTGGTAGTAATATTAGTATGAACGCTTTGAACACCATTGTTGATAATAATATAGAAAGTTCTAAGCTTGGGGAAGCTGGTTTTCATGATCTTTTTAGTCCCCCAAGCATTGAGGAGAAAATTTTCTTTGATGATACTTTGCCTCCCATATATGATGATTATAATGATAGTGGTCTTTTGGTGCCACCTACTATGGAGAGTAAATTTTGTTGTGATTATACTATGCCTCCAACACTTGATGAGAATAATAATGATAGCTACTTTGTTGAATTTGCTCCCACTATTACTAATAAAATTGATTATGCTTATGTGGAGAGTAATAATTTTATGCATGAGACTCATGATAAGAATGCTTTGTGTGATAGTTATATTGTTGAGTTTGCTCATGATGCTACTGAAAGTTACTATGAGAGAGGAAAATATGGTTGTAGAAATTTTCATGTTACTAAAACACCTCTCTATGTGCTGAAATTTTTGAAACTACACTTGTTCTATCTTCCTATGCTTGTTACTTTGCTCTTCATGAACTTGTTTATTTACAAGATTCCTATGCATAGGAAGCATGTTAGGCTTAAATGTGTTTTGTATTTGCCTCTTGATGCTCTCTTTTGCTTCAAATACTATTTCTTGCGAGTGCATCATTAAAACTGCTGAGCCCATCTTAATGGCTATAAAGAAAAGAACTTCTTGGGAGATAACCCATGTGTTATTTTGCTACAGTACTTTGTTTTATATTTGTGTCTTAGAAGTTGTTTACTACTGTAGCAACCTCTCCTTATCTTAGTTTTGTGTTTTGTTGTGCCAAGTGAAGCCTCTAATCGAAGGTTGATACTAGATTTGGATTTCTGCGCAGAAACAGATTTCTATCTGTCACGAATCTGGGCTGTTTTCTCTGTAGAAAAATCAGAAAAATATGCCAATTTACGTGCGTGTTCCTCAGATATGTACGCAACTTTCATTAGTTTTGAGTTTTCTGATCTGAGCAACGGAAGTATTTATTAAAAATTCGTCTTTATGGACTGTTCTGTTTTGACAGATTCTGCCTTTTATTTCGCATTGCTTCTTTTGCTATGTGGGATGGATTTCTTTGTTCCATTAAACTCCAGTAGCTTTGAGCAATGTCCAGAAGTGTTAAGAATGATTGTGTCACCTCTGAACATGTGAGTTTTTGATTATGTACTAACCCCTCTAATGAAGTTTATGAGAAGTTTGGTGTGAAGGAAGTTTTCAAGGGTCAAGAGAGGAGGATGATATACTATGATCAAGAAGAGTGAAAGCTCTAAGCTTGGGGATGCCCCGGTGGTTCACCCCTGCATATATCAAGAAGACTCAAGCGTCTAAGCTTGGGGATGCCCAAGGCATCCCCTTCTTCATCGACAAATTATCGGGTTCCTTCTCTTGAAACTATATTTTTATTCGGTCACATCTTATGTTTACTTGGAGCGTCTGTATGTTCTTGTTTGTGTTTGAATAAATTGGATTACATCATGCTTGTGTGGGAGAGAGACACGCTCCGCTGTTGCATATGAACACATGTGTTCTTAGCTTTTAGTATTCATGGCGAAGTTTCTTCTTCGTTAAATTGTTATATGGTTGGAATTGGAAAATAATACATGTAGTAATTGCTATAATGTCTTGGGTAATGTGATACTTGGCAATTGTTGTGCTCATGATTAAGCTCTTGCATCATATGCTTTGCACCCATTAATGAAGAAATACATAGAGCATGCTAAAATTTGGTTTGCATATTTGGTTTCTCTAAGGTCTAGATAATTTCTAGTATTGAGTTTGAACAACAAGGAAGACGGTGTAGAGTCTTATAATGTTTTCAATATGTCTTTTATGTGAGTTTTGCTGCACCGGTTCATCTTTGTGTTTGTTTCAAATAACCTTGCTAGCCTAAACCTTGTATCGAGAGGGAATACTTCTCATGCATCCAAAATACTTGAGCCAACCACTATGCCATTTGTGTCCACCATACCTACCTACTACATGGTATTTTCCGCCATTCCAAAGTAAATTGCTTGAGTGCTACCTTTAAAATTCCATCATTCACCTTTGCAATATATAGCTCATGGGACAAATAGCTTAAAAACTATTGTGGTATTGAATATGTAATTATGCACTTTATCTCTTATTAAGTTGCTTGTTGTGCGATAACCATGTTCACTGGGGACGCCATCAACTACTCTTTGTTGAATTTCATGTGAGTTGCTATGCATGTCCGTCTTGTCTGAAGTAAGAGAGATCTACCACCTTATGGTTAAGCATGCATATTGTTAGAGAAGAACATTGGGCCGCTAACTAAAGCCATGATCCATGGTGGAAGTTTCAGTTTTGGACATATATCCTCAATCTCAAATGAGAAAATTATTAATTGTTGTTACATGCTTATGCATAAAAGAGGAGTCCATTATCTATTGTCTATGTTGTCCGGGTATGGATGTCTAAGTTGAAGAATAATCAATAGCGAGAAATCCAATGCGAGCTTTCTCCTTAGACCTTTGTACAGGCGGCATGGAGGTACCCCTTTGTGACACTTGGTAAAAACATGTGCATTGTGATGATCCGGTAGTCCAAGCTAATTAGGACAAGGTGCGGGCACTATTAGTACACTATGCATGAGGATTGCAACTTGTAAGATATAATTTACATGATACATATGCTTTATTACTACCGTTGACAAAATTGTTTCATGTTTTCAAAATCAAAGCTCTAGCACAAATATAGCAATCGATGCTTTTCCTCTATGGAGGACCATTCTTTTACTTTCATTATTGAGTCAGTTCACCTATTTCTCTCCACCTCAAAGCAAACACTTGTTGTGTGCATTGATTCCTACATACTTGCATATTGCACTTATTATATTACTCTATGTTGACAATATCCATGAGATATACATGTTACAAGTTGAAAGCAACCGCTGAAACTTAATCTTCCTTTGTGTTGCTTCAATGCCTTTACTTTGGATTATTGCTTTATGAGTTAACTCTTATGCAAGACTTATTGATGCTTGTCTTGAAGTGCTATTCATGAAAAGTCTTTGCTTTATGATTCAGTTGTTTACTCATGTCATTACCATTGTTTTGATCGCTGCATTCACTACATATGCTTTACAAATAGTATGATCAAGATTATGATAGCATATCACTCCAGAAATTATCTGTGTTATCGTTTTACCTGCTCGGGACGAGCAGAACTAAGCTTGGGGATGCTGATACGTCTCCGACGTATCGATAATTTCTTGTGTTCCATGCCACATTATTGATGTTATCTACATGTTTTATGCACACTTTATGTCATATTCGTGCATTTTCTGGAACTAACCTATTAACAAGATGCCGGTGCCAGTTCTGTTTTCTGCTGTTTTTGGTTTGAAATCCTAGTAACGAAATATTCTCGGAATCGGACGAAATCAACGCCCAGTTCCTATTTTCACCGAAGCATCCAGAACACCGGGAAGGACCGAGGGGGAGCCTTGGGCCCCAGACCATGGGCGCGCGGCCCAGGCCTGGCGCGCGCTTCCTATGGTGTCGTCACCCCTTCGACCCTCTGCGCCGCCTCTTCGCCTATTTAAAGCCTGGATCGAAAACCACGATGCGATCCACGAGAAACCTTCCCGAGCCGCCGCCATCGCGAGGCCAAGATGCAGGGGACGGAGTCTGTTCCGGCACCTGCCGGACGGGGGGGGAATGCCCCGGAAGGCTTCTCCATCGACACCGCTGCCATCTCCACCGCCATCTTCATCACCGCTGCTCCCATGAGGAGGGAGTAGTTCTCCATCGAGCTCGGGGCTGTACCGGTAGCTATGTGGTTCATCTCTCTCTATGTACCTCAATACAATAATCTCATGAGCTGCTTTACATGATTGAGATTCATATGAGTTTGTATCACAATTTATCTATGTGCTACTCTAGCAAAGTTATTAAAGTAGTTCTATTCCTCCTGCACGTGTGTAAAGGTGACAGTGTGTGCACCGTGTTAGTACTTGGTTTATGCTATGATCATGATCTCTTGTAGATTGCGAAGTTAACTATTGCTATGATAATATTGATGTGATCTATTCCTCCTACATATGCATGAAGGTGACAGTGTGCATGCTATGTTAGTACTTGGTTTAGTCTTTTGATCTATCTTACACTATAAGGTTACTTAAATATGAACAAATTGTGGAGCTTGTTAACTCCGGCATTGAGGGTTCGTGTAATCCTACGCAATGCGTTCATCATCCAACAAAAGTGTAGAGTATGCATTTATCTATTCTGTTATGTGATCAATGTTGAGAGTGTCCACTAGTGAAAGTCTAATCCCTAGGCCTTGTTCCTAAATACTGCTATATGCTTGTTTACTGTTTTACTGCGTTACTACTGCTGCAATACTACCACCATCAACTACACGCCAGCAAGCTATTTTCTGGCACCGGTGCTACTGCTCATATATATTCATACCACCTGTATTTCACTATCTCTTCGCCGAACTAGTGCACCTATTAGGTGTGTTGGGGACACAAGAGACTTCTTGCTTTGTGGTTGCAGGGTTGCATGAGAGGGATATCTTTGACCTCTTCCTCCCTGAGTTCGATAAACCTTGGGTGATCCACTTAAGGGAAAACTTCTGCTGTTGTTCTACAAACCTCTGCTCTTGGAGGCCCAACACCTCCAGGAAAAGGATTTAGAAAAGGTCTACCAAAAATAATAGGACAATAATCACTAGCAGCAGAACCAAGTACCAAAAAGTCAGCGGGATATTTAATCTTACCACATAGAACTTCCACATCTCGAACAATACCAATTGGAGAAATAGTTTCTCTATTAGCCAGCTGAATAACCACATCAATATCTTCAAGTTCACAAGAACCAATTTCGTGCATAATCTCCGTATAAAGCTCATAAGGAATAGCACTAACACTTGCACCAATATCGCATAAACCATAATAGCAATGATCACCAATTCTAACAGATAGCATAGGAACACTAACTTGTTTGGGTTTATTAGGATGTGAAACAATATTAGAAGCATCTTCAAGAAAATAATATGACCATCCTCCACATTTTCAGTCACAAGATCTTTAACTATTGCAATGCAAGTTCAACTTTTATTTGTTCTTCAGGTTCTACAGGTTTCTTTTCACTTTTATGAACCGCACTATTTATAACAGTACTCCTCCTTCATTTTAGCAGGGAAAGGAGTTTTTTCAATATAAGCTTCAGGAATAACATGATCAGCAGTTTCAACTACAACGCATTTATTAATAGATGAATCAATTTTATCTTTATACGGTTCATGATACTTATCAAAATTCTTCTTAGGCAATTCATAATGAGAGGCAAAAGCTTTATAAAGATTTGCAGCAACTTGAGAATCAAGACCATATGTAGCACTCATATTACGAAATTTATCAGTATCCATAAAAGCTTCAATGCATTTATAATCATAAATTATACCTGATTCTCTATCCTTGTCGTTCTCCCAACCTTCGGTATTTTCTTGGATCCGATCAAGAAGGTCCCTTTTAAACTCTTCTTTGTTACGTGTAAATGATCCAGAACAAGAAGTATCCAGCAAGGTCTTGTCTTGAAAAGAAAGTCTTGCATAGAAATTATCAATAATAACATTACCAGGAAGCTCATGAATGGGGCATTTGAGCATTAAAGACTTCAATCTCCCCCAAGCTTGGGCAATACTTTCTCCATCATGAGTGTTGGGGGGATGACCCCCGGTATGCCAAAGGCATGCCAAACCGGATGGTTTGAGCCATCAGGATACCGGTTAAGTGTTCATACCGGAGCATAAAATAGGCGCTCGGCTGAGCAGGGCTAAGCCGGTATCCTCATGGGAGGTATACCGGAACCAGATAGAAAAGGTACCGGGCTACCGGAAAGAAGAGCATGTCGGCAAGACTGGTCAAAGATTCTCCCCAGAGCTAGAAGACGAAGATGAGCTAAGCAAAGTAACTTTAAACGAAGGGCTGACGATAAAGAAGAGGATGACGGAGAAAGAAGCCGGAGGACGTCAGCCTCCCTGATTAAAGAGGACCCCGGTGTCATATATGATTAAAGTAGCTTTGTAAAGTAGCTTTGTAAAGTAGTTTGTCTAGTCAAAGATGCCATTAGGGTTTCTTGCCTGTAAGCCACCCTCTCCTCTATATAAGGAGAGGGGGCAGCCCCCTTACGGGCACGCACGGAAGTAGCAAGGCACGAAGCACAAACCTGTAACCTATGAGAATCAATGAAGATAGTGATCTAGAGCGAGTTCTTCCTTGTGTCTTTCTTCTTCAACCTACGGCCTTGGCCAAGTTCTTGAGAAACCATCCGGAAGTTCGTCCCTCTGATCACAAACCCTCCCGAATCCTCTAGCGTCCATTCCCTAATCTAATCTATGGCATCGTACATTCACCACGACGACGGTTGGCGCCCGCCGTGGGGCATGAAGTGGCGCTTGAGGGAGTTCACATTGGCGGGCGTCCTCGAGATCTCCGGCGTACGGTGTCGCCTCGTCTCGCATCGGACTTCATCAACGACAGCGCGGGCTGCTCGCCAGCGGCGCGTCTTCCCCAAACGCACGCGTTATCGAGTTTGGCAGCCACCGCGTCTACTTCGACACCGTTGTGCGCCAGGCCTCTCGCCGTTGCTGGTGGCACCGGACCTGCCAAGATGGCTCTGTCTTAGCGCGTCGGCAGCGTCGAGGTAATGATGACCGCGTGTTCGGTCGGGGAAAAGAAGGCCCCCAGGTGAAGGTGCTGGTCGTGCGGCCGACCCGTGCGGCCAGCCTCATTGGAGCGCGACGCGGCGCGGGGAGCGTCATCGCACTGGGAACCGCTCAGCGGCGATGAACGTCTCGCCACCCACATCGCGCGAGAACATCGACCGGGCGGCTCGGGGCGGCCGGAGCGCAGCGCCGAGAAGGTGCTCGAGGCGGCAAGGACATCATCCGGGCGCAGCGCGAGCTAAACCTACCTACGTAAGTATAACGCTGCCCATGGCCTTTCGGTAGCGCGCATCTGTTAGGATCCGGAGCTCAGCTAAAGCTCGTAACCTAGATCAGGATTTGTGCAAAGAAATTCATGCCGGCAAAGTACCTCTGCGTCTGGTAGCATCGTGGAAAAACCTAAGTACGTAGCCGGATAAAACTATAAAAAGCTGCTAAGGCTGGTAGAGTTGTGTGAGTCACTAGGAGATGCTTTGGCAAAACAGCAAGAGCGTGTTAGAGATGCTGGAAACTATTTGAGCAGCAGAATCTTGCAGGCTAAGCTAAACAAGGCCGCGGCCTCAAAATCGCGCGTTCAACAAAGAATGCGGAAGCAAGTCCCATGGGCGGGCATCGTCCCCCATCCGGACAGAAGAAGAGAAAGAGATGAAATGCGCAGCAGATCCGGTTCTTAGGAAAACAACAAGCGAGCAACATGATGCCGGTAGAAAAAGCCAAGGGCGGAACGAGGCTCGCGCGAGGGCTATCAGGAAACAATCATGCGGTGGATGCGAAACCGGGCAAAATAATCGAGCTGCGAGACGTATGATGAGGAGGAAATAGATCCCAAGTCCGGCAGGCAAGAGCAGCAGTGCCGGAATGTTATGATGTAAGATCGACGCTTTCGGAACCCATTGGGACGCCTTGGAGAGAGTACTTACGGAACGGGATGCGAGCACCGTACGGATAGGAGTCTACTTGTCGAAATAATCGAGGAGGAAGGTCCCCCGGGCCCAAAGTGCTTTGGCCCAAGGATCATGAAAGAAAAACCACCGTGCGCAACTTTATGTTGCCCGTGCAAAAACATATGATGGCACTACAAAGCCGGAGGCTCGCGGTTACGTGACCCGGTATACGTCGCAGGCGGTGGAGGGACGTAGCGGAGGAGAAATCGGCGTTGGGCCGTGAGGATCATACCATCGTTTTGGTTGGACCGGCAAGAATGCGGCTAAACAACTTGCGGCGAGAGCTTATAAATGGCTGGCTGGATTTTGAGGAGGCTTTGTGAGCAATTTCAGCGCACCTATCAAAGGCCAAAAGGGGCACTTGCAACTTGCTGTGCATGCAGACACGGCGGTGGAGACACTAAGGAACTCCTGTGAAGGGTAATCGAGCACAGGGCCATTGCTTGGTTTAGCGGTGGGTCGAAGAGGTTCAGTTGTGGCAAAAGCTGCGCGGAACATGCGACAACGTGTGAGAAATGACACGTGTGGCGGATAGCTATGCGTTGGGAGACCAACGCAGCGCGATGCAACTTGAGGCGGAACGGTTGCGCCAAGAGCGACCGGGATAACCGGACAACAAAGAAGAGAAGATTTTCCGGATCGAAGGTACGGACCGCGGCAAGTTCTGCAGTGCAAACTACGAGACGGCGGCGATCAGAGGCAAGAACGGATGCGCGAGTGGGCGGGTCTAAGAAACAATGGGTGGAAAAAGCCACAGGTCAGGAAAAGAAACGGCAAGAACCGAAAGTACACCATGGAAGGCCATGGACCAACCTTCTTGGTGGCACACACCAAATCCGGCACACCCGTCAAACCATGAAGGATTGTCACCCAGAAGTACTTGATGCAAAAGGCAGTGAATGCACAACCACCACAAGACATGCGCGGCAACAACAGCTATCAGCCACCATAGGGGCAAACGCCTTATCGGTGTAGCCAAACCGGCAGCAGTACCAACAAGTTAACCGGGTGGAGCAAAATGATGATCAACCACCTCCACCGGCACCTTTAGGCCAGAATGTTTACGAGGGTCCGCATATGTCTTTGTGTTGTCTTTGTCGAGCCAACGAGATAGGCAAAGTGTACACCGCCGCTCATGGAGGTCAATGCGTGATGCGGCAGGTCCCCAAGTACATCTTTGTGGTCGGATCAGGAAATTACCTGGTCATTTAGGGACCACCCCAGATCATGCCGAATCGGGTGGATACGCTCTTGTTGTGGACCCAATCATGAAAGGGCCGCAAACTCGAGTAAAGTTCAGCAAGGTGCTGATAGACAACGGCAGCAGCATAAACATCATGTACAAGCATACCATGCATACGCTGGGCATAACAGAAAACATGCTTCAGCCAACGCGTACAACGTTCCACGGAATTGTTCCGGGCTTGTCCTGTGCCCCGATAGGAAAAGTTCGAGTGGACGTAGCATTTGGAGGACGTGATAATTGCCGAGTTGAAAATGTTGAGTTTGAGGTGGTGGATCTAGACAGTCCTTACCATGCGTTGTTGGGAAGACCACCATTGGCAGCTTTCATGGCTACCACTCATACGGCTTACCTCAAGATGAAGATCCGGCACCTCGTGGACCCTTAACTGTGGTGGGGAACTAAACGGGAAACTGCATCTACCGGATCAAACTTAGCGGAATCGCTGGTGATCGCGGAGGAAAGAAGGATGCAAACAGCTGTTGCGCGGCTCGGTCCTCACAGTTGAGCTTAGCGGCGAGTGGAAACTTGGGCTCACTAGGCATTCAAGCCGATGAATGAAACAAAGGACATTGTGTTGGATCTTACCCAGAGCGCACCGTTCGCATCGGTGCGGGGACTTGATCAAGCATAGGAAAGCGCGCTCGTCGGCTTCCTCCGTGAGAAGAATATCTTTGCCTGGTCAACTGATGACTTGGTGGGTGTTCCGAGGCTGGCTGAGCACTCCTTGAATGTCCGGAAGACGCCAAGCCGGTGCGGCAACCCTTGCGCCGTTTCGCTGAAGATAGGAGGAAGATTATTGGAGAAGAAGTACAAGCTCGTTGCCGGATTCATTGTGGAGGTCACGCACACAGAGTGGCTGGCTAATCCGGTAATGGTGAAAAGAAAAAGATGAGAACCTGAGGCAAAAGCTCCGAAGGTGTGGCGAATGTGCATCGACTACACCAACCTAAACAAGGCTTGCCCAAGAGACCCATTTCCTTTACCACGGATCGATCAAGTGATTGATTCAACTGCGGGGTGTGAGTTGTTGTCCTTCCTGGATGCGTATTCCGGTTTCCACCAAATTCCCTTGAAAAGGAAGATCAAATAAAAGCTGCGTTCATTACCCCGCACGGGGCTTACTGCTATGTTACTATGCCCTTTGGTTTGCGCAACGCCGATGCAACTATTGTCAAATCTTGTTTGATCAAATCGGGAAGAATGTGCAAGTCTATGTAGATGACATTGTGATAAAAACTAAGGTAAAGAACACATTCGATGACATCAGCAAACATTCGATAACCTAAGATGGTTCGGATGAAACTTAATCGACAAAATACCTTCGGTGTCACTGCAGGCAAGTTGCTCGGTTTCCTGGTGTCAAGCCGGGCATAGAAGTCAATCCGGTAAAAATCCGGGCAATAGAAAGAATGACTCCCGCGAAAGCTAAAAGATTTACAGAAGCTTGGCACTCGCTAAGCCGGTTCGTAAGCAGGTTGGGAGAAAAAGCTCTGCCACTCTATGCTACGATGAAAAATCCGACAAGTTAAATGGGACCCCTCGGGTGGACGCAGCGTTTAAGAACTGAAAGCAATGCGCCCAGCACCCATACGCTTCACCTCTAGAAAGAGCCTATGCTATTATACATAGCCGCAACAAACGGGTTGTGAGCGTAGTGGTTGTGGTTGAAAGAGAAGAAGGAAAACCGTCCGGAGGCCGGTATACTACCTGACCGAGGTGCTCTCCCTCTCAAACAAAATTACCCCACTTCCAAAAAATGACTTATGGCGTGTACATGGCCGCCACAAAACTCAAGCATTACTTTGAGGAGCACCCCATGAAAGTGGTGAGTGAAGCACCTCCGATATCATGTGCAACAAGGATGCTAGTGGAAGGATTGCAAAGTGGGCAATCCAGATATCACCATACGTGCCGGTATATGAAAGAAGAGATGCCATAAAATCATAGGCTTTGGCTGACTTCCTCGTCGACTGGGCGGAGATGCAATACAAACCGCCAGATCAGAGGATAGAATATTGGAAAATGCACTTTGATGGGTCCAAACTCAAAGAGGGCCTAGGTGCTGGTGTGGTGCTTACCTCGCCAAAAGGGGATCACCTCCGGTATGTTTTGCAAGTGCATTTCAGGGCATCAAATAATGTCGCTGAATATGAGGCCCTGATCCATGGATTAAAGGTCGCAAAAGAAATCGGTGCGCACGGATCATTTGCTACGGAGATTCAGATCTTGTGGTACAGCAGTGTTCAGGAGATTGGGATGCAAAAGATGCCAACATGGCCTTGTACCGGTTTCACGTGCAAAAGATTGCAGGGCTTGAAGGGTGTGAGTTTCACCATGTGCCGTGACCAAAGCGCGGATGCTTTGTCCCATTTGGGCTCATCCAGACAGAAATTCCTCCGAATAGCTTTGGCTCACTTAAGAGCGCCATCGATCAAACCAAGCCCGGAATCGGAATCAATTTTTGTACCGGAATGCATGTAGTACCCATGGATATTGATGAAGGAAACCCAGGGGACTCCACCGGTAAACTCGGGGACTGCTCCGGCAAGCTCGGGGACTACTGTACCCATCCGGAAAAGCAATGCTGGTAGATAGCATGGAGATAGATGCACCGGTGTTTTTGGTTCGAGAGACCCGTCGTGGGTTAAACCTATTAAGGAATTCTGATCAACGGCACCTTGCCGAATGGCGAAAATGAATCAAGGAGAATACAAAAAAGGTCCAAAGCATATACATTCATCAACGGTGAGGTGTACAAGAGAAGCGTTACGGTGTCCTTCAAAGATGTGTGGAACCGGAAGAAGGGAAAAGAAATGCTTGAGGAAATTCACCAAGGAGAATGTGGGCATCACGCTTCATCAAGGCGCTGGTAGCAAAAGTATTCCGGCATGGGTTTTATTGGCTGCTTTGGAAACGAGGATTTGGTAGAAAATGCAACGGGTGCAGGGACGCCAAGCAAAATCATACCCCGGCGTCCGGTTTAAAGAAGACAATACCATTAACATGGCCGTTTGCCGTTTGGTGCCTCGATATGGTTGGCCCATTCAAAACTGCAAGAAGCAGACATGACTCACATCTTGGTCATGGTGGATAAATTCACCAAATGGCTAGAAGTGAAACCTATCGCAAAGTGTGATGGGCATACGCGGTAAAGTTCTTAAAAGATGTCATTTTACGGTATGAATGCCCGCACGCATCATTACGGCAATGGAACCAACTTTGCTCAAGGTGAGTTCAAAGGTTTTGTGAGGACAACAACATCCGGTTGGATTTGTGCTCGAGTGGCACACCCACAAGGCAATGGCCAAGTGGAAAGAATGAATGCTTTGGTACTTCCGGTATCAAACCTAGACTCATTGATGCGGTGGAGAAGTCACGGGATGTTGGCTCGATGAGCTACCGTCAGTGTTGTGGAGTTAGAACAACTCCAAACCGGTCTCCGGATACACTCCATTCTTCATGGTTTATGGAAGCGAAGCGGTCATACCAAGCGACATCATTCATGATTCACCAAGGGTACAGCTCTATCGAGCAAGAGGTCAAAGAGGCCAGAGAAAATGATGTCGACTTGCTAGAAGAAGCAAGAGAGCTAGCTTTGGCAAGAACAGCCATTTACCAGCAAAACCTCGAGCCTTCTCGTAGCGGAAGGTTAACCCGAGAGTTTTCCGGGAAAGGAGATCTCGTGCTACGCCTAGTGCAGCACTTGAAGGCCGGCATAAGCTTTTGCCACCATGGGAAGGTCCCTTCATTGTAAGCAAGGTGCTTCACAACGATGCATATTACTTGATCGATGCACGAGTGGAAAAAAGGAAGGCGGTCCGGAGAGGAGAAGCGTCCATGGAACGTAGCTCTATTGCGTCCTTTCTACTCTTGAAGTTGTGGAAGTTCCTTTTGTACCTTAATTGCTATGAATAAAAATGCGGAACCTTGAATGAATCTCGGGGACTACCCCAATAAGGTTGCATGGAACTTGTTTATTTTTTTTTACCGGTTGCTTATTGAACATTTTTTCTTTCCGGTTTAGTAGTGTGCTAAACCCTACGTCTTCGACTCTCTGCTGCTGTCCGTAACCCGGCTTCATGGCAAGCAAGATAAACCGGTAGGGGATAAGCACATGAATTGCGAGAGAGGAAACGGGGAATCCTGAGAATTTAACTAACACCGGTTAAACCGGTTTTTTGCAAAATTTGAAGTTATTTCTAAGTTCAAGAAAATGCTTGTTTGGTGAAAGAACCTTGTGCTCATACGCCAAGAACGCCCAGAGAAAGGCAGAGCCAAGGCAAAAGAACCAAGTATGCATCGAATTGGATGCGGAAACAATTTAGAAATCTTTGCGGTGCAAGATAAAAGCAAAACCAGAAACGAATATGCTAAGGCAAACTTAGGATACTTAACTACCGGTATAACTTACCGGCATAGAATGTTGCACCACAAACCACAAGGGCAAGTTTTATATTACATCATACACCCCGGCATACCGGGGTCAAATTTAACGAAGTCTGTGTAAAGCAAGCAGGAGCAGATAAATTGTTCAGGCGACAGGGGCATCGGTGGAGCAGCACCGATCTCGGTGTCTTCAGGGGGAGCAGTGCTGGCCGGGAGCTTCGTCCTCGGCAGCCTCATCTTCATCTCCCTCTTCTTCTTCCTCATCGCTGAGGTAGTCCTTGACACCGAGGAGGAGGGATGAAGGTCGGACCTCGGCATACTCGGCAAGCCGTAGGCCCGGTCCTGTAAACCGCGGTAAGCGCCGGATCCGTATCGGTGGGGGCATCTTGGCGTACGCCTTGAAGAGCATCCAGATTCAGATCCGGGTACCAGGGCATGCGGGCGCAGCGGCAGTGGCTCCGGCACGGCGCGAAGCATTGCCACTCGCGAATCCGGCGCCGTCCACTGAACGGTGGGAGGTGGCGTGATGTTTGCCGGCATCTCCTCCTCAGGCCACGAGCACCTTGAAGAGTTGGATGGCGGCGTCCGGTAGGTCGCCAAGGGGTCGACGGAGCGCATATGTTGGACTCGCGCGGAGAGGGCGACAGTCGTACCCGTCCCAGTGCGCATCCATATTGGGAAATTCCCGCGGCCACCCGATCCTCCATCACCTTCTTCACGGCGTGGGCTGGGAGTCCGGGAAATGCTCTACGGAGGAAGGAAAAAGCATAAACACAAGATGAAAAAAGTATGTCGGAAGAACAAGGAACAAGGATACATTTTCAAAGGAGAAAGCTTATAAGCGAAAGAAGGGACAAGGCAGGACTACGGAAACCCGCGTTCTTCATAACCAACCGGTCATATTCCTTGTGATCCGTGGTCATGACGTCGATGAGGCGCTCCGCTGCCTTCCGCGCCTTCTTTTCCTCCTCCAGCTCTGCCGTCAGTGCGGTGTTGGGTTCGTGGAGTCCTCCACGACCTCCCCACCTGGCCTCAGCTGTGGGCATCCTTCGAGCTTGCTCGTCTGGAGCGCGGCTTGCATCCTGTTCCTTCAGCTCCCTCAAGGCGGTCTTCTGGGCGTCCAGTGCCTCGTGGTGCTCCTTGATGAGCTGCTCTTTCTCGCCTAAATACCGAAAAGAAAGGTATTAGCAAGCGGCAATAGATGAAATGAAAAAAGAACGGGTTAACCGGAAAAGAAAGGGTGGTACCTTGAAGCTTGGCAACCTGGGACCTAAGGGCCTCGATGGTAGCTTCCGGAACAGCTGTTAAACAAAAAGATGCGTAAATATCAAAGAAGAAAACATTCCGGTGAAAAGATGCCGGAGGAAAAGAAAGAAAACCAACCTTGGCAGTGGCTGTGGGCCTCGGCAAGGTCCCGATGCTCCCACAGAAGCTCCTCAAAGAGTTGCTTACGGGTGTCCACGGTACTCTGATCAAAGGAAGATGGTTACGAGAAAGAAAGAAACAAAGTCTCAACCCGAAACTCGGGGACGCTATGCCGGTTTCGCGCGTTTCTAGTTAAGTTTCGCGCTAAGAGCTACGCTCTCAACACGAAACTCGGGGACTGGGAGGATAGACAAGATCCGGAAAGAAAAGAAACCGGCATCAACAAAAAATTACAAAAGGGTTGGCAAAACTTACCACACGTTGCTGGTGGCGTCGTACCATGCCTGTCAAACTCCTTCACGGCGCGCTTGAGCCGCCGAGAAGTGTTCTTCAGTGGACCGGGCCCAGCGGTCCCGCCGGAAGGCGGTCCTTCCCCAGCCGCGTGGATGCGGAGATATCCGCCTCATTCCCTTCTGGGCGTAGGGAGAAGGTGCCCCAGGTCTTTACCCGCGCGATTCAGCTCAAGCGATCGGCCCTGAGGCCGGAAGGTTTGTCTTGGACAGCGGTGGCGGCGGGGCCGACATGCAGCACCACGGACCGCGAGCCGCAGGCGTCGCTCCACGGCCTTGCCCCGAGAAGCCCCGGGCTTGAGGAACTTGGTGATCTTGGAGGTCTCTGGCGGCGGCTTTCGCTTGGCCGTAGAAGGTCCTTGGCTTGGCGACGGTGTCGGCGCGGCTCCGGTAGGCTCGAGGGTAAGAGCTTCCGGTTGAGGCGCGGAGAGGCGCGGAAGTATCGGCGCGGTGGAGGAGGAACTTGGCTGCTTCTTTTTCTTCTTCGGGAAGGAGGAACCGAGGTTCCGCCTGCCCGGCATCTATCTCGTCGGCGCCGATGTTGCTGGCGCCGGTATTTTGGGCTTCAGGAGGGGAGGTGAAATCCTCCTCCGCGCGGTGATCAGGAGGAGTAGGGGCCGCGCACCCCGAACTTGTAGCGCCTCCCGGAGGGGAGGCAGAGGTGTTGCCGGCACCAGATGGTGTCGGACTTGAGTGAGGAGGAGGAGTTGAGGTCCTTGCGGAGCCGGTAGAGCCCTCCGGCTTGGAGCCAAGCTCAAGTGCAGGGCTGAAAGAGAGAAAAAAGAGCGGATTGGGAAAAAGCAACCGGAAAGGAACTTGGTGAAAATGGAGAGAACATAAACAAGAAATGAAGAACTTACCCGGAAGAAACCGGCATCCGCTTCTGCTTGTAGCGCTTCGTGCTTACCTGCTTCCCTCCAATGACTTCTGTCCGAGGGCGTTTGGCAGGAGGAGCATGGCTAGGGCCGGTGCCAGCAGCTGGAGGATCATTCTTCTGGCCTTCGGCCATGATTTTGTCCAGAAACTCATCCCCAACCTCGGCCTGCAGGGGAGCCACGTGCTCATGGACCTGTGGGTTGATGCTGGCTGAGGAATGTCTACAGAACAACAGTAACAAAGAATATGAGAGATCAAGCAGAAAAGCTACCTCAAGCAAGGTCAGGGTCATCAGAGTCGATCCACCGAACCGGCGTGGGCGGCCGAGGCGTGGCTGGAGTCCGGCCCATCCTCAGATCCAGCCAGTGAATGAAAGGATCCGGGTCGTACTTGTCCAAAGGCCTCTTCCGGCAAGGGCCTCGTTGTCTGAGTCAATCCGGGGGAAACGGTCCTGGCCTGGAAACAAGGAAAAAAGTTAGCAGCAAGTATAAAGTTACCAGTAAAACAACCCGAGCCGCATAGTTTCTTACTTCTTGGGACGGAGGATTTCTGGAGCTGAGAGGGCAAAGGCCCCACTCCCAGTCATCCGGCATGTCCGTTTGGCATATTTGGTTAGCCTTCAGGACCACGTCCGCTTTGCTCAAGGGCAGGCCGGTGATCTTGGTGGGATCACCGGGGCCGTACATCTCGCTAATCTTGTGAGGGCGGTGCTTAAGGGGAAGCACCCGGCGGCAGATGAAGGTGCGGATGATATCATTGGAGCAAATGTTGGTGTTCTTCATCAACTTCAACATGAAGCGTACCACCCGGTTCGTCTACATGTGATCCGTACCAGGGCTGTAGTGCCAGTTGATCTTGGCGGGCGGCGCCGGGTCGAACGCCGGCAAGTTGATGAGATCGGTGGCGCTCTTGTTCTTCACATAGAAGAACGTTGTCTGCCACAACCGGCAAGACTCGAGGCCGTTAAACTTAAAAAAGGGGCTCCCTTGGCGGGAGGCGATGATACAAGACCCGCATTGTACGGGGGTTTGGGCTTGGGAATGTCCTAGCCCTGGACCGAATTGATCCGGAGAGAAAGAAGCGGGCAAACGTCTCGCGAGCGGGACGGATGCCAATGTAGCCTTCCATGAGAGGCCACAAAACAAGAAAGGTAAAAAACGGCATTGCCGGGAAGGTGGTGAGGTTGGAGTCGGTAGAAATCAAGGAATTGGCGGAAGAAATCGGAGGCAGGAAGGCCGAAGCCACGCTCAAAGTGAGCAAGGAAAACAACGACCTCACCGGGTTTGAGCACCGGTTCGGTCTCGTCACCTGGAAGCCGGCAGATGACTCCTTCCGGAATTCTCCTGGACCGGTAAAGCCAGTCGATCTCAAATTGGGTCACGTCGGAACCCCTCCAAGCTCCGCGTGTCTTACCGGAAAGATCCTTTCCGGAGGCCCGACTAGATGTGCCGGCCTCTTGATCTCGGCTAGACGCCAAATCCATCCGGGCGAGATCTTCGGTTAGCCCGTCGGAAGTGCTCTGCCTTGGTTACTAGAGGTGGCAGCGGGAGAGACCCTTCGCTAGACATATGGATCTAGGCGGGCCGGAATCTACCAAAAACAGTTTTCCCAGAGAAAGACCCTCGCGCGAAGATCTACGAGTAAGAGAAAAAGCAAAATAAAGAGGGGATAAATACTCTACCGCCCCAAGATCTGGAAAGCAAGAAGAAAAGAGGTAGAGCGCGTCGGGCCTAACCTGAGGCGGTGAAGTTGCAGAAGAAGGGGTTCGCCGGAGAGATGGAGAGCCTGCGGCCGGCGAGGAGGTCCGTCGACGGCGAGGTGAAGAAGAGCTCGAGGAAGCGCTAATGTAGCAACCGCGACAGGTGTGCTGCAGAGGCCCCTCACGCGGTGGAGTTCAGCGGCGTCCGGCAGAACGGCAGCGGAAGTCCGTCGGGCGGCGGAGCTTGAACGGCGAACGGAGAGGCGGAGGCGCAGAGGGCAAAGGCACTAAGCGCGAGGAAGTGGAGAATGCGAGGAGAGGAGGAAGAAGGAGCGGTTTCGCGTTATAAAGGAAGGGGTGACGTGGGCCAGAAAACCGCCGGGCCTCGGTGGTTCAGATCGTGGGCCGCGACGGTTCGCTCACGGGCCGCCACGTGGCGCGCACACACGCGTGCGAAAACGGTTTGCCACAAGAAGGCCACACGGATTGGAACGGCCGCGAGGATCCGATGTGCCGCCATACATGCTGGTGCAGAAGCCGAAGGGAAGTGACCCCTGACACTGGCGCGTCAGTCACAGTGCGCATGTCTCTGTCAGGCGCGGGGCCCAAGATATTCTCGACTTCGCCGAGGAGGTGTTTAATGGCAAAGATGCCGGAGGATAAGATACCGGAAAATGACTTGCAAAGAAAGATAATGAGAATCCGGGCAAAGATGCCGGATCCAAGCCCAACGCCGGATGGATTAAACCGGTATCCAAAGACATGAGAACCTGGCATGGTCTGTTGGATAGGATCGACTATACCAGCTTCGGGGACTAATGTTGGGGGATGACCCCGGTATGCCAAAGGCATGCCAAACCGGATGGTTTGAGCCATCAGGATACCGGTTAAGTGTTCATACCGGAGCATAAAATAGGCGCTCGGCTGAGCAGGGCTAAGCCGGTATCCTCATGGGAGGTATACCGGAACCAGATAGAAAAGGTACCGGGCTACCGGAAAGAAGAGCATGTCGGCAAGACTGGTCAAAGATTCTCCCCAGAGCTAGAAGACGAAGATGAGCTAAACAAAGTAACTTTAAACGAAGGGCTGACGATAAAGAAGAGGATGACGGAGAAAGAAGCCGGAGGACGTCAGCCTCCCTGATTAAAGAGGACCCCGGTGTCATATATGATTAAAGTAGCTTTGTAAAGTAGCTTTGTAAAGTAGTTTGTCTAGTCAAAGATGCCATTAGGGTTTCTTGCACTGTAAGCCACCCTCTCCTCTATATAAGGAGAGGGGGCAGCCCCCCTTACGGGCACGCACGGAAGTAGCAAGGCACGAAGCACAAACCTGTAACCTATGAGAATCAATGAAGATAGTGATCTAGAGCGAGTTCTTCCTTGTGTCTTTCTTCTTCAACCTCGGCCTTGGCCAAGTTCTTGAGAAACCATCAGGAAGTTCGTCATCCGATCACAAACCCTCCCCCGAATCCTCTAGCGTCCATTCGGCCCCAATCTAAGCCATCCTATGGCATCTGTCTGTTCACCACGACGACAATGAGGCCAGAAATTATATATGCGGTTACGATCTTTGTGAATTTCACTTGGAGGATAGAATTTAGAATAAAATAAAGGCACTATGTCCTCCCAATCAAGAGAATCACCATTCTTCAGCAATTTATACCAATGCCGCTTTACCAGACAGCGATATAGAGAATAGTTTCTTTCTAACTTCATTCATAGCAATACCCACATTTGAATAGCCCGCAATTCATGCAAAAACAGTAAATGATCACCGGGATGGACAGTTCCATCCCCTTCATAGCGGTTATCCATAACACGTTCAATAATTTTCATAGGTATTTTATATGGTATCACTTCCTCACCTGGCGCCTCATCCACTACCGTTGCAGTAGTAGTAGATTTCCCAAATAGAAATTGAAGAGAAGATCTCTCCATAATGACTTATAGCAGGCAGAAATAAAATCAGCACAAACAGTAAAAGTTTTCCTTACCAATTCCACTTACCAATAGCGCTTCACTCCCCGGCAACGCTAGAAAATAGTCTTGATGACCCACAAGTATAGGGGTGTATCGTAGTATCTTCGATAAGTAAGAATGTCGATCCCAACGAGGAGCGAAGGTGTTGACAAGCGGTTTCGATGAAGGATTCACTGTAAATGCTCACAGACAAGTATTCGGGGGTTTTGATGTAACAGATTGAATAAAGTACGAGTAAGTAAAGTGCGAGTAACAATTGCGGTGAGTGGCCCAATCCTTTTAGCGCAAAGGACAAGCCGGGTTGTTTACTTATAATAACCAAACGTTCTCGAGGACACACGGGATTTTAGTCTAGTGCTTTCGCTACATACGGCTAAATAATCTTCATTGTTATGATAAGTGTTGTGTGGGTGAACCTATGCTAATGTACCGCCCTTCCTAGGACTAATACATACTTGTGATTATACCCCTTGCAAGCATCCGCAACTACAAGAAAGTAATTAAGAATAAATCTAACCACAGCCTTAAACTCTGAGATCTGCTATCCCTCTGCATCGATATACCAACGGGGGTTTAGGTTTCTGTCACTCCGGCAACCCCGCAATCGGCAAACGAGTACAAGATGCATTCCCCTAGGCCCATAAAGGTGAAGTGTCGTGTAGTCGACGTTCACACAACACCACTAGAAGAATGACACCACAACTTAAATATCATAACATTGAATATTACTCAACCATAATTCACTACTAACATTTAGACTTCACCCATGTCCTCAAGAACTAAACGAACTACTCACGAGACATCATATGGAACATGATCAGAGGTGATATGATGATGAATAACAATCTGAACATAAACCTTGGTTCAATGGTTTCACTCAATAGCATCAACAACAAGTAGAAATCGATACAGAGAGAGTTTCCCCTATCAAACAATCAAGATCAAACCCAAATTGCTACGGCGGTGACGGTGTCCAGCGGTGGAGACGGCGGTGATGATGGTGGAGATGATGATGATGGTGATGGAGATGATGTCCGGCTCGATGACGGTGACGATGGCGTCGATTTCCCCCTCAGGGAATTTCCCAGTTCCTGCCGGGAGAGCTCTTTCTCTGGGTGTTCTCCGCCCCGCGGAGGCGGCTGTGCTCTTCGCGAGGTACCCTCTGTGGCTTAGGTCTTCGGGACGAAGGGTTTCGCGAAGAAAAGGAGGCGAAAGGGGCTGTGGGGCCCCCACACCACAAGGTGGCGCGGCCGGGCCATGGGCCGCGCCGCATGTGCAGCCCCCCTTGGGCCCTCAGCTCCCATCGGCTTCCTTCGTCATCGGAAAAATAGGATTTTGGTATAATTTCCTTCCACAGTTGATCTTCTGAAATATTGCGTTCTGACGGTGCTTTTTCCAGCAGAATCCTGGCTCCGGTGCTCGATCCTCCAATAATGATGAAACATGCAAAATAGATGAAATAACATAAGTATTGTGTCCAAATATGAAATATATCAATGAATAACAGCAAATTATGATACAAAATAGTGATGCAAATTGGACGTATCACCTCACACAACCATGAAGCGCCACACAACCTTGCTCTCAAAGCTAGGGCCGATCATGAAAGCAAGGAAGACTATGAGATTGAAGAAGAGGAAGAGATGACCTCAACTAGTGACATGGCTACCGACTTTGCTTTCTTTGCCAAGAAGTACAAGGCTAAGTTCCCTATGCTCCTCAATGACAAGAAGAAGAAGAGAACTTGCTACAATTGTGATGAAGATAGCCACTTTGCAAATGAGTGCCCTTATGAGAAAAGGGTGGACAAGCCAAGATTCATCAAAGGGGTCAAGCCAAGATTGAAGCCAAACCCAATCAATGATCGATACAAGAAGAACAAGGGAAGAGCCTTTGTTGGGGCCGAGTACTTGTCCGATGATGAAGAGGAAGATGAGGAGAAGGAGGCCGGGGTGGCCGGTTTGGCTTTCTCTAAGCCCGGGTCACTCTTCACATATGACTACTCCAAGGACTACTCCACGGAGAATGATGTTGGATCCTCCTTCATGGCAAGGATAACTCAAGATGATGACTCCGATGACTCTACCTCATCTACAATCGTTGGCTCTTGTCTTATGGCAAGGGAAACCAAGGTAATGGAACCTCCACCTTCCCTATCTAGTGTTCTTGATGATGAAAACGAAAATCAAGAAGAATTAATTGTGCTTAAGGAACTCTATGATGTTAGATGCACCCTTCGTGGTGAAGCTCTTGTCAAGTTTGATTTCTTGATGGACTCACTCAAAGAAAAGGATGAGTCCATTGAGGAATTAGAATATCATTTGAATGAGAAGGAACGGAGATTCAATCTCCTAAGACAAGAGCTAAAAACCGAAAGGTGCATATCTCAAGGTCTTAAGCAACAAATTGAAACTTATGAACTTGATAAAGTTAAGGACCTAGAAACTATTGATAGGGCTCAATTATTGACCCAAGAGCTCAATGCCTCAAAGGAGGAGCTTGAAGTTGCTCATGCTTCTCTCACTAGGGATCTTGACCACCTTGAAAGAGCTAACAAGCTTGTCAAGGATGAGCTCAAGAAACTTGGAGAGAACCATGATCTACTTCAAGAATCCTACAAAAAGGCTCTTGGATCAATGAAGGATCCCATTGATGTTGAAAAGCTTGCTTGTTCCTCCACTTCCTTTACTAGTGAGCATGCTAAACTTGTTGAGGAACATGTTCGTTTACAAGAGGAACTTTCTTTGCATGTTGAGACCAATGCATATCTTGAGTCCTTGGTGACCAAATATGGTCTTGACTATCATCCTAATGAATCTTCTTGTGAGCAAGCATCTATTCTTGAGGAAAATGTTAGGCTAACAAAGGAACTTGCAAAGTTCACCACCGCCAAGAACAAGATGGGATTGGATGACCTCTTGAGTAAGCAAAGGTCAAACAATCAAAAGTATGGACTTGGATATGCTCCCAAGTCCCACAAGAAGAACAACTACAAGAAGGAGAAACCCGCTCAAGATAAGAACAAGAAGGTCACTAACAATGGCAAAGCCTCAAAGGGCAAAGCCACTAGTGGTGACCGCACGGGGCCAAACGATCACTATGCATTATTTGTTGATTATTATGGTGATGTCTATGCTAACTATGTTGGCCCTCCTAATGGCTATGCTTATAGAGAGTACTCAATTTGGGTACCAAAAGATATTGTTGCCATTGCAAAGGAACCCATTAATCGATGGGTTCCTAAATCCTCTACTTGATTTTGTAGGGGTATTCCTCCGGTGGTCCAAAATGGGTGTTTGATAGTGGATGCACCAATCATATGACCGGAGGAAGAGGTGTGCTTGATCAATTCATTGAAGATATCAACAAGAAGTCAAGCATCACCTTTGGTGACAACTCAAAGGGAAAGGTACTTGGGTATGGCAAGGTAGCAATCTCTAAGGACTTGTGCCTTGAGACGGTTATGCTTGTTGAACACCTTGGCTATAACTTACTTTCTATATATCATCTTGCCGATGCCGGTTACAATTCATATTTCACTAAATATTATGTGCAAGTCTTTAGGAGTGACAATCTCAAATTGGTCCTTGTTGGATATGTGGAGAACAACCTTTACGTGGTTGACCTCTCGAAAGAGAGCCCCTCCTTCTCCACATGTCTAATGGCGGCCAAGCATGACGAAGGTTGGTTGTGGCATCGCCGCCTTGGTCATGTTAACATGAGGAATCTTAAACAACTCCTAAAGGGCGAGCATATTGTGGGACTAACCGGCATTTCTTTTGAGAAAGGTCGTGTTTGTAGTGCATGTGTAGCCGGAAAGCAACTCAAGAATAAGCATCCCATCAAGAGTATTGTTACCACATCTAGGCCTTTGGAGCTCCTTCATTTGGATCTCTTTGGGCCATCACATTATGATACTCTTGGTCTAATCAAGAGAGTAGGCACCGGAGCGAGTATATCCATCTGGGAGGACAACTGGATCCCAAACTCCGGTACGCTGCGGCCTTTATTTCGACCAGCTGAGTCCATGGTGAGAAGGTGAATGAGCTGATAAACGAAGGCACCCATCAGTGGGATATGCAGAAGTTAACGGAAAACAATTTCTGCCAACTAGATATAGAGCGCATCATGCAGATTCCTCTTAGCAGCAGAGCCGAGGAGGACTGGGATGCTTGGGCGCATGACAAGTCTGGCCTATACACGGTCAGGTCTGCTTATCGTCGGCTTGTTTCGCAAGTTGGAGAGGAACAAGGAGGGGCGACTATTTCTTCTTCACGGAATTCTGAGGATCTGTGGAAGCGAGTTTGGAGCCTGAAGGTTGTACCAAAGGTGCGTGTATTTTGGTGGCGGGTTATGCGAGGCATTGTGCCGGACTACTCAACCCTCACTCGGAGGCATGTCAGAGCTAATAGCACCTGTTTGGTCTGCAAATCAACTTCAGAAACATTGCTCCATGCTCTAGCGGAATGCTCTCATGCAGGCTTGTTCTGGACAGCTGCGAGGGATATTCTGAATGTTAAGTTACCGAAGTTGCATCCTGACACTTGGGCTGCAGACATCTTGTATGAACCATGGTGGTCACCAGAGGAACGAGCCAAGGTGATCACAGTTATGTGGTCCATCTGGTCATCAAGAAATAGATGGACGCACGGTGAGAAGGGTTTTGACCCTAATGTGGCAGTCAAGGTAGTCCATGACACCCTAATGGAACTTGAGCTACCACCGAAGAATTCTGTCTCTAAAGAGGCTCGCCCGGAGTGCACCTGGCATAGACCAAGCAATGATATCATCAAGCTAAATATAGATGGTGCAGTCAATGCCCAGGTGATGTTGGCCGGGAGTGGAGGTGTGGCAAGAGATGCCGCAGGAGGCTTCAGAGGAGCATGGTGCAAGGCATAACCAGGGATTGTAGATCCTCTCATTTCTGAAGCATTAGCACTACGTGATGCTGTGGTGTTTGCCCAAGCTCAGAACTTCAGACAAATAACAATTGAGACTGACTGTTCAGAGCTAGTGAGGCTGTGGGAAGCTAGAAGGAGGAGTCGCCCGTTGATTTCCCCTCTTCTGGAAGATGTTAGTAGCTTAAGTCTTGGTTTTCAGGCTTTTTCGATTTCTTTTGCTCATCGATCAGCTAACAACTCTGCACATGAGTGTGCACGCTATGCCTGCTTGCACAATTTGTCAGAGGTTTGGGCTGAGACAAGTCCCGTTTTCCTTCAAAACAGCCTTAGAACTGATTGTAATGGTCGTGTGCTGATTTAATAAAGTCGAGTTGTTCTCCAAAAAAAAAGTATGGACTTGTCATTGTTGATGATTACTCAAGATACTCTTGGGTCTTTCTCCTTAAGTCTAAGGACGAGACCCATAGAGAGTTCATCACCTTCGCCAAGAAAGCTCAACGTACGTATGAATCCGAGATCAAGGCAATTAGGACCGACAATGGCACCGAGTTCAAGAACTACACTATGCAAGAGTTTGTTGATGATGAGGGCATCAAGCATGAGTTTTCGGCGCCATACACCCCTCAACAAAACGGTGTTGTTGAAAGGAAGAACCGGACTATCATTGAGATGGCAAGAACCATGTTGAGTGAATTCAACTCACCCCACAACTTTTGGGGAGAAGCCATCTCTACGGCCGTCCACTACTCCAACCGGCTCTTCCTCCGTCCCCTCCACAACAAAACCCCATACGAGCTCCTTACCGGTAACAAGCCTAACGTCATGTACATTCGTGTTTTTGGATGCAAATGTCTTGTTAAAAACAACAAAGGAAAGCTCGGTAAATTTGAAACTAGAACCATAGAGGGTATATTTGTTGGATATGCGGAGAACTCTCACGCCTATAGATACTACAACCGGTCCACCGGGACTATTGAAGTATCTTGTGACGTGGTGTTCTTGGAGGATAATGGCTCCCAAGTGGAGCAAGTTGTTCCATGTGTTGCAGGTAATGATGATGATCCATCTAGTGCCATCAAGCATATGGGCATTGGACACATCCGGCCCATGGAGGTTCATAATGATGATCAAGATGATGGAGTAGATGTTTCAAGCACGCCACAAGTGGAGCCTAGCTCAACTCAAGTCGAACCATCAAGTGCAACTCAAGAACCATCCTCTACTCAAGATGAGTCACAATCCGAAGAACAAGAAGAAGATCCTCATTCCACGGAGCAAGACCATGATGATGATCAAGAAACATCCTCAACTCATGATCAAGCTCAAGTGGTCCCTCATGATCAAGTACTAGCAAGAGATGAATTCATTGATCATGAAGGAACCATTCGGAAGATCAAGGCCGCTACAAGGGCAAGTGACATGAAAGTGGATCAAGTCCTTGGTAGCATCTCAAGAGGAGTGGTAACTCGTAGACACCATGCATTACTTATCACTTATTGTCAACATCATGCTTTTGTGTCTAGTTTTGAACCACTTAAGGTACATGAAGCCTTGGTCGATCCGGATTGGGTAATTGCCATGCAAGAAGAATTGGAGTGTTTCACTCGTAATGAAGTATGGTCTCTAGTTGAGAGACCCAAGGATCATCGCATCAATGTCATTGGGACCAAATGGGTATTCAAGAACAAGCAAGATGAGAATGGCATTGTCATACGAAACAAAGCAAGGTTAGTGGCGCAAGGGTTTGCCCAAATAGAAGGTATGGATTTTGAGGATACCTTTGCGCCGGTAGCCCGTCTTGAAGCTATTCGTCTTTTGCTTGCATTTGCATCTTTCCACAATTTCAAATTATATCAAATGGATGTGAAAAGTGCATTTTTGAATGGTCCCCTAAAAGAAACCGCATATGTGGCTCAACCCCCGGGTTTCGAAGACCCATGCCGACCCAACCACGTGTATTTACTCCATAAGGCACTCTACGGTCTCAAGCAAGCTCCACGTGCTTGGTATGAGTTCCTTAGGGATTTCTTACTACATGATGGGTTTTGCATGGGTACGGTCGATTCCACCCTTTTCACCAAGCGGGTTAAAGGGGGTGGCCTCTTTATATGTCAAATATATGTTGATGATATTATATTTGGTGGAACTAACCCCAATCATAACAAAGCTTTTGAGCTATTGATGACTAGGAAATTTGAGATGTCCATGATGGGAGAGTTGAAGTTCTTTCTAGGCTTCCAAGTGAGGCAACTTGCAAAAGGTGTTGGGCCTCCAAGAGCAGAGGTTTGTGAGAACAGCAGCAAGTTTTCCCTTAAGTGGATCACCCAAGGTTTATCGAACTCGGGGAGGAAGAGGTCAAGATATCCCTCTCATGCAACCCAACCACAAAGCAGAAGTCTCTTGTGTCCCCAACACACCTAATAGGTGAGTTCGGCGAAGAGATAGTGAAATACAGGTGGTATGAATATATATGAGCAGTAGCAACGGTGCCGAAAATAGCTTGCTGGCGTGTAGTTGATGGTGGTAGTATTACGACGTAATGCTTGAGTAAAACGATAAACAAGCGGTAGCTTGTGCGGTATTTAGGAACAAGGCCTAGGGATTACACTTTCACTAGTGGACACTCTCAACATTGATCACATAACGGAAACAGATAAATGCATACTCTACACTCTCGTTGGATGATGAACGCATTGCGTAGGATTACACGAACCCTCAATGCCGGAGTTAACAAGCTCCACAATTTGTTCATATTTAAGTAACCTTATAGTGTAAGATAGATCAATACAACTAAACCAAGTACTAACATAGCATGCACACTGTCACCTTCATGCATATGTAGGAGGAATAGATCACATCAATATTATCATAGCAATAGTTAACTTCATAATCTACGGAGATCATGATCATAGCATAAACCAAGTACTAACACGGTGCACACACTGTCACCTTTACACACGTGCAGGAGGAATAGAACTACTTTAATAACTTTGCTAGAGTAGCACATAGATAAATTGTGATACAAACTCATATGAATCTCAATCATGTAAAGCAGCTCATGAGATTATTGTATTGAGGTACATGGGAGAGAGATGAACCACATAGCTACCGGTACAGCCCCGAGCCTCGATGGAGAACTACTCCCTCATGGGAGCAGCAGCGGTGATGAAGATGGCGGTGGAGATGGCAGCGGTGTCGATGGAGAAGCCTTCCGGGCACTTCCTGCTCCGGCAGCGTGCGGGAACTCTGTCCCCCAGATCTTGGCCTCGCGATGGCGGCGGCTGGAAGGTTTCTGGTTTCGTCAATCGTATCGGGGTTTCGATCCGGGGGCTTTATATAGGCGAAGAGGCGGCGCGGGAGGGTCGAAGGGGCGACACCATAAGGCGGCGCGGCCAGGGCCTGGGCCGCGGCCTATGGTCAGGGGCCCAGTGCCCCCTCCGGTCCTTCCCGGGTGTTCGGATGCTTCCGGTGAAAATAGGAACTTGGGCGTTGATTTCGTCCGATTCGAGAATATTTCGTTACTAGGATTTCTGAAACCAAAAAGAGAAAACAGAACGGCACTTCGGCATCTTGTTAATAGGTTAGTTCCAGAAAATGCACGAATATGACATAAAGTGTGCATAAAACATGTAGATAACATCAATAATGTGGCATGGAACATAAGAAATTATCGATACGTCGGAGACGTATCAGCATCCCCAAGCTTAGTTCTGCTCGTCCCGCAGGTAAAACGATAACACAGATAATTTCTGGAGTGACATGCCATCATAACCTTGATCATACTATTTGTAAAGCATATGTAATGAATGCAGCAATCCAAGACAATGGTAATGACATGAGTAAACAAGTGAATCATATAGCAAAGACTTTTCATGAATAGCACTTCAAGACAAGCATCAATAAGTCTTGCATAAGAGTTAACTCATAAAGCAATAATTCAAAGTAAAGGCATTGAAGCAACACAAAGGAAGATGAAGTTTCAGCGGTTGCTTTCAACTTATAACATGTATATCTCATGGATAATTGTCAATGTAAAGCAATATAACAAATGCAATATGCAAATATGTAGGAATCAATGCACAGTTCACACAAGTGTTTGCTTCTTGAGGTAGAGAGAGATAGGTGAACTGACTCAACAATAAAAGTAGAAGAATGGTCCTCCATAGAGGAAAAGCATCGATTGCTATATTTGTGCTAGAGCTTTGATTTTGAAAACATAAAGAGAGCATAAAAATAAAGTTTTGAGAGGTGTATGTTGTTGTCAACGAATGGTAGCGGGTACTCTAACCCCCTTGCCAGACAAACCTTCAAAGAGCGGCTCCCATTTTATTTTATTTTGGGTGGCACTCCTTCCAACCTTTCTTTCACAAACCATGGCTAACCGAATCCTCGGGTGCCTACCAACAATCTCATACCATGAAGGAGTGCCTTTTTATTTTAGTTTTATTATGATGACACTCCTCCCAACCTTTGCTTACACAAGCCATGGCTAACCGAATCCTTCGGGTGCCGTCCAACAATCACATACCATGGAGGAGTGTCTATTTTTGTTAATTAATTTGGGACTGGGAATCCCATTGCCAGCTCTTTTTGCAAAATTATTGGATAAGCGGATGAAGCCACTAGTCCATTGGTGAAAGTTGCCCAACAAGATTGAAAGATAAACACCACATACTTCCTCATGAGCTATAAAACATTGACACAAATCAGAGGTGATAAATTTTGAATTGTTTAAAGGTAGCACTCAAGCAATTTACTTTGGAATGGCGGAGAAATACCATGTAGTAGGTAGGTATGGTGGACACAAATGGCATAGTGGTTGGCTCAAGTATTTTGGATGCATGAGAAGTATTCCCTCTCGATACAAGGTTTAGGCTAGCAAGGCTTATTTGAAACCAACACAAGGATGAACCGGTGCAGCAAAACTCACATAAAAGACACATTGTAAACATTATAAGACTCTACACCGTCTTCCTTGTTGTTCAAACTCAATACTAGAAATTATCTAGACCTTAGAGAAACCAAATATGCAAACCAAATTTTAGCATGCTCTATGTATTTCTTCATTAATGGGTGCAAAGCATATGATGCAAGAGCTTAAACATGAGCACAACAATTGCCAAGTATCACATTACCCAAGACATTAATAGCAATTACTACATGTATCATTTTCCAATTCCAACCATATAACAATTTAACGAAGAAGAAACTTCGCCATGAATATTAAAAGCTAAGAACACATGTGTTCATATGCAACAGCGGAGCGTGTCTCTCTCCCACACAAGCATGATGTAATCCAATTTATTCAAACAAAAAAAACAAAAAATAAAAGCATACAGACGCTCCAAGTAAAGCACATAAGATGTGACCGAATAAAAATATAGTTTCAAGAGAAGGAACCTGATAATTTGTCGATGAAGAAGGGGATGCCTTGGGCATCCCCAAGCTTAGACGCTTGAGTCTTCTTAGAATATGCAGGGGTGAACCACGGGGCATCCCCAAGCTTAGAGCTTTCACTCTTCTTGATCATAGTATATCATCCTCCTCTCTTGACCCTTGAAAACTTCCTTCACACCAAACTTCTCATAAACTTCATTAGAGGGGTTAGTACATAATCAAAAACTCACATGTTCAGAGGTGACACAATCATTCTTAACACTTCTGGACATTGCTCAAAGCTACTGGAAGGTAATGGAACAAAGAAATCCACCCAACACAGCGAAAGAAGCAATGCGAAATAAAAGGCAGAATCTGTCAAAACAGAACAGTCCGTAAAGACGAATTTTTAATAAATACTTCCGTTGCTCAGATCAGAAAACTCAAAACTAATGAAAGTTGCGTACATATCTGAGGAACACGCACGTAAATTGGCATATTTTTATGATTTTTCTACAGAGAAAACAGCCCAGATTCGTGACAGATAGAAATCTGTTTCTGCGCAGAAATCCAAATCTAGTATCAACCTTCGATTAGAGGCTTCACTTGGCACAACAAAACACAAAACTAAGATAAGGAGAGGTTGCTACAGTAGTAAACAACTTCCAAGACACAAATATAAAACAAAGTACTGTAGCAAAATAACACATGGGTTATCTCCCAAGAAGTTCTTTCTTTATAGCCGTTAAGATGGGCTCAGCAGTTTTAATGATGCACTCGCAAGAAATAGTAATTGAAGCGAAAGAGAGCATCCAGAGGCAAATTCAAAACACATTTAAGTCTAACATGCTTCCTATGCATAGGAATCTTGTAAATAAACAAGTTCATGAAGAGCAAAGTAACAAGCATAAGAAGATAAAACAAGTATAGCTTGAAAAATTTCAGCACATAGAGAGGCATTTTAGTAACATGAAAATTTCTACAACCATATTTTCCTCTCTCATAATAACTTTCAGTAGCATCATGAGCAAACTCAACAATATAACTATCACATAAAGTATTCTTATCATGAGTCTCATGCATAAAATTATTACTCTCCACATAAGCATAATCAATTTTATTAGTAATAGTGGGAGCAAATTCAACAAAGTAGCTATCATCAAATATAGGAGGCATATTGTAATCATAATCAAATTTACTCTCCATAGTAGGTGGCAAAAAAAGACTACTATCATTATAATCATCATAAATTGGAGGTAAAGTATCATCAAAGAAAATTTTCTCCTCAATTCTTGGGGGACTAAAAAGATCATGCTCATCAAAACCAGCTTCCCCAAGCTTAGAATTTTCCATATCATTAGCAACAATGGTGTTCAAAGTGTTCATATTAATATGTTCCATGGGTTTTTTAATTTTCGGATCAAACCATCCATGTCTTAAATCAGGAAATAGAGTAAAAAGCTCATTGTTGTCCATTATGCCTTACTAGTGTAAACAAGAAACAAAAAGATGCAATTGCAGGATCTAAAGGAAATAGCTTCGAGTACGACGGAAAATAGCTTGGTAGCCGAGGTTCGGAGTGTGAGTACCTTTTACCTTTTCTCCCCGGCAACGGCGCCAGAAAAGTGCTTGATGTCTACTTCCCCCTCCTTTTCCTGTAGACAGTGTTGGGCCTCCAAGAGCAGAGGTTTGTAGAACAGCAGCAAGTTTTCCCTTAAGTGGATCACCCAAGGTTTATCGAACTCAGGGAGGAAGAGGTCAAAGATATACCTCTCATGCAACCCTGCAACCACAAAGCAAGAAGTCTCTGGTGTCCCCAACACACCTAATAGGTGCACTAGTTCGGCGAAGAGATAGTGAAATACAGGTGGTATGAATATATATGAGCAGTAGCAGCGGTGCCAGAAAATAGCTTTTGGCGTGTAGTTGATGGTGGTAGTATTGCAGCGAGTAGTAACGCATTAAACAAGCGGTAATGCGGCAGTATTTAGGAACAAGGCCTAGGGATTACACTTTCACTAGTGGACACTCTCAACATTGATCACATAACAATAGATAAATACATACTCTACACTCTCGTTGGATGATGAACGCATTGCGTAGGATTACACGAACCCTCAATGCCGGAGTTAACAAGCTCCACAATTTGTTCATATTTAAGTAACCTTATAGTGTAAGATAGATCAATACAACTAAACCAAGTACTAACATAGCATGCACACTGTCACCTTCATGCATATGTAGGAGGAATAGATCACATCAATATTATCATAGCAATAGTTAACTTCATAATCTACAAGAGATCATGATCATAGCATAAACCAAGTACTAACACGGTGCACACACTGTCACCTTTACACACGTGCAGGAGGAATAGAACTACTTTAATAACTTTGCTAGAGTAGCACATAGATAAATTGTGATACAAACTCATATGAATCTCAATCATGTAAAGCAGCTCATGAGATTATTGTATTGAGGTACATGGGAGAGAGATGAACCACATAGCTACGGTACAGCCCCGAGCCTCGATGGAGAACTACTCCTCCTCATGGGAGCAGCAGCGGTGATGAAGATGGCGGTGGAGATGGCAGCGGTGTCGATGGAGAAGCCTTCCGGGGGCACTTCCCCGCTCCGGCAGCGTGCCGGACAGAGAGTCCTGTCCCCCAGATCTTGGCCTCGCGATGGCGGCGGCTCGGAAGGTTTCGTGGTTTCGTCAATCGTATCAGGTTTTTCGATCCAGGGGCTTTATATAGGCGAAGGGCGGCGCAGGAGGGTCGAAGGGCGACGACACCATAGGGCGGCGCGGCCAGGCCTGGGCCGCGCTGGCCTATGGTGCAGGGGCCCGGTGCCCCCTCGGTCCTTCGGGTGTTCTGGATGCTTCCGGTGAAAATAGGAACTTGGGCGTTGATTTCGTCCGATTCCGCCAGAAAACAGGAACTGGCACTTCGGCATCTTGTTAATAGGTTAGTTCCAGAAAATGCACGAATATGACATAAAGTGTGCATAAAACATGTAGATAACATCAATAATGTGGCATGGAACATAAGAAATTATCGATACGTTGGAGACGTATCAGCTTCCAAGTGAGGCAACTTGCAAAAGGCACCTTCATCTCTCAAGAAAAGTATGTGAGGGACATGCTCAAGAAATTCAACATGACCAATGCGAGTCCAATGAAGACACCCATGCCCGTAAAGGGGCAACTTGGTTCATGTGACGGTGAGAAGGATGTGGACATAAAGGTATACCGCTCCATGATAGGATCCTTGCTCTACCTTTGTGCCTCTAGGCCGGATATCATGCTAAGTGTAGGGATGTGTGCTCGTTTTCAATCCGCTCCCAAGGAGAGCCATTTAGTGGCGGTCAAACGGATACTAAGATACCTTGTTCTCACTCCTACTCTCGGGCTATGGTATCCAAAGGGGTCAACCTTTGAACTCATTGGCTATTCGGATTCCGATTGGGCCGGTGATAAGGTTGATCGGAAGTCTACCTCCGGGGCTTGCCAATTTATTGGCCGGTCATTGGTGAGTTGGTCATCCAAGAAACAAAACTCCACCGCCCTATCCACCGCCGAAGCCGAATACATATCCGCGGCATCTTGTTGCACTCAATTGTTATGGATGAAGCAAACCTTGAAAGACTATGGTGTGTCTCTTGGTACGGTGCCTCTTCTTTGTGACAATGAAAGTGCAATAAAGATCGCCAACAACCCGGTTCAACATTGTCGCACCAAACATATTGACATTCGCCATCACTTCCTACGTGATCATGTTGCCAATAAGGATATTGATCTCACTCATGTGGGAACAACCTACCAATTGGCGGATATTTTCACTAAGCCTTTGGATGAAGCCCGCTTTGTTAACTTGAGAGGAGAACTTGGTATTCTTGATCCTAAAAACTTGGATTGATTAACTTCTTGCACTATATTCTTGCATTTATCTTGCTATCTAGCTTAGAGGCATAGCACATATGGGGATAGTCATCCTACCATGTCTTGGTATGATGCATACCTATGTGTGCAACATAAATAGACCCAATGTCATTATATGGACCCAAGCATGTCTCTTCGCGGTCTCATGACATTTGCGCTTTCACATAGGGGGAGTAATCCCCCGCCCCTCATTGAGCCTTCATTACAACTTGATTTGACTATATAAGGCCAAATGATCTTATTGCAAACATCATTTCCAAATGACTTATGATTCTTGATATACACTTCGAATCATGCCCATTGTTGCTATTCACATCTTGTTTGGATTTTCTCTCCAATGGGTATGCCTAGAGAACTTTGTGTTTCCAACCCCATGTCTATGCTCATCTCATCATCATCTATCTATCTATATGTACATGTCATCATATGAGCACTCACACACATTTACACAAAGATTAGGGGCAAAACGAGGCAAAATGATACAATTTTGGGCAAACGACTTCGGCCGGTCAGGCCCGGTCGGACCGGCCTGTGTGCCGGGACGTCCGGTGTCCCCGGTCGACCGGGCTAGCAACCGGTCGTGCGGCTGTTATGTCTTGGAGGAGGATACCCCTTGGGGGTCTTCTTCCTCATTATCCCCCACCTCCAAAACTTCCATGGCCACCGCCTTCCCCATCTCCACCACAGCCTAGGCCCTTCCCACCACTAGTTTCTCCTCAAACTACACCAAACCGTAGATCGGGATCTCTCAAGCTTCTTCACCAAAGGATTTGGTCCTTCTCAAGCTCGTTTGGGAGATCTTGGGGATTTGGCCCTCAAGCACTCTTCACGTGTTCTTCTTGCTCACTTGGGCAAAAAGGACAATGTCTTCGGGTAAATCTCCTACCCTTCTTGCTTTCCCTCTCCCATTGTCACATGTTGAGGAAAGTTGAGAAAAGTTAGGGTTAGGGTTAGAGTTTGTAAGTCCTCATGCCATCTAGAGTGTCTCACACCCCTATGCACATTATTCACTCCCTTGGTATAGCCTATGTTCAAGTTTGTGAGTTTTTGCATGATTTTGTGGTCGAATTTCTGGGCAAACATCACAAGTCAGCAGCACCCGGTCTCAGACCCGGTCGACCGGCCTCTCAACCGGCCGTTCCGGCGTGCCGGTCAAGGATTTTCAACCGGCTCGTCGGTCGATATCCGGTCGGCCGGTCGTGCGCCGACCCGTCCAGTTCTTCGCACAAAGTCATCGAAACACTTGGATATATGCTATGTTTCTTATACTGATGACATGTACACTTACCCCATGATACGTCTCCGACGTATCGATAATTTCTTATGTTCCATGCCACATTATTGATGATATCTACATGTTTTATGCACACTTTATGTCATATTCGTGCATTTTAGGAACTAACCTATTAACAAGATGCCGAAGTGCCAGTTCCTGTTTTCTGCTGTTTTTGGTTTTAGAAATCCTAGTAACGAAATATTCTCGGAATCGGACGAAATCAACGCCCGAGTTCCTATTTTGCCCGGAAGCATCCGAACACACGAGCCGGAGAGGGGCACAGGCCCACCAAACCCTAGGCCGGCGCGACCAAGGGGGGGCCCGCGCCCCCCTATAGTGTTGTCGCCCTGTTGACCTTCTGACGCCGCCTCTTCGCCTATATAAAGCCCCTCGACCTAAAACTTCGATACGGAAAAGCCACGGTACGAGAAACCTTCCAGAGCCGCCGCCATCGCAAAGCCAAGATCTGGGGGACAGGAGTACTGTTCCGGCACGCCGCCGGGACGTGCCCCCGGAAGGCTCCTCCATCGACACCACCGCCATCTCCATCAACGCTGCTGTCTCCCATGAGGAGGGAGTAGTTCTCCATCGAGGCTCGGGGCTGTACCGGTAGCTATGTGGTTCATCTCTCTCCTATGTACTTCAATACAATAATCTCATGAGCTGCCTTACATGATTGAGATTCATATGATGATGCTTGTAATCTAGATGTCGTTATGCTAGTCAAGTGAATTTTACTTATGTGATCTCCGGAGACTCCTTGTCCCACGTGTGTAAAGGTGACAGTGTGTGCCGTGTGGGTCTCTTAGGCTATATTTCACAGAATACTTATTCACTGTTATGAATGGCATAGTGAAGTGCTTATTTATATCTCTTTATGATTGCAATGTGTTTTGTATCACAATTTATCTGTGTGCTACTCTAGTGATGTTATTAAAGTAGTTTATTCCTCCTGCACGGTGTAATGGTGACAGTGTGTGCATCCGTGTTAGTACTTGGCGTAAGCTATGATTATGATCTCTTGTAGATTATGAAGTTAACTATTGCTATGATGGTATTGATGTGATCTATGCCTCCTTTCGTAGCGTGAAGGTGACAGTGTGCATGCTACGTTAGTACTTGGTTTAGTTGTGTTGATCTATCTTACACTCTAAGGTTATTTAAATATGAACATTGAATATTGTGGAGCTTGTTAACTCCGGCATTGAGGGTTCGTGTAATCCTACACAGTTAGTGGTGTTCATCATCCAACAAGAGGGTGTAGAGTATGCATTTATCTATTCATTATGTGATCAAAGTTGAGAGTGTCCACTAGTGAAAGTGTAATCCCTAGGCCTTGTTCCTAAATGCGCTATCGCTGCTTGTTTGTTTTGCTGCATTACTACTGCTGCGTTACTACGCTTGTTTACTGTCTGGGCAAAGCACTTTTAAGGTGCCGTTGCTACTTATTTATACCACCTGTATTTCACTATCTCTTTGCCGAACTAGTGCACCTATTAGGTGTGTTGGGGACACAAGAGACTTCTTGCTTTGTGGTTGCAGGGTTGCATGAGAGGGATATCTTTGACCTCTTCCTCCCTGAGTTCGATAAACCTTGGGTGATCCACTTAAGGGAAAACTTGCTGTTTGTTCTACAAACCTCTGCTCTTGGAGGCCCAACACTGTCGGAAAAGGAGGGGGCGTAGACATCAAGCTATTTTCTTGCGCCGTTGCCGGGAGGAAAGGTAAGGCACTCATACTCCGGTTCCAGGTAAAGTACTTTTCTGGCGCCATTGTGTTTGTGCTCGAAGCTATTTCCTTTAGATCCTGCAATTGCATCTTTTTGTTTCTTGTTTACACTAGTTAGGCATAATGGAAAACAACAAAAATATGAGAGATCTTTATGAACTTTATCTTGAATTAGGACATGATGTGTTTGAAGAGAGAATTAAAAAACCCATGGAACTTTATATGCATGCTAATGGGAATGTTATTAATATGAATGCTTTGAACACTATTGTTGCTAATGCTATGGAAAATTCTAAGCTTGGGGAAGCTGGTTTTGATGAGCATGATCTTTTTAGTCCCCCAAGCATGGAGGAGAAAATTTACTTTGATGATACTTTGCCTCCTATTTATGATGATTATAATGATAGTAGTCTTTTGTTACCACCTGTTATGGAGGATAAATTTGATTATGATTACAATATACCTCCTATATTTGATGATGAGAATAATAATGATAGCTACTTTGTTGAATTTGCTCCCGCTATTACTAATAAAATTGATTATGCTTATGTGGAGAGTAACAATTTTATGCATGAGACTCATGATAAGAATGCTTTATGTGATAGTTATATTGTTGAGTTTGCTCATGTTGCTACTGAAAGTTATTATGAGAGAGGAAAATATGGTTGTAGAAATTTTCATGTTACTAAAACACCTCTCTATGTGCTGAAATTGAAACTACACTTGTTTTATCTTCCTGATCTTGTCACTTTGCTCTTCAAGAATTTATTTGTGTACAAGATTCCTTTTCATAGGAAGCATGTTAGACTTAAATGTGTTTTGGATTTGCTTCTTGGTGCTCTCTTTTGCTTCAAATACTATTTCTTGCGAGTGCATCATTAAAACTGCTGAGCCCATCTTAATGGCTATAAAGAAAGAACTTCTTGGGAGATAACCCATGTGTTATTTTGCTACAGTACTTTGTTTTATATTTGTGTCTTGGAAGTTGTTTACTACTGTAGAAACCTCTCCTTATCTTAGTTTAGTGTTTTGTTGTGCCAAGTAAAGTCGTTGATAGTAAAGTTCATACTAGATTTGGATTACTGCGCAGAAACAGATTTCTTTGCTGTCACGAATCTGGGCAAAATTCTCTGTAGGTAACTCAGAAAATTATGCCAATTTACTTGAGTGATCCTCAGATATGTACGCAACTTTCATTCAATTTGAGCATTCTCATTTGAGCAAGTCTGGTGCCTCAATAAAATTCGTCTTTACGGACTGTTCTGTTTTGACAGATTCTGCCTTTTATTTCGCATTGCCTGTTTTGTTATGTTCGATGGATTTTTCGATTCCATTGACTTTCAGTAGCTTTGTGCAATGTCCAGAAGTGTTAAGAATGATTATGTCACCTCTGAACATGTATATTTTAATTGTGCACTAACCCTCTAATGAGTTGTTCTAAGTTTGGTGTGGAGGAAGTTTTCAAGGATCAAGAGAGGGAGATGATACAACATGATCAAGGAGAGTGAAAGCTCTAAGCTTGGGGATGCCCCGGTGGTTCACCCCTGCATATATCAAGAAGACTCAAGCGTCTAAGCTTGGGGATGCCCAAGGCATCCCCTTCTTCATCGACAACATTATCAGGTTCCTCCCCTGAAACTATATTTTTATTCCATCACATCTTATGTGCTTTTCTTGGAGCGTCGGTTTGTTTTTGTTTTTGTTTTGTTTGAATAAAATGGATCCTAGCATTCACTTTGTGGGAGAGAGACACGCTCTGCTGTAGCATATGGACAAATATGTCCTTAGGCTCTACTCATAATATTCATGGCGAAGTTTCTTCTTCGTTAAATTGTTATATGGTTGGAATTGGAAAATGATACATGTAGTAATTGCTAAAATGTCTTGGATAATGTGATACTTGGCAATTGTTGTGCTCATGTTTAAGCTCTTGCATCATATACTTTGCACATATTAATGAAGAAATACATAGAGCATGCTAAAATTTGGTTTGCATATTTGGTCTCTCTAAGGTCTAGATAATTTCTAGTATTGAGTTTGAACAACAAGGAAGACGGTGTAGAGTCTTATAATGTTTTCAATATGTCTTTTATGTGAGTTTTGCTGCACCGCTTCATCCTTGTATTTGTTTCAAATAGCCTTGCTAGCCTAAACCTTGTATCGAGAGGGAATACTTCTCATGCATCCAAATACTTGAGCCAACCACTATGCCATTTGTGTCCACCATACCTACCTACTACATGGTATTTCTCCGCCATTCCAAAGTAAATTGCTTGAGTGCTACCTTTAAACAATTCAAAATTTATCACCTCTGATTTGTGTCAATGTTTTATAGCTCATGAGGAAGTATGTGGTGTTTATCTTTCAATCTTGTTGGGCAACTTTCACCAATGGACTAGTGGCTTCATCCGCTTATCCAATAATTTTGCAAAAAGAGCTGGCAATGGGATTGATGACCCACAAGTATAGGGGGTGTATCGTAGTATTTTCGATAAGTAAGAATGTCGATCCCAACGAGGAGCAGAAGGTGTTGACAAGCAGTTTTGATGAAGGATTCACTGTAAATGCTCACAGACAAATATTCAGGAGGTTTTGATATAACAGATGAATAAAGTACGAGTAAGTAAAGTGCGAGAGTAACAATTGCAGTGAGTGGCCCAATCCTTTTTAGCACAAAGGACAAGCCGGTTTGTTTACTTAATGACCATACGTTCTCGAGGACACACGGGATTTTAGTCTAGTGCTTTCGCTACATACGGCTAAATAATCTTCATTGTTATGATAAGTGTTGTGTGGGTGAACCTATGCTAATGTACCGCCCTTCCTAGGACTAATACATACTTGTGATTATACCCCTTGCAAGCATCCGCAACTACAAGAAAGTAATTAAGAATAAATCTAACCACAGCCTTAAACTCTGAGATCCTGCTATCCCTCCTGCATCGATATACCAACGGGGGTTTAGGTTTCTGTCACTCCGGCAACCCCGCAATTGGCAAACGAGTACAAGATGCATTCCCCTAGGCCCATAAAGGTGAAGTGTCATGTAGTCGACGTTCACATGACACCACTAGAAGAATAACACCACAACTTAAATATCATACCATTGAATATTACTCAACCATAGTTCACTACTAACAGTTAGACTTCACCCATGTCCTCAAGAACTAAACGAACTACTCACGAGACATCATATGGAACATGATCGAGGTGATATGATGATGAATAACAATCTGAACATAAACCTTGGTTCAATGGTTTCACTCAATAGCATCAACAACAAGTAGAAATCGATACCGGGAGAGTTTCCCCTATCAAACAATCAAGATCAAACCCAAATTGCTACGGCGGTGACGATGTCCAGCGGTGGAGACGGCGGTGATGATGGTGGAGATGATGATGATGGTGATGGAGATGATGTCCAGCTCGATGACGGTGACGATGGCGTCGATTTCCCCCTCCGGGAGGGAATTTCCCCGGCGGATCTCAGCCCGCCGGAGAGCTCTTTTCTCTCTGGTGTTCTCCGCCCCGCAGAGGCGGCTGTAACTCTTCGTGAGGTATCCTCTGTGGCTTAGGTCTTCGGGACGAAGGGTTTCGCGAAGAAAAGGAGGCGAAAGAGGCTGTGGGGCCCCCACACCACAAGGTGGCGCGGCCAGGCCATGGGCCGCGCCTGTGGTCTGGCCCCACCTTGGGTCTTCTCGGCTCCCCCTTCTTCCCTTCGTCATCGGAAAAATAGGATTTTTGGTATAATTTCCTTCCACAGTTGATCTTCCGAAAATATTCGTGACGGTGCTTTTTCCAGCAGAATCCTGGCTCCGGTGCTCGATCCTCCAATAATGATGAAACATGCAAAATAGATGAAATAACATAAGTATTGTGTCCAAATATGAAATATATCAATGAATAACAGCAAATTATGATACAAAATAGTGATGCAAATTGGACGTATCAACTCCCCCCAAGCTTAGACTTCGCTTGTCCCCAAGCGAAACTGAACTCGGTAAACAGGACCACATGTTTATGGAGTGAAGAGTCGATAAATAAAATACGGACAAGAAGCATCATATTCATTCACACAAGACATTCTAGTAAACAACTTCCTCATATAACTCAACTTGAAACAAGTATAAGGTAATCACAAATAAAGGTGCATAAGAAATCATAGTTGGTGATGGCAAACTTCGTTCTTGGTCAGAGAACAATTAACAGGTTATACTTATCTATCGAGCGCTCTCATGTTAAAGTTTATATTGCACAACTTGCATACTCAATCATAATAGTCTCCTCATAATCATTGATAACTTGCAAAGCTATATTCATTCAGATAAAACTTGTACTAAACAAGGAAGAATAAAAGACATGATGAAGCAAATCACAATATAATGGTTTGATCACAACTACTCAAATGCTTGCTTGAGATGGAGGGAAATAGGTTTACTGACTCAACATAAAGTAAAAGACAGGCCCTTCGCAGAGGGAAGCAGTGATTAAATCATGTGCTAGAGCTTTTCAGTTTTGAAATCATATAGAGATAATAAAAGTAACATTTTGAGAGGTGTTTGTTGTTGTCAACGACTGGTAGCGGGTACTCTAACCCCCTTGCCAGACAACCTTCAAAGAGCGGCTCCCATTTTATTTTTATTTTGTGCGGGCACTCCTTCCAACCTTTCTTTCACAAACCATGGCTAACCGAATCCGGGTGCCTGCCAACAATCTCATACCATGAAGGAGTGCCTTTTTATTTTGGTTTTATTATGATGATGACACTCCCCCAACCTTTGCTTACACAAGCCATGGCTAACCGAATCCTTCGGGTGCCGTCCATCAATCACATACCATGGAGGAGTGTCTATTTAGTTTAATTAATTTGGGACTGGGAATCCCATTGCCAGCTCTTTTTGCAAAATTATTGGATAAGCGGATGAAGCCACTAGTCCATTGGTGAATGTTGCCCAACAAGATTGAAAGATAAAACACCACATACTTCCTCATGAGCTATAAAACATTGACACAAATAAGAGATAGTATATTTTGAATTATTTAAAGGTAGCACATAAAGTATTTACTTGGAATGGCAGAAAATACCATGTAGTAGGTAGATATGGTGGACACAAATGGCATAGGTTTGGGTTAAGGTTTGGATGCACGAGAAGTATTCCCTCTCAGTACAGGTCTTTGGCTAGCAAGGTTAATTAGCAAGCATAAGAGTCGAGGGAAACAAACAAATATACATGTGATAGAAACAATCATGCATCTTCCTTATAAGCACAAACAATTTTAACTTCAGAATAATAAGCTATGAGCTAACAAGAAAGAAAGACAATGAAACAACTACATGTATTTCTCTTTTCTACTTAAACCTCAAAGTGTTGTTGCTATTGACCAATGCTAAGTTTGCCAAAACCAAATAGATTTATTCAATGCTCCCAAAGTGATACCAATACTAACAACAAGGTAAATCATATAATAGAAATTGCAAACTAAAATAAGATGTGCAATATGTAAATGATAAGACTTCTCATTAATATTCCATAACGATAACTCACACCAAGGGATACATAGACAACCAACTAAAGGAGAGATACTTCCAAACTGCAACCCATCTTATATGATAACTTCCCTACTCATGATATGACACTACTTGATAGTAAAAAGTAAAAGATAGTGATGATGTGATACCGCGGCACTCCCCCAAGCTTGGAACAAACCAAGGGGATGCCAATACCGATGATGAATTACTCCTTCGGCGATGGTGGTGATGAATTCCTGACAAGCTTCTCAACAAGCTCCTTCAGCTCAGTTTCTCAGCTTGGCAATTCTGCACTAAGACTCGAAGAGATTCATTGTTATCTGAAGTTGGCGATGATGACCTTGTGATGTGAATCGAGTGGTATTCCAGCATTCTTCGGAGACGGCAATTCTCCTCCTGGAGTATCTCCACTTCTCTTCTTAGAGCCCGATATTGATCACAAAACTCATCGGTAGTCCGTAGAGCTTCTTCCAACACAGGGAAGGAGTCGAGGCTAAGAGCGGGTGGTAAGGGTCCCTGCAAGTTATGAGAAAAAGAACGTCGAGTGTCAACAGATCCCACCAAGATTTGCTTGCTCCCAACGGCTTGCTGCTCTTGTTTTGATGGCACCCTCTTCACTTCTTCCTCCGAAAGCCCCTTGCCCTTGTTGTTGGAGGCCATGGTGCTTCTAGACCGAAAACAGATCCTGGCAGAAACAGCTCGAAACAAAACACGTCGAGAAAACGATATACGGACCTCCAGGGGTCCGGGGGATTATATAGCAAAAATTTCACGACAAAAGGAAAGTACCAGATCGAACCAGAGTCGGAAAGGGGCGACGAGGCGGCCAGACCATAGGTCGGCGCGGGCCCAGGCCAGGCCGCGCCGGCCTATGGTGGCACGCCCTCGTGCGTCTTTTCCACTCCGTTTCGATCTCGTAATTTTTCATATTTTCCAAAAACAGCAAAAATATTGTTCGGAAAGTAAATTGCGAACTTTTCATTACCAGTACTGTTACCTATTCAAAGTCGAGTTCTGGCGGACTGTCAATTTGCCCTTTGATGAAAGCCTCCGGTGTTTCCACTCGAATAATATCAACATCAACATTATAAGAATCACCCGAGATATAATGCTTGAGTCTTTGTCCATTCACCACTTGCGTGGCATTGCCTTGGAGAGAGCTAATTTTAATTGCTCCTGAACGATACACCTCCTCGACAACATATGGTCCTTCCCATTTCGAGAGTAATTTCCCTGCAAAGAATCTGAGACGAGACCGATACAATAGGACTTTATCTCCAATATTAAATTCTCTTTTGATAATCCTTCTATCATGCCATTTTTTAACTTTCTCTTTAAAGAGTTTAGCATTTTCATAAGCTTCACTTCTCCATTCATCTAGAGAACTCAATTGCAACAACCTCTTATTACCGGCAAGTTTAGGATCTTTATTTAATTCTCTAACAGCCCAATAAGCTTTGTGCTCTAGCTCTAAAGGTAAATGACAAGCTTTTCCATAAACCATTTTATAAGGTGACATTCCCATGGGGTTTTTATAAGCAGTTCTATAAGCCCAAAGTGCATCCTTCAATTTACTAGCCCAATTCTTTCTAGTTTTATTAACAGTCTTTTGCAAGATAGATTTAATCTCTCTATTTGATAATTCTACTTGCCCACTAGTTTGAGGATGATAAGCGGAAGCAATTCTATGATTAATACCATATTTAGCAAGAGTTTTTCTAAAACCACCATGAATAAAATGAGAACCTCCATCAGTCATAATATATCTAGGAACTCCAAATCTAGGAAAAATAATATCTAAAAGCATTCTTAAAGAGGTCTCACCATCAGCACTTTTTGTGGGTATGGCTTCCACCCATTTAGTAACATAATCAACAGCAACAAGTATATGAGTGTTACCTTCTGAAGAGGGAAAAGGTCCCATGAAGTCAAATCCCCAACAATCGAATGGTTCAATAACAAGAGTATAATTCATAGGCATTTCATTGCGTCTAGAGATATTACCAACCCTTTGACATTCATCACAAGATAAAATAAACTTCCTTGCATCTTTGAAGAGAGTTGGCCAATAAAAACCTGATTGTAGAACCTTTTGCGCGGTTCTTTCTCCGGCGTGATGTCCTCCATAAGCACTACCATGACATTTACTCAATATCTCCTGTTGTTCATATTCGGGAACACATCTTCGCATAATACCATCCACTCCTTCTTTATATAAGTGTGGGTCATCCCAAAAATAATGCCTCAAGTCATAAAAGAATTTCCTCCTTTGCTGAGCTGAAAAGGTTGGAGGCAAGTACTTGGAAACAATAAAGTTAGCATAATCAGCATACCAAGGACTGTCTCGCGAACTCACCTTTATTGCAGCCAATTGTTCATTTGGAAAACTATCATTAACAGGAACAGGATCATAAGCAATATTTTCCAATCTAGACAAATTATCAGCAACAGGATTATCAGCACCTTTCCTATCTACAATATGTAAATCAAATTCTTGCAACAGAAGTACCCATCTAATAAGCCTTGGCTTAGCATCTTTCTTTTGCATAAGGTATCTGATTGCAGCATGATCAGTATGAATAGTAACTTTTGAATCAACAATATAAGATCTAAACTTATCACAAGCAAAGACTACAGCTAACAATTCCTTTTCAGTAGTAGCATAATTTCTTTGAGCAGCATCAAGAGTTTTACTAGCATAATGAATAACATTCAGTTTTTTATCTACTCGCTGTCCAAGAACAGCGCCTAGCAAAATCACTAGCATCACACATAATTTCAAATGGTAAGTTCCAATCAGGAGGTTCAACTATAGGAGCAGTTGTTAAGGCTTTCTTAAGAGTTTCAAAAGCTTCCTTACAATCATCATCAAAAACAAAAGGTACATCTTTTTGAAGAAGATTAGTAAGAGGCTTTGAAATCTTGGAGAAATCTTTAATAAACCTCCTATAAAACCCAGCATGACCAAGAACACTACGAATACCTTTAACATCCCTAGGATAGGGCATCTTCTCAATTGCTTCAACTTTAGCTCTATCAACTTCAATACCTCTCTCGGAAATTTTATGTCCCAATACAATTCCTTCATTAACCATAAAGTGGCATTTCTCCCAATTAAGAACAAGGTTAGTTTCTTCACATCTCTGCAAAACTTTATCAAGGTTCCGCAAGCAATTATCAAAAGAATTCCCATAGACAGAAAAATCATCCATGAATACCTCTACAATACTCTCGCAAAAACCATGAAAAATAGCAGACATGCATCTTTGAAAAGTAGCAGGAGCATTACATAAACCAAAAGGCATACGTCTATAAGCATAAGTTCCATAGGGACAAGTGAAAGTGGTTTTCTCTTGATCCTTAGTTTTAACAGCAATTTGTGAAAATCCAGAATAACCATCAAGGAAACAAAAATGAGTATTTTTAGATAACCTTTCTAACATTTGATCAATAAAAGGTAAAGGGTAATGATCTTTCTTAGTAACCTTATTAACTTTTCGATAATCAATGCACATTCTATACCCTACAACTACTCTTTGAGGTATGAGCTCATCATTATCATTAGGCACAACAGTCATTCCTCCTTTCTTAGGAACACAATGCACAGGACTAACCCATCTACTATCAGCAATAGGATATATAATACCAGCTTCAAGAAGTCGTAATACCTCATTTCTTACCACATCCTTCATCTTAGGAATTAGACGACGCTGAGGTTCAACAACAGGCTTCGCATCATCTTCCATATTGATGGCGTGTTGGCAAATAGAGGGAGAAATCCCCTTCAAATCATCAAGAGTGTAGCCAATAGCACCTCGGTGTTTCTTCAATATTTCCAATAGCCTTTCTTCTTCAAACTCTGTAAGCTTAGAACTAATAATAACAGGATATATTTTCTTATCATCAATATGAGCATATTTAAGATTATCAGGCAAAGGTTTTAAATCAAAGACAGGATCTTCCTTTGGTGGCGGTGTTGTACCCAGATCTTCCACCGGTAAATCATGCTTAAGAATAGGTTGGCGAAGAAAAATTTCCTCAAGCTCATCTCTTTCTTTCCTAAAAACTTCACTCTCGCTATTCTCCAAATGTTGCTGCAAAGGATTATTAGGAACAAGAACAATAGATGCACACTGTTCCATTTTAAAATCATTACTAGGCAAATCAGCTTTATAAGGAGTTTTGGTAAATTTAGAGAAGTTAAACTCATAAGATTCACCAGCAAATTTAGTCAACATTTTCTCTTTCTTGCAATCTATAATAGCTCCACAAGTATTTAGAAAAGGTCTACCAAAAATAATAGGACAATAATCACTAGCAGCAGAACCAAGTACCAAAAAGTCAGCAGGATATTTAATCTTACCGCATAAAACTTCCACATCTCGAACAATACCAATTGGAGAAATAGTTTCTCTATTAGCTAGCTGAATAACCACATCAATATCTTCAAGTTCACAAGAACCAATTTCGTGCATAATCTCCGTATAAAGCTCATAAGGAATAGCACTAATACTTGCACCAATATCACATAAACCATAATAGCAATGATCACCAATTCTAACAGATAGCATAGGAACACTAGCTTGCTTGGGTTTATTAGGATGTGAAACAATATTAGAAGCATCTTCACAGAAAATAATATGACCTTCCTCCAAATTTTCAGTCACAAGATCTTTAACTATTGCAACAGCAGGTTCAACTTTTATTTGTTCTTCAGGTTCTATAGGTTTCTTTTCACTTTTATGAACCGCACTATTTATAACAGAGTACTCCTTCATTTTAGCAGGGAAAGGAGTTTTTTCAATATAAGCTTCAGGAATAACATGATCAGCAGTTTCAACTACAACGCATTTATTAATAGATGAATCAATTTTATCTTTATACGGTTCATGATACTTATCAAAATTCTTCTTAGGCAATTCATAATGAGAGGCAAAAGCTTTATAAAGATTTGCAGCAACTTGAGAATCAAGACCATAAGTAGCACTCATATTACGAAATTTATCAGTATCCATAAAAGCTTCAATGCATTTGTAATCATAATTTATACCTGATTCTCGATCTTTGTCGATCTCCCATCCTTCAGTATTTTCCTGGATCCGATTAAGAAGGTCCCTTTTAAACTCTTCCTTATTGCGCGTGAATGATCCAGAACAAGAAGTATCCAGCAAGGTCTTGTCTTCAAAAGAAAGTCTTGCATAGAAATTATCAATAATAACATTACCAGGAAGCTCATGAATGGGGCATTTGAGCATTAAAGACTTCAATCTCCCCCAAGCTTGGGCAATACTCTCTCCATCATGAGGCCAAAAATTATATATGCGATTCCGATCCTTATGAATTTCACTTGGAGGATAGAACTTAGAATAAAACCGGGGCACAATATCATTCCATTCAAGAGAATCCCCATTATCCATAATTTATACCAATGCGCCGCTTTACCAGACAGCGATATAGAGAATAGTTTCTTCCTCACTTCATCCATAGCAATACCTGCACACTTGAATAAACCGCATAATTCATGCAAGAACAATAAATGATCTCCAGGGTGGACAGTTCCATCCCCTGTATAACGGTTATCCACTACACGTTCAATAATTTTCATAGGTATTTTGTATGGTATCTCTTCTTTACCTGGCGCCTCATCCACTACCTTTGCAGTAGTAGTAGATTTTCCAAATAAACATTCGAGAGAAGATCTCTCCATAATGAATTATGGCAGCAGGCAGAAATAAAATCAGCACAAACAGTAGATATTTCCCTTACCAATTCCACTTACCAATAGCGCTTCACTCCCCGGCAACGGCGCCAGAAAATAGTCTTGATGAACCACAAGTATAGGGGTGTATCATAGTATTTTCGATAAGTAAGAATGTCGATCCCAACGAGGAGCAGAAGGTGTTGACAAGCAGTTTTGATGAAGGATTCACTGTAAATGCTCACAGACAAATATTCAGGGGGTTTTGATATAACAGATGAATAAAGTACGAGTAAGTAAAGTGCGAGAGTAACAATTGCAGCGAGTGGCCCAATCCTTTTTAGCACAAAGGACAAGCCGGTTTGTTTACTTATAATGACCAAACGTTCTCGAGGACACACGGGATTTTAGTCTAGTGCTTTCGCTACATACGGCTAAATAATCTTCATTGTTATGATAAGTGTTGTGTGGGTGAACCTATGCTAATGCACCGCCCTTCCTAGGACTAATACATACTTGTGATTATACCCCTTGCAAGCATCCACAACTACAAGAAAGTAATTAAGAATAAATCTAACCACAGCCTTAAACTCTGAGATCCTGCTATCCCTCCTGCATCGATATACCAACGGGGGTTTAGGTTTCTGTCACTCCGGCAACCCCGCAATTGGCAAACGAGTACAAGATGCATTCCCCTAGGCCCATAAAGGTGAAGTGTCATGTAGTCGATGTTCACATGACACCACTAGAAGAATAACACCACAACTTAAATATCATACCATTGAATATTACTCAACCATAGTTCACTACTAACATTTAGACTTCACCCATGTCCTCAAGAACTAAACGAACTACTCACGAGACATCATATGGAACATGATCAGAGGTGATATGATGATGAATAACAATCTGAACATAAACCTTGGTTCAATGGTTTCACTCAATAGCATCAACAACAAGTAGAAATCGATACCGGGAGAGTTTCCCCTATCAAACAATCAAGATCAAACCCAAATTGCTACGGCGGTGACGATGTCCAGCGGTGGAGACGGCGGTGATGATGGTGGAGATGATGATGATGGTGATGGAGATGATGTCCAGCTCGATGACGGTGACGATGGCGTCGATTTCCCCCTCCGGGAGGGAATTTCCCCGGCGGATCTCAGCCCGCCGGAGAGCTCTTTTCTCTCTGGTGTTCTCCGCCCCGCAGAGGCGGCTGTAACTCTTCGTGAGGTATCCTCTGTGGCTTAGGTCTTCGGGACGAAGGGTTTCACGAAGAAAAGGAGGCGAAAGAGGCTGTGGGGCCCCCACACCACAAGGTGGCGCGGCCAGGCCATGGGCCGCGCCGGCCTGTGGTCTGGCCCCACCTTGGGTCTTCTCAGCTCCCCTTCTGGCTTCCTTCGTCATGGAAAAATAGGATTTTTGGTATAATTTCCTTCCACAGTTGATCTTCCGAAATATTGCATTCTGACGGTGCTTTTTCCAAGAATCCCGGCTCCGGTGCTCGATCCTCCAGTAATGATGAAACATGCAAAATAGATGAAATAACATAAGTATTGCGTCCAAATATGAAATATATCAATGAATAACAGCAAATTATGATACAAAATAGTGATGCAAATTGGACGTATCAGATTCCCAGTCCCAAATTAATTAATAAAAATAGACACTCCTCCATGGTATGTGATTGATTGGACGGCACCCGAAGGATTCGGTTAGCCATGGCTTGAGAAAGCAAAGGTGGGGAGGAGTGTCATCATAATAAAACTAAAATAAAAAGGCACTCCTTCATGGTATGAGATTGTTGGAAGGCACCCGAGGATTCGGTTAGCCATGGTTTGTGAAAGAAAGGTTGGAAGGAGTGCCACACAAAAATAAAATAAAATGGGAGCCGCTCTTTGAAGGTTTGTCTGGCAAGGGGGTTAGAGTGCCCACTACCATTCGTTGACAACAACAAACACCTCTCAAAATTTTACTTTTATTGCTCTCTATATGTTTTCAAAATCAAAGCTCTAGCACAAATATAGCAATCGATGCTTTTCCTCTTTGAAGGACCTTTCTTTTACTTTTATGTTGAGTCAGTTCACCTATTTCTCTCCACCTCAAGAAGCAAACACTTGTGTGAATTGTGCATTGATTCCTACATACTTGCATATTGCACTTATTATATTACTCTATGTTGACAATATCCATGAGATATACATGTTATAAGTTGAAAGCAACCGCTGAAACTTAATCTTCCTATGTGTTGCTTCAATGCCTCTACTATGAATTATTGCTTTATGAGTTAACTCTTATGCAAGACTTATTGATGCTTGTCTTGAAGTACTATTCATGAAAAGTCTCTGCTATATGATTCACTTGTTTACTCATGTCATATACATTGTTTTGATCGCTGCATTCACTACATATGCTTTACAATAGTATGATCAAGGTTATGATGGCATGTCACTCCAGAAATTATCTTTGTTTATCGTTTACCTGCTCGGGACGAGCAGAACTAAGCTTGGGGATGCTGATACGTCTCCGACGTATCGATAATTTCTTATGTTCCATGCCACATTATTGATGATATCTACATGTTTTATGCACACTTTATGTCATATTCGTGCATTTTGGAACTAACCTATTAACAAGATGCCGAAGTGCCGATTCTTTGTTTTGCTATTTTTGGTTTCAGAAATCCTAGTAACGAAATATTCTCGGAATCGGACGAAATCAACGCCCGAGTTCCTATTTTGCCCGGAAGCATCCGAACACGCGAGAACGCGAGAGAGGGGCACAGCCCCAAACCCTAGGCCGGCGCGGCCAAGGGGGCCCGCCCCTATAGTGTCGTCGCCCTGTTGACCTTCTGACGCCGCCTCTTCGCCTATATAAAGCCCCTGGACCTAAAACCCGATACGGAAAAGCCACGGTACGAGAAACCTTCCAGAGCCGCGCCATCGCGAAGCCAAGATCTGGGGACAGGAGTCTCTTTTCCCACGCCGGGACGGGGAAGTGCCCCGGAAGGCTCCTCCATCGACACCACCGCCATCTCCATCACCATGCGCCTCCGTCTCCTCCATCGAGGCTCTCCGCTGTACCGGTAGCTATGTGGTTCATCTCTCTCCTATGTACTTCAATACAATAATCTCATGAGCTGCCTTACATGATTGAGATTCATATGATGATGCTTGTAATCTAGATGTCGTTATGCTAGTCAAGTGAATTTTACTTATGTGATCTCCGGAGACTCCTTGTCCCACGTGTGTAAAGGTGACAGTGTGTGCACCGTGTGGGTCTCTTAGGCTATATTTCACAGAATACTTATTCACTGTTATGAATGGCATAGTGAAGTGCTTATTTATATCTCTTTATGATTGCAATGTGTTTTGTATCACAATTTATCTGTGCTACTCTAGTGATGTTATTAAAGTAGTTTATTCCTCCTGCACGGTGTAATGGTGACAGTGTGTGCATCCGTGTTAGTACTTGGCGTAAGCTATGATTATGATCTCTTGTAGATTATGAAGTTAACTATTGCTATGATGGTATTGATGTGATCTATGCCTCCTTTCGTAGCGTGAAGGTGACAGTGTGCATGCTACGTTAGTACTTGGTTTAGTTGTGTTGATCTATCTTACACTCTAAGGTTATTTAAATATGAACATTGAATATTGTGGAGCTTGTTAACTCCGGCATTGAGGGTTCGTGTAATCCTACACATTAGTGGTGTTCATCATCCAACAAGAGGGTGTAGAGTATGCATTTATCTATTCTGTTATGTGATCAAAGTTGAGAGTGTCCACTAGTGAAAGTGTAATCCCTAGGCCTTGTTCCTAAATATCGCTATCATTGCTTGTTTTTTTTTGCTGCGTTACTACGCTTTTCTTGTCTGGGCAAAGCACTTTTCAGTGCCGTTGCTACTACTTATTTATACCACTGTATTTCACTATCTCTTCGCGAACTAGTGCACCTATTAGGTGTGTTGGGGACACAAGAGACTTCTTGCTTTGTGGTTGCGGGTTGCATGAGAGGGATATCTTTGACCTCTTCCTCCGAGTTCGATAAACCTTGGGTGATCCACTTAAGGGAAAACTTGCTGCTGTTCTACAAACCTCTGCTCTTGGAGGCCCAACACTGTCTACAGGAAAAGGAGGGGGGCGTAGACATCACCCCATTGCTCTCCTCGCTCTATATTGCTTATTCACAGGAGATTGGAGCGGTGAGGACCGTGACACCACTGCCAAGAGAGGGAGGCATGCCGGGCACCCACCACGACGTACTAGCGGTCGTGTGCCTACTGATGGTACCTCCTCTGGCCGAACCAAGTCGGTTCCCAACAGGAAGAGAGATAAGCATGCAGCACAGGAAGAAGATGAGATCTTGCCAACATATAATGTTGGCGATGTACAAGTTGGGGCATGGAGAAGACTTAGAGAGTCCAACCCCTATCGCTTTGCGGAACCCACCTACACAGGGGGAGATGGCTTTTTCTGGACTAATACACAGCAGAGGATGTGGGAAGAGTACTATGACACCCAAGATCACATGAAGACTGGTACCTTTGTTATGCCCAAGGCCATCAAGAATGTTCTTGCACTGCATGAAGATACCACGTTTCGCTTTGCAGTTGAGACCTTGAAGCGGATGGGGTTGTATGAGCTTATGTGCCTAATGCCCACTGATGAGTGCTACTGTCCGATCTTGGTGAGGCAGTTTCATTGCACAGTCTTTTTCCATGATGATGCAGCTCGGACTATGACTTGGATGACTGGCAAACAGAAATACACTTGCAACTATCTTGATTTCTGTGAAGCCCTGGGGTTTGGTGGAGGTCGTGCTCGTGGTTTCAAGATATACTCTCAGCAGAAGTTCACCAAGGGAGACATTGCCTTCTGCTATCCTTCGAATCCCACGGCTAGTCCTCCCACTATTTCTGGCATGTACTACTCCTACCTGCTACTTGCCAAGCTCTTCCGTGAGACCCTCATCAGCAAGTCCGGCGATACAAGTGAATGCCGTGGCTATCATCTGAACTTGATGTACTACTGCCATCCCGAGTACCGGAAACTCATTGATGGGTGTGATTTCCTCTACTGTGAGCTGCGGCGATGTGTTCGCGAACGGATGACACCTAACTTTGCTCAATATGTTCAGCTGCTCATCAACAGGGCTGTGCCAGCACCTCTCAATACACAAGGTGAAAGGGTTAGGATGGAAGCATTCAGGGTTCCTATCCAAGGTGACAGACCAGATGTCCCTGAAATGATGCCCTATGAGCGCCGGTCCAAGGAACGCAATGACCCTGCTAGCTCAAGCTACTCTAGATGCCCACAGCATGGTGTCTCACGGTTCTTCTCTAGCTTATGGCAGATGTGCAAAAACACCAATGATGTTGCACACCAAAGTCTTGCCTTGAACCAAGAGACGAGGAGGCGCCAAAATGAGTTCATGTCTGGGAATGCACCTGTTCCTCCTCCTGGTCCTGAGTTGGAGCCCGTACATGCACCTAACTGGGAGATGCCTCTTCTCACTGATCAGATGTTCCAGAATTTTGACCCCTCCTTGTACACCTTTGGCGGTCCTCCTCCTCGGCCTGCTCGTGTCCCTACGATGATGATGCTGAAGAGGATGAAGGTGCTGCGATGATGATGGCGAGAGCTCATACTCCACCGGGCATGAGTTCTATTGATGGGTCCGGTAGCTTCTCTCCTCTTTTCTTCGCCTTTTTGGTGTTCCGATGCCAAAGGGGGAGAAGAGAGTAGAGTCTAGGATTCACGGGTGTTGCTTTGGATGTCACAAGCCATGGGTGTTGCTTTATTTGATTCTTATATGGCTTGTGCTTCCTTGCTTTTATCGTTTCAAGAACCATTTGCTATTTTAAGTAATTCATGTATGGACATGTACCTATATGCTTAAACTCTACTATATGTGCTACTCTATGTTATGATGATTATGTGTGTTATGCTTATATATCTTGATATGCACATCTCCATACCATGCTTGTTTCCTAAAGATATTGGGGGAGCTTCTCATGTTCCACAAAGGTTGCACTTTGCATTCAAACGCAAATTCTCCAAGTGCACACCTTATGGGGGAGCCGTCTCAATATCTTATATGGAATCAAGGGTTTAAAGCTTATCATAATATCTCTATGTGAATCTAGCTCGGTTTGTCATCGTTTACCAAAAAGGGGGAGATTGTAAGGGTATTTTACCCTTATCCATTATTTTGGTAACTATGACACCGTGCTAGTGTATTTGGTCTAATACATATCTACAAGCTGATCCCAGGTATTAGCCAAAGAGGTTTAATGGTGTAACAATGGAACAAGATGGCAATGGGAGACCCCCCACTTCGACGAAGAATCAACAGGGTTTTCCAGTGCCTGGCCGGTCCCAGTCCCGGTCAGACCGGCCCTGGCACCGGACGGCCCGGAGGCAACCGGATCCAGCACTTGTGCCATCCGGGCAGTATCCAGTAAAGGGTGGGCAATCACCCGGTCAGCGTCCGGTCGCCAGCCCGGTTTGGACCGGCCCATCCGGTCCAAGACCCGGTTGGACCGGGTTCCTGACCGACCACCCAGGTGCCCAACCGGAGTTTGCACTTGTGACATCCGGGCATGATCCAGTAAGCTCAGAACCTCGTCCGGTCAAGACCCGGTCCTAGCTCCGATTGAAACCGGCCGTCCCGGTCGCAGGGCCGGTCGGACCGGACTGTGCGCCGGCCAGCCCGGTGCCAAACCCGGTCGACCGGCTTCCTCGAGGAAATTGATGATGTGGCAAGTTGCAACGGCCAGTTTTCGAAGAGCACTATAAATACCCCTCTACCTTGGAAGGGTTAGGCAACACACTACAAGCTGTTCTTGAGCTCTCTCTCTCTTACTCCATTTAGAAACACCAAAAGCCTCCGATCTCCCTCCTCCTCCACCCAAACTCAAATCCGGGAATCACTAGAGGAGGACCCGATCTACTGTTCTACCAAGCCAAATCTCATTCCCCCTTGTATTCATCGAGAAGCTTGCTTCCTAGGTTCCTTGGAAACCCTAGGTGGGCAAGAGGAGTCCGGAAGCATCCGGGCTGTGGATTTGCTCCGGGCAAGATTGTGAAGGTTTGGAGGCTACCTCAAAGTCTACCAAAAGTGAGTGAGCTATTCCTTCGTGGGATAGGCTCCGGAGAATAGGGTGAGCCTTCGTGGCGTGGGGAATCCTTCGTGGGACCTCCACCCCTCCAAACGTGACGTACCTTGTTGCAAAGAAGGGAACACGGGAATACATCCTCGTCTCCGCGTGCTATCGGTTATCTCTAACCGAACTCCTTACTTGTGATTTAACTGCCTGAGAGAGCCTTCGTGCTCGAGATAGTTGTATCTTCATATAGGTTGCTTCACCTAGTTTGCATTAGGCTCACCTTTATATTCCGCAAAGCCTAATATTGCAAAGAAAGAATTAAAATATGTAGAAACCTATTCACCCCCCTCTAGGTTTACCATCTCTATACTTTCACGGCGAAACTTCAACCTCCTTCGGAGGCCCTTCCAGAGGTCTGGTGTCGCATTTTACGGCGGCTTCGAAGCAAGTGGTGCAGTCCCCGCGTCGGAGTTCGACGGCGGCATCTCCGGCCTCTTGCTCACCGGTGGGGATAGAGAAGGACCTGATTGCATTTTAAGATTTTCTGCTGAGGTCCTTTCTGCATTTACCAGGGATCCATATGTAATTGTAGATTTTATGGGATCCTTTGTAGTAACTTATTGTACACCCACCGCTTGGTTATATTGAATGCTTCTACACCCTTCGGGCTGCTCCTGGTTCAAAAAAAAAAAAACTGCGTTCCTATCCACTCCGGATAAAATAAACACTAGTAGTCGATTTTCCGTCGGGCTGTCACGCTAGACTCTCGTTGCTTGCGATTGCGAGCACTTGCGCGGACGCCTCGGCTCGGCGCGCTTCTACCACGCAACACTCCGCCCCCATGCCCTCTTGCTTGCTCTTCTCGTGGCAGGCAAACGGTTTGCCCATCCCATCCACCGCCGCTGTCCTCTTCTTCCTCTACCTGCCTTCGTCAATCGTCAGCGTGGACTCTCGGGTTCGCCTCGGACCACTACAGCTTAACCGCCCCAACATACATTCCCGGCAACAAAGATAAACATTTCGGAATCAGACGGTGGCCTTGGAATGGATACCGACGCCGCAATACAAAACCCTGGCTGGCTTAAACTTAATCGCTCGCGTTTTGCCTGTGATAAGATGAGCGGCATCCATCAGGAACAGGGAGGCGAGATACGGTCTCCGACTCTCCGTCCTGTCTTGCGTCGTATGTCGGTATGTACGTGCGACATGGCAGCATCTGCTTCATAAACTTTGGTGCTGCTGCCCTCTCGCCTGCTGCCTGCATTGACGACGTCTCTCTCTCTCTCTCGCGTATACGTGTACCGTATGATCGTCGTGTACGTACCTGGTCTCGGTGAACCGGCCGGCGGTGAAAGTGAAATGGAACGGGAGCGTGTCAACGGAGGCCATCTGCTGATCTACACAAGTACCATCGAAGTAAGGCTATATAAAGAAAAAGTTAGTAGAATATTTCTGTAGCGGGGAAGAGGTTGATGGTTGGGAAGTGGGAAAGATCATATCAGCGGCTCTTTAGAAAAACATAAAGCATTACCTTCAACTTTAATTTCTACAAAATCTTTAATTTTAAATTCTAAAATCCTAGAGAGGTTTGACGAAATAAATACTCTCTCCGATCATAACAAGTATCCGGGTTTAGTTCAAATTAGCTGCCAAACCACTCACTCATTATGAATCGGAGGGAGTATTGAACTCTAAATCACTCACCTTTGTACCCTGAACTTGTGTCTGCCGGATTAGATGCTACTCTAATTGATAGTGGGACCAACGTGTTAGATCCATCTCTTCCCCATCCCTCTCCTATCGATTTTTCAAACCGAAATCAAGAATCCAACATGGTTCGCAATGTCAGCAAAAGGAAGCAGACGCGGCCTCCAGGCGCAACTGAAACATGGCGATGGAGCTCGGCCTCCAGTACGTCTGAGGGTCGCGGCCGTGCGATGTCTCACAAATGGTCTTGTTGAGAAATACAACATCCTAACTAGTGACCCTCTTTTTTTTTATAAAGGGGATATATTAATATCAAAACGATACCAATTACACCCAGCCTCTGCAACAACGCACCATCCTAATGGCACTACGGATGCACACAGCAAAAAAAAGAAAGAAAACTAAGAAACAAAAGTCCCGCTTATCACCGCCAAGACAACACCTGAAATACAGAATCTCCAAAAACGACGCCTCCAAAAAGGAAACAGTGCGCGAACACCATCGTCGCCCGATCAACGATCTTAGATTTTCACCCTGAAGAACTAGTGACCCTCTGTGATGCTCTGACCCATATAGAGTTACCATGAAATACAATACTCTCGCTCTGGTTCATAATTGTCGAAAACTTAATACTTCATTTGCTCCATATTAATTGCTACTAATATCGTTGTATCAAAACATATTTTAGTTCTAGTAGGTACATTCATACTAGTGACAACTAATATAAATCGAAAGGAGTACTAAATCTTTAACATTATTATAATTTAGAAAGTAGCATTTTCATTATTTACCGAAAATTTCAGTCAACTAGTTGGATGAGTACTGATGAATTTTACTCTCGTCATCCGTCAGCGCTAACTTTAGGCAGGGGCCGACAGAGACAAAATGCCAACGATTCAAATCAAACCGCGCAACACCTGACCTACCTGCAAACCACACTCCATCATCTCATCCGTGTCGACCTGATCTCTAATGTGAAGTTCAAACAAAACCGAACAAAAAAGAAGTCGCAATAATGCCGTCGGATCCCATCAGCATCGCCCTATCTGACAACAATAGTTTATCTATCTGTAACAAAGGGCATAATAAAGAAAGAGATGGAATAGCAGCAGATCAGTCGCTGTCCGCGGGCCCCGCCGCGAGCTCCCCACACGACCGCGACCCGCTCCCGTTTGAAAACAGCTTTTGTGCCTTATTCCGCTCCTCGCTCGGCCGGCATCGGGTCGAGAGAACAGAGAAGAAGACTCGGCTTTCGAGAGAAGACCCTGCGGTGTCGGCCGGCGCGCGTGCCGATGGGTTCCGAGGCGACGACGAGCAGGCGGAGGATCCTCGACTACCTCAACGACGGCGAGGAGCTCGGGGTCGACGGGCCGTCCACGCCGGGGGCGGTGGCGACGGCGACGGCGAGGTCGCTGCTGCCCAGGTTCCGGTGGACGCGGGTGGCCAGGCTCGGGCGGAAGTGCGGCGGCGCTTGCGGCGTCAAGGGACGGCCGCACGAGAAGCAGGAGAAGCAGGAGATTGCGGCGGAGATTCTGGTGATCGAGCAGGGCGACGAGCTCAACGACTTGTCGGCTGACACAGGTGCGTGGCAGAGTTCGTCCGTTCGGAGAAAGTTGGAATCAGTTTTTATTGCCGAGAATTCTGGTAGATTTCTAGCACATCTAGCAATCCGTCAAATTCAATTTGGTGTCCAACCCGTGACGAGCAACAATTCTCGATTTCCAGCATGCGCGACCTCCTCCGGCGGCGCCGTCGGCGGCGGCGAGACGCGGGCCGCGGACCTGGGCGTCGGGCTGGGCCTGGTGTTCCTCCTCGCCAAGACGTCCGACGAGTTCAGCAAGATGGCCAAGGTGCGCGCGGAGATGGAGGCGCTGCTGGCGGAGTTCAAAGGCCACGTCATCGCCAACACCGCCGACGCCGAAGACGTGTCCAGACCCGGCAACCTGGACGACTCCGCCGCGTCCAGCTGCCTCACGGACGCGAACGAGCCGCGGGCCGCCAACGATCGCTCGGACGAGAACCATCGTCGTGGTGGTGATCACCGGCTCGCTTCGTGCTCCGGCAAAGGGGCGGAGGTGGAGGTGCAGAGCCGGAGGAGGTCGACGGAGGACGTGCTGGAGGAGGAGTTCCACGCCGAGCTGGAGCGGCTGCACGTCCACTACGGTGCCGACACGCCCACGTTTCCGCTGGGAGAGGAGAACGGCGCGGCGGAGTCATCGGACGAGGACGACGACATGGCTGCTGACTGCCGGCAAGGCTTCGCGGAAGAAGACGAGGATGACGACGACCACGGCCACGATGACGACGACGATGACGACGACGCTGCTAGATACCGCGGGGTTTCGGCCGTCGAGCTGGAGAGGCGGCTGCACGAGCTGCTCCACCAGAGGAACCAGGAGCGGATCGAGGAGCTGGAGGCCGCGCTGCGGCGCGCCGAGAGGAGGCTCTTCGACAAGGAGATGGAGGCGTCGCTCTGGAAGGACACGGCCAAGATGGCGCTACGGCAAGGCGGCGACGACGACGACGACGAGCTGCAGTAAGCTAGCGCCCAATCGAATTTCACTTCTGTTCCACGCAACGTTGAGAAAGAAATTGTCGTCTCTGCAGACGAGTTCACCTTTCTTATTCTCTGAAATTGTTTTTTGTGCAGATGAGGACATCGATGAAGAAATTCTTATAGCCTGTGTACATGATTACAGATGAAGTCGTGAAGGCGAATTTTGGGGGCAATGAATGGTTGGTCGACTGTAGAATGGGCCTTCAGTGGAACATGTTACTACTGTAGTTCGTAGCTGTACTACTTGTTAGCAGTTATAGCGAAGCTGTTCATACTCCGCCAAAATTCAGACCTAGCACTGTAGGTTACATCAGAACGATTCGGAATAGGATGTTCAGTTAGTCTGACTTGTTTCCAGGATCCATGTAATGTGACTTCAGTAGTGGGAGTTCATGCATATCACTCGTATGCCATTTCAGAATCCGCGCGGCAATTTGACAGCCTGCTCCCAGCCTCTGAGTTGTACTAGCCTTTACAATTGCTTTGCAGGGTTTTAGATATTGATTTGGGAAGGATTTTCTCCAGGATTAATTTCATTTATCGAAATCTTACGGCTCAAATCGATATACTACCACGTGATTAGAAACCTCACAATTGTTTCGCAAAAAAAACTCACGCTCCAAGTTGATACGATTTATGCCAAGTCGACACGTGAGGAAATATGTTGTCTGCTTTATCCATTCAACTTGTCCCTCTTTATTGGTCACGTAAAAAAAAAAATCAAAAACTTCTAATGGGCCAAGATTACGCATTAAGTGTTCTAGTTTCCTATAAAGTTTGAGAAGTCATGAGGACTCCAATCCAATATCTCTTATTTCTGCATTCTTAGAACCATAAGTTCCAAGAAAGCTTCAAAATATTGCATGAGAAAAATAAACTGAAATGAATCGCACATTTCTTTAGAGGATGAATTGCACATTTGGTTGACCACTATTTATTGTAAAAAAAAACATGTGTCTTATATACTTTAGAGTAACATAGTTTGTTGGCCGAAATGTGGTGTAGAAGAGATAGGTTCAGCCATGTTCTGGTATAGTTTGTTTGTTAGCTTTCTACAGCGCATTTATGGGTTGGAAAAACAGAATTTTTTTGACCCGTTGGACCTAGCTTCTTTCTCCTTGCAAACTCCCTAAAAGGGACCGCTGCAAATTGTGGACACTTTTAAAGGTTGGTCACCAAAATTCGGGTCTATCATACGTCCTATTAGGGCATCCAAAAACAATTATGAATGGGATTCTCAAAGAGTTAATTCTACTTCCACTAAGAAAAGCATAAGCTAACTACACATCTTATACATTTCATTGTGTTCAGTCCACATAGTTCATAAGTTCTATGTTCATGTATGTTCAATTGGATCTTGATTCCTTGTACAAGAAAAGAACAAAGCTTTCTACCTTGGTTCTCGCAACAAAAATGCCCACAAATTGAATAAGTATTGAGATGGTAATCGCAAGCCGTTTGATAAATTTTTTAACATTCTCTGTTGAGAATTTAATAGGAAAATTCATCTCATTTTGAGTATCATTTTGCGAGTTTTATATAGAAATATATTTAGGTATGCCACTGATACAAAACAAACGTCCCAATCCCTAGTTTCCTTGGTGTATGTTCTAAGTTTTAATTAAACTTATCATCTAATACCTAACTATGCCTAATCACACGTACCTTGTACTAACAACAAATGTGTCAAGTGTTGCCGATTGCTCGAGTGTGGATGATTGAGCACGGGCTATCAAATCCCGGTCTAACCTCATTGTTTATACTAAACACTTTTACCCCTTCATAACAATTCTTATTGTCATATTTACATTGTTTGTCTTGATATATATCATTCAACATACTATCTTGAATAACATTTAGTTATACACACTCATGTATATTAAGGCTATGATAGTAATGTTCAACTATTTACCTTCACAAATACATTTGTAGCACCAAACTAAAACTTATTCTGTCAAAAAGTTGTTTTTATTTGCTTCAGGATATTCGGAAAATTGATTCCACCATAAATCTACAGAGATCAATGTTTCTATGTTTGGATGTATCATTTCTAAGGTATCATTAAATATCAACACAACCAGGTACAATGTTTTAAAGTTTACAAACCTTACAATAACTTGAGACAGAGGTTTCTAGAGTGATAGATAAGTCTAGACTATATAAAATGTCAACTAGTAATTTCCAGAAACTCAATTCGGCTCTCATGTGCGTATGATCCCTCTACCATAAAAACATATTTGCAAGTGTTAAAAAAATTGACACAAAAATTTACATGTACATCTCCATAATATATGAGTGTTCGTCAAGTTTCACGAAAAAATATTTTTTTTGTAGTTTCACGAAAAAATGTTATTTTTTGTAGTCTACGTGAAAGTTGGCTGCTCCATTCTTTCTCTGAGGTCAGCAGCCAGGACTGCCCATTTGGAACAGGCATGGATGAGGATGCACATACTTTGCTTCCTAGGAGGGGTTGCATCAAACCACCTTGCGGGGCCAGCCCTCTGTCTGTGTTGTGACGTGATACGTCTCCGACGTATCGATAATTTCTTATGTTCCATGTCACATTATTGATGATATCTACATGTTTTATACACATTATATGTCGTATTTATGCATTTTCCGGCACTAACCTATTAACGAGATGCCGAAGAGCCAGTTGTTGTTTTCTACTGTTTTGGTTTCAGAAATCCTACAAAGGAAATATTCTCGGAATTGGACGAAATCAACGCCCGGGGTCCTATTTTTGCACGAAGCTTCCGGAAGACCGAGAGCCACGATACGGAAAACCTTCCGAGACGCGCCGCCGCCAATCCCATCTCGGGGGATTCGGGAGATCACCTCCCTGCCGGAGAGGGGAATCATCTCCGGAGGACTCTTCACCGCCATGGTCGCCTCGGAGTGATGAGTGAGTAGTTCACCCCTGGACTATGGGTCCATAGCAGTAGCTAGATGGTCGTCTTCTCCTTATGTGCTTCATTATTGGATCTTGTGAGCTGCCTAACATGATCAAGATCATCTATCTGTAATGCTATATGTTGTGGTTGTCGGGATCCGATGGATAGAGAATACTATGTTATGTTAATTATCAATCTATTACCTATGTGTGGTTTATGATCTTGCATGCTCTCCGTTATTAGTAGAGGCTCTGGCCAAGTTTTTACTCTTAACTCCAAGAGGGAGTATTTATGCTCGATAGTGGGTTCATGCCTCCATTAAATGTGGGACAGTGAGAAAGTTCTAAGGTTGTGGATGTCTTGTTGCCACTAGGGATAAAACATTGATGCTATGTCCAGGATGTAGTTATTGATTACATTACGCACCATACTTAATGCAATTGTCTGTTGTTTTGCAACTTAATACTGGAAGGGGTTCGGATGATAACCTGAAGGTGGACTTTTTAGGCATAGATGCATGCTGGATAGCGGTCTATGTACTTTGTCGTAATGCCCAATTAAATATCACAATACTTATCATATCATGTATGTGCATTGTTATGCCCTCTCTATTTGTCAATTGCCCGACTGTAATTTGTTCACCCAACATGCTATTTATCTTATGGGAGAGACACCTCTAGTGAACTGTGGACCCCGGTCCTATTCTTTACATCGAATACAATCTGCAATATTTGTTCTTTACTATTTTCTGCAAACAATCATCATCCACACTATACATCTAATCCTTTGTTACGCAAGCCGGTGAGATTGACAATCTCACTGTTTCGTTGGGACAAAGTACTTTGGTGTGTTGTGCGGGTTCACGTTGGCGCCGGAATCCCTGGTGTTGCCGCACTACATCCCACCAACAACCTTCAACGTGCTTCTTGGCTCCTCCTGGTTCGATAAACCTTGGTTTTTTCTGAGACGTGTGCATCATACCTTCCTCTTGGGGTTCCCAACGAACGTGTGTGTTACACGCCATCAAGCATATTTTTAAGGGTGCCGTTGACACGCTGCAAGGGGAGTCTCCACAATCCAATCTCTTTACTTTGTTTTTGTCTTTTTATTTACTTTCTTGTTTGCTGCATTATATCAAAACACAAAAAAAATTAGTTGCTAGCTTTACTTTATTTACTGCCTTGTTCTCTATATCAAAAACACAAAAAATTAGTTACTTGCATTTACTTTATCTAGTTTGTTTTATTTACTACTGCTAAAATGAATACCCCTGAAAATACTAAGTTGTGTGACTTCACAAACACAAATAATAATGATTTCCTATGCACACCTATTGCTCCACCTACTACAGCAGAATTCTTTGAAATTAAACCCGCTTTAGTTAATCTTGTTATGAGAGAGCAATTTTCTGGTGTTAGTTCTGATGATGCTGCTGCCCATCTTAATAATTTTGTTGAACTTCGTGAAATGCAAAAGTATAAGGATGTAGATGGTGATATTATAAAATTGAAATTGTTTCCTTTCTCATTAAGAGGAAGAGCTAAAGATTGGTTGCTATCTTTGCCTAAGAATAGTATTGATTCATGGACTAAATGTAAGGATGCTTTTATTGGTAGATATTATCCTCCCGCTAAAATTATATCTTTGAGAAGTAGCATAATGAATTTTAAGCAATTAGATAATGAACATGTTGCTCAAGCATGGGAGAGAATGAAATCTTTGGTAAAGAATTGCCCAACCCATGGACTGACTACTTGGATGATCATCCAAACCTTTTATGCAGGACTGATTTTTCTTCGCGGAACCTATTGGATTCAGCTGCTGGAGGTACCTTTATGTCCATTACCTTGGGGGCGGCTACAAAGCTTCTTGATGATATGATGATAAATTACTCTGAATGGCACACGGAAAGAGCTCCACAAGGTAAGAAGGTAAATTCTGTTGAAGAAACCTCCTCCTTGAGTGATAAGATTGATGTGATTATGTCTATGCTTGTGAATGATAGGACTAATGTTGATCCTAATAATGTTCCATTAGCTTCATTGGTTGCTCAAGAAGAACATGTTGATGTAAACTTCATTAAAAATAATAATTTCAACAACAATGCTTATCGGAACAATTCTAGTAATAACTATAGGCCATATCCTTATAATAATAGTAATGGTTATGGTAATTCTTATGGGAATTCTTACAACAATAATAGGAGTGTACCCCCTGGTCTTCAAGCCATGCTTAAAGAATTTATTAGTACACAAACTGCTTTTAACAAATCTGTTGAGGAAAAGCTTGATAAAATTGATATTCTTGCTTCTAAGGTTGATAGACTTGCCTCTGATGTTGATCTTTTAAAATTGAAAGTTATGCCTAATGAGGATATTGATAATAAGATTACTACTACAGCAAATGCCATCCAAGTTAGAATTAATGAGAATATAAGATTGATGGCTGAATTGCGTGCTAGGTGGGATAGAGAAGAAAATGAAAAACTTGCTAAAGAGAATAATGTAGCTAAAGTTTGGACTATTACCACCACTAGTAATGTTAATGCTCAACATGTTGCTGCACCTCCTACTAATAATGGTGAAAGAATTGGTGTTGGCAATGTTCCTACTCCTAGTGCAAAGCGTACAAAAGCGCCTGAAATTGCTAAAACTGAAAGCTTTTAATAAAACTGCTGAATTTTTTTCCAACATTGGGGATGATGATCTCATTGCTGTAGCTCATAATAATTTAGATTTTGATGATTGTCACATCTCTGAAATTATAAAGTTCTTACAAAAACTTGCTAAAAGTCCCAATGCTAGTGCTATAAATTTAGCCTTTACAAAACATATTACAAATGCTCTCATCAAAGCTAGAGAAGAGAAACTAAAACTTGAAACCTCTATTCCTAGAAAGCTAGAAGATGGTTGGGAGCCCATCATTAAGATGAGGGTCAATGATTTTGATTGTAATGCTTTATGTGATCTTTGTGCAAGTATTTCTGTTATGCCTAAGAAAGTCTATGATATGCTTGACTTGCCACCATTGAAAAATTGTTATTTGGATGTTAATCTTGTTGATAATGCTCAAAAGAAACCTTTGGGGAGAGTTGATAATGTTCGCATTATGGTTAACAATAACCTTGTCCCCGTTGATTTTGTTGTCTTGGATATTGAATGCAATGCATCTTGCCCCATTATATTGGGAAGACCTTTTCTTCGAACTGTTGGTGCTACCATTGATATGAAGGAAGGTAATATTAAATATGAATTTCCTCTCAAGAAAGGTATGGAACACTTCCCTAGAAAAAGAATGAAGTTACCTTATGATTCTATTATTAGAACAAATTATGATGTCGATGCTTCATCTCTTGATAACACTTGATATACACTTTCTGCGCCTAGCTGAAAGGCGTTAAAGAAAAACTCTTATGGGAGACAACCCATGTTTTTACTACAGTATTTTTGTTTTATATTTGAGTCTTGGAAGTTGTTTACTACTGTAGCAACCTCTCCTTATCTTAGTTTTGTGTTTTGTTGTGCCAAGTAAAGTCTTTGATAGTAAGGTTCATACTAGATTTGGATTACTGCGCAGTTACAGATTTCTTTGCTGTCACGAATTTCGACCTGCCTCTCTGTAGGTAGCTCAGAAAAATATGCCAATTTACGTGCGTGATCCTCAGATATGTACGCAACTTTCATTCAATTTGGGCATTTTCATTTGAGCAAGTCTGGTGCCATTTTAAAATTCGTCTTTACGAACTGTTCTGTTTTGACAGATTCTGCCTTTTATTTCGCATTGTCTCTTTTGCTATGTTGGATGAATTTCTTTGATCCATTAATGTCCAGTAGCTTTGTGCAATGTACAGAAGTGTTAAGAATGATTATGTCACCTCTGAACATGTAAACTTTTATTGTGCACTAACCCTCTAATGAGTTGTTTCGAGTTTGGTGTGGAGGAAGTTTTCAAGGATCAAGAGAGGGAAATGATGCAATATGATCAAGGAGGTGAAAGCTCTAAGCTTGGGGATGCCCTGTGGTTCACCCCTGCATATTTTAAGAAGACTCAAGCATCTAAGCTTGGGGATGCCCAAGGCATCCCCTTCTTCATCGACAACATTATCGGGTTCCTCCCCTGAAACTATATTTTTATTCCGTCACATCTTATGTACTTTACTTGGAGCGTCTTTGTTTTTGTTTTTGTTTGTGTTTAAATAAATTCATGCTTGTGTGGGAGAGAGACACGCTCCGTTCATATGAACACATGTGTTCTTAGCTTTTAATGTTCATGGCGAAGGTTGAAACTGCTTCGTTAATTGTTATATGGTTGGAAACGGGAAATGCTACATGTAGTAATTGATAAAATGTCTTGAATAATTTGATACTTGGCAATTGTTGTGCTCATGATTAAGCTCTTGCATCATATACTTTGCACCCATTAATGAAGAAATACATAGAGCTTGCTAAAATTTGGTTTGCATAATTGGTCTCTCTAAAGTCTAGATAATTTCTAGTATTGAGTTTTGAACAACAAGGAAGACGGTGTAGAGTCTTATAATGTTTACAATATGTCTTTTATGTGAGTTTTGCTGCACCGTTCATCCTCGTGTTTGTTTCAAATAACCTTGCTAGCCTAAACCTTGTATCGAGAGGGAATACTTCTCATGCATCCAAAATCCTTGAGCCAACCACTATGCCATTTGTGTCCACCATACCTACCTACTACATGGTATTTCTCCGCCATTCCAAAGTAAATTGCTTGAGTGCTGCCTTTAAATTTCCATCATTCGCCTTTGCAATATATACCTCATGGGACAAAATAGCCTTAAAAACTATTGTGGTATTGAACATGTACTTATGCACTTTATCTCTTATTAAGTTGCTTGTTGTGCGATAACCATGCTCCTGGGGACGCCATCAACTCTTTGTTGAATATCATGTGAGTTGCTATGCATGTTCGTCTTGTCTAAAGTAGGGGAGATTTACCACTCATTAAATGGTTAGAGCATGCATAATGTTAGAGAAGAACATTGGGCCGCTAACTAAAGCCATGAATCGTGGTGGAAGTTTCAGTTTTGGACATATATCCTCAATCTCATATGAGAACATTAATTGTTGCTACATGCTTATGCATTAAAGAGGAGTCCATTATCTGTTGTCTATGTTGTCCCGGTATGGATGTCTAAGTTGAGAATAATCAAAAGCGAGAAATCCAAATGCGAGCTTTCTCCTTAGACCTTTGTACAGGCGGCATAGAGGTACCCCTTTGTGACACTTGGTTAAAACATGTGTATTGCGATGATAATCCTGGTAATCCGAGCTAATTAGGATAAGGTGCGGGCACTACTAGTATACTATGCATGAGGCTTGCAACTTGTAAGATATAATTTACATGATACATATGCTTTATTACTACCGTTGACAAAATTGTTTCATGTTTTCAAAATAAAAGCTCTAGCACAAATATAGCAATCAATGCTTTCCTCTTTGAAGGACCTTTCTTTTACTTTTATGTTGAGTCGTTCATCTATTTCTCTCCACCTCAAGAAGCAAACACTTGTGTGCTGTGCATTGATTCCTACATACTTGCATATTGCACTTGTTATATTACTTTACATTGACAATTATCCATGAGATATACATGTTACAAGTTGAAAGCAACCGCTGAAACTTAATCTTCCTTTGTGTTGTTTCAATACCTTTACTTTGATTTATTGCTTTATGAGTTAACTCTTATGCAAGACTTATTGATGCTTGTCTTGAAGTACTATTCATGAAAAGTCTTTGCTTTATGATTCATTTGTTTACTCATGTCATTACCATTGTTTTGATCGCTGCATTCATTACATATGCTTACAATAGTATGATCAAGGTTATGATGGCATGTCACTTCAGAAATTATCTTTGTTATCGTTTACCTCGAGGACGAGAGAACTAAGCTTGCTGATACGTCTCCGACGTATCGATAATTTCTTATGTTCTATGCTACATTATTGATGATATCTACATGTTTTATACACATTATATGTCGTATTTATGCATTTTCCGGCACAAACATATTAACAAGATGCCGAAGAGCCAGTTGCTGTGTTTTCTGCTGTTTTTGGTTTCAGAAATCCTAGTAACGAAATATTCTCGGAATTGGACGAAATCAACGCCCGGGTCCTATTTTGCCACGAAGCTTCCGGAAGACCGAAGGAGAGTCGAAGTGGGGCCACGAGGTGGCCGGACACCAGGGCGGCGCGACCCGGGCCCTGCCGCGCCGGCACTGTCGTGGGCCCCTCGTGCCGCCTCTTTGTGCCCTTCCGCCTACAAATAGCCTCGTCGCGAAACCCCCGATGCCGAGAGCCACGATACGGAAAACCTTGCGAGCCGCCGCCGCCAATCCCATCTCGGGGATTCGGAGATCGCCTCCGGCACCCTGCCGAAGAGGGGATTCATCTCCCGGAGGACTCTTCACCGCCATGGTCGCCTCCGGAGTGATGAGTGAGTAGTTCACCCTGGACTATGGGTCCATAGCAGTAGCTAGATGGTTGTCTTCTCCTCATTGTGCTTCATTGTTGGATCTTGTGAGCTGCCTAACATGATCAAGATCATCTATCTAATTCTATATGTTGTGTTTGTCGGGATCTGATGGATAGAGAATACTATGTTATGTTAATTATCAAGTTATTACTTATGTGTTGTTTATGATCTTGCATGCTCTCCGTTATTAGTAGAGGCTCTGGCCAAGTTTTTACTCTTAACTCCAAGAGGGTTTATGCTCGATAGTGGGTTCATGCCTCCATTAAATCTGGGACAGTGTGAAAGTTCTAAGGTTGTGGATGTCTTGTTGCCACTAGGGATAAAACATTGATGCTATGTCCGAGGATGTAGTTATCGATTACATTACGCACCATACTTAATGCAATTGTCTGTTGTTTTGCAACTTAATACTGGAAGTGTTCGGATGATAACCTGAAGGTGGACTTTTTAGTCATAGATGCATGCTGGATAGCGGTCTATGTACTTTGTCGTAATGCCCAATTAAATCTCACTATATTTATCATATCATGTATGTGCATTGTTATGCCCTCTCTATTTGTCAATTGCCCGAGTGTAATTTGTTCACCCAACATGCTTTTATCTTATGGGAGAGACACCTCTAGTGAACTGTGGACCCGGTCCTATTCTTTACATCTGAAATACAATTCTGCAATACTTGTTCTTTCTTTTTCTCTGCAAACAATTATCTTCCACACAATACGGTTAATCCTTTGTTACAGCAAGCCGGTGAGATTGACAACCTCACTGTTTCGTTGGGGCAAAGTACTTTGGTTGTGTTGTGCAGGTTCCACGTTGGCGCCGGAATCCCTAGTGTTGCGCCGCATCCAGTTGCTGTTTTCTGCTGTTTTTGGTTTCAGAAATCCTACAAAGGAAATATTCTCGGAGTTGGACGAAATCAACGCCCAGGGTCCTATTTTTGCACGAAGCTTCAGAAGACCGAGAGCCACGATCGGAAAACCTTGCGAGACGCCGCCACCGCCAATCCCATCTCGGGGGATTCGGAGATCACCTCCGGCACCCTGCCGGAGAGGGGAATCATCTCCGGAGGACTCTTCACCGCCATGGTCGCCTCGGAGTGATGAGTGAGTAGTTCACCCTGGACTATGGGTCCATAGCGTAGCTAGATGGTCGTCTTCTCCTTATGTGCTTCATTGTTGGATCTTGTGAGCTGCCTAACATGATCAAGATCATCTATCCGTAATGCTATATGTTGTGTTTGTCGGGATCCGATGGATAGAGAATACTATGTTATGTTAATTATCAATCTATTACCTATGTGTTGTTTATGATCTTGCATGCTCTCCGTTATTAGTAGAGGCTCTGGCCAAGTTTTTACTCTTAACTCCAAGAGGAGTATTTATGCTCGATAGTGGGTTCATGCCTCCATTAAATGCGTGAGAGAAAGTTCTAAGGTTGTGGATGTCTTGTTGCCACTAGGGATAAAACATTGATGCTATGTCCGAGGATGTAGTTATTGATTACATTACGCACCATACTTAATGCAATTGTCTGTTGTTTAAAATACTGGAAGGGTTCGGATGATAACCGAAGGTGGACTTTTTAGGCATAGATGCATGTGGATAGCGGTCTATGTACTTTGTCGTAATGCCCAATTAAATATCACAATACTTATCATATCATGTATGTGCATTGTTATGCCCTCTCTATTTGTCAATTGGCCGACAATTTGTTCACCCAACATGCTATTTATCTTATGGGAGAGACACCTCTAGTGAACTGTGGACCCCGGTCCTATTCTTTACATCGAATACAATCTACTGCAATATTTGTTCTTTACTGTTTTCTGCAAACAATCATCATCCACACTATACATCTAATCCTTTGTTACAGCAAGCCGGTGAGATTGACAACCTCACTGTTTCGTTGGGGCAAAGTACTTTGGTTGTGTTGTGGGTTCCACGTTGGCGGAATCCCTGGTGTTGCGCTGCACTACATCCCGCCACCAACAACCTTCAACGTGCTTCTTGGCTCCTCCTGGTTCGATAAACCTTGGTTTCTTTCTGAGGGAAAACTTGCTACTGTGTGCATCATACCTTCCTCTTGGGGTTCCCAACGAACGTGTGTGTTACACGCCATCATGACGCTATGCCAACGGCATGTAGGCCTATATATGGGAAGCCACCCTGGCATCTGCAGTTGCGGCGACGGGCTTGGGGACCGTCAGGTGGTTGCTGGTATGGCTGGTTGAACGGACCGTAGCGAACAGGGGGGTGAATGGGCACTACGCAATTTTTAGCCTTTTTCAATTTTTAGTGCAACGGAAGTAAAGGTGATAGCTTTACTGGTGGGGATGTTTCTAGTATGATCCTAGGCTAGTGCAACAAGCAAAGGAACCAAGCCTACAACAACGCATGAATCTGTATCTAACAGGGAGTCGCCGTTCGCCCAAGAAGCCTGGTGGCGACGAAGTTAGGTTTGAAGATCGATCAGTTTCCAACACCGAACAATACCAAGCCTACCTCACCCCCAGGAAACAACTTATCCACCGCTTGACTAACCCCACATAAGAGATCATGTCTCCCGTTGACATAGGCATCCCGAATGGGCCTGCCAAAGATGGTACCCGGAGTTTAATGAAGGCCCACTACCCGAAGAATAAGAAGGTTCGAGAGCCCAAGATATATTAAGGAAAGTAGAGTTGTAATAGGAAGTGTTGTTTGTAATCTGGTGGGATGAGTTAGAAACCGTCCCGGACTCTGTAACTTGTACAAAACGAAACCCTCGGCTCCACCTCTTATATAAAGGGGGAGTCGAGGGACGAGGAGATCATCGAATCATTGTTCACAAACCCTAGTTTACATAATCGTCGAGTACTTTTCGGCTGAAACCTTCGAGATCTACTTACCCTCTACTTCTAACTAAACCCTAGCCTATAACCCGTAGGCATTGACAAGTTAACCCCGTGTCAATTGGCGCCGTCTGTGGGAATTAGAGGCGTAAGGATCGATCTCGATGGCACGTTCAAGATCTTCGACATCGTCAACCGGAAGCAACACAATGGATCGAGGTAAACAGATCGCTGCTGGTCTTGTCGATTTTGTTCCTCACCCACCCTCCCGTTTGGATGCATATGCGTATCGGCGGAGCCCATGGAGATGACGTTCGGAAGGTTTCACTTTCGCGAGAAGGAAGGATCGTATCGTGTCGAAATTCCGATTTCGTCGGGATCGTCGGCAGTCGATTCCGATTTTTCAAGCTATACATCGTCAACCGAGTCAGAAGAAGAAGAAACCTCGGAAACACGTTACGTCAGCACCAGAGCAAGAGAGAAACTCGCTAAGATCTTCGGCGACATATCGTTCGAGTCATCTGCGGACTCATATATAAGCGATGACTCAAGCGATGTCGACAGTTACGACTTCATCGACAAATCTATCACAGTGGGCAAGGTCTTCATCAATCTCAATAATGATGTCACCAAACCCAACATAGATCTGAGTACAAAGTATCATCAGATTTATGCTATTGAAAATCAAGAGGAAACATCAGAGGCTTTCGACGATTTGGGTAATCCCTATGTCGATCCCTCAGATCTAAGGAGGTATGGGCACTAAATATGTCGGGCCCACACCACGTGTCAGAGTTCAACTTCCACAAGCAGCATGGGATAGAGCTGCAAAAGCTTTAGATGGTTCGGAGCCAATGACGACAACGGCAACGGCTCAAGAATTGCAAGCTTATCAATATAGGCTCGCACGAACCGCCAGAGAAATACAAAAACAGACAGCTGAGCTGAACAGGAGAAAGGAGGCAGCTTCTGCATCCAGCAGGAGAAGGGCAGATTTAAGTCGACAGTCTAGAGTTTCGGGCGATAGCCATAGGGAGGCTCGGAACAGAGGAAGATCAAGGTTACAACACATACCCGAAGCAGAAAGAGAGCACTTAGTTCAAAACCTCGACATGTCCTTTATGTCGATAGATACAAGAGGAAACATTATCCCTAAGACACCGGAAGCTGGGTATATGGCGACACAAGCTTATATCCTCGCATCTAGGCCACCCCCAGGTGATCCAAGGGAAACATTATACAATATGGCGTTAGCAGGGGTTGGAGCTATGGGAACGGCGTTTGTATCAACGCCTCCCGAAGGAGCGGCAAGGCAAAATAGTCCACGACCTGCGGCGCAACAGCGGCAGTTCCGAAGGACCAAGTGGAGCAAGAGACACGGGAGCACAAGCAAGGGTCGATAGAGCGAGGCAAAGCGAGAAGGGATCATCGGCAATCCCCGAGCTTGACGACGAGGATATGTGCGGCTTACCATGCTTCACGAGGAGAGTCCGAAAAACTCGAGTCCCTCAGGATTCAAGTTACCCGATCACTTCAAAAAATTCGACGGTCTGCAAGATCCAGAAGATTGGCTAGTTGATTACCTCAAGACGGTAAAGTTAACTGGAGGAACTAGGGCAACAGCCATGCAAAGTATTCAGGTGCACTTAAGTGGAGCCGCACGATCTTGGATCAAAAGCTTCCGCCAGGATCCATCGACAGCTGGGAAAGTTTCGAGGATGTATTCGTCAAGAATTTCAGGTCCACCTGCAAAAAACCTGCGTCGTTAGAAGAGCTGAGAGCATGTCGACAAAAGCCGGATGAGTCAATGAGAAAATACATCCAAAGGTGGAACATCATAAAAAACTCGGCAGAAAATATATCTGACGAGAGAGCAATAGATGCGTTTGTCGCAGGAATTAGGCGTGGAGATTTTGTCGAGGACTTGGGAAGGACCAATCCGAAAACAGTATCCGCGTTAATGGAGATAGCAAATAGATGGGCAGATGGAGAGGATGCTGTCCACAACAAACGGCACAGGTCACCAGAGGAGGACCGCGGTCGAAATTACCAATCAAGGCGACGATTTCCCCGGCAGTACCCAAATTATGACGCCCCAGGGCAGATTTCGGCAGGCTTTCGGGCAAACACAGGGGGAAACAATAGAGATGATTATCGAAAGAGTGAACAGCGAGGCGAAAACAGGACGACTCTCGCAACAGGCAAAATAGCGGGCCTAGGTTCCCAAGGCCTTTCGTGTCACTGAAGAAATGATGAACGGACCGTGCCGGATGCATTTTTCATTGACGGCAACGGAAAAGACAGTCAGGACACTGCAGAAGAGCGTCGAAATTTTCGGGCAATGTTCAGATATGCGGAGAACGCTCATGCTCGAGCAGCACAGAGAAATCCTCGGGAGCCCAGGAGTGAGGTTCACCTGCCACCACCTCCCGCGATTACGGACGACAACCGACACCAGCTCAGAATAGCGGCAGCACCTCCACCACCACCTTATGTTGATCCTAACTCAAACGGAGCGGTGTCGATGATTCAGAAGGGAAGGCCGTCCAACAGAACTCAAAAGTGATCTCGAGACAGTGTTCATGGCAGAGAAAATGCCTCCACCAACGTTGAGTACCTCAATTGGTCGAGGGCAAGACATCGGCTTCACCATAGCGGATCATCCGCAAGTTCCTCGACAGGGGCGATAGCACTTATTCGCGGATTATTGCGGGATTCGATGTTTCTCGAGTATTCATAGATGGTGGCAGCAAACCTTATGTACGAGATACATTGAGGAAGATGAACATATCCTTAGCAAACCTGAAGCCAATGGACACAAGGTTCCACGGCATCACACCGGAGAAACCAAGTTATCCATTGGGGAAGATAAATCTCGACGTTCAGTTCGGAACTCGAGAGAATTATAGAATCGAGAAGCTAGAATTTGAAGTCGTGGATTTTCCGTCGCAATACCACGCTTTGTTGGGACGACCAGCATACGCTAGGTTTATGGCAGTACCACACTATACATATCTGTTGTGGAGATTGCCTGGACCAAAGGGACCAATCACGGTCAAAGGAAGCTTCGCCTTAGCCGACAAGTGCGACAAGGATTTTCATCGGTTATCGAAACTTTCGGGATGCAAGAGTATTTAGCGTCCAAAAGTATGACTGATTACGACGTTGCCAGACGTTGGAAGGCCAAATAAAGAATCAACCTTCAATACCGAGAAAAATTCAGAGGAGGTGCAGATTCACCCGACAGACCCGAAAAAGACGACATCTATTGCAAACAACATGGATATCGCATAGGAAAGCGCTCGTCGAGTTCCTCCGTGAGAACTGAAAATCTTCGCATGGTGTCCAGCTGACATGCCAGGAGTACCAGGGAACTTGCGAGCACCACCTAAATTTGGATCCATTAGCGAGACCAATCAAACAACCTTTGCGGCGTTTTTCGGAACCAAAAAGCTATGCTGTCAGAAATCAATCGACTACAAGAAGCTGGTTTTATCAAAGAAATATTCACAGAAGCCACATGGGTAGCAAATCCTGTGATGGTGCCAAAGAAAAACACTACGGTCCTTCGCATGTGCGTCGACTTTACGTGTCTCAATAAACATTGTCCAAAGGATCACTTCCCCCTCGAGGATCGATCAAATTATCGACTCCACGGCTGGATGCGAACGTCTTTCCTTCCTGGACGCGTATTCTGGTTATAACCAGATCAGATTGAAAGAAGAAGATGAAGTAAAGACCGCGTTCATTACACCTTACGGCGTGTTTTGCTATAGAACAATGCCCTTTGGTCTAAAAAATGCGGGAGCAACATACCAGAGGATGATGCAGAAGTGTTTGGCGACACAGATTGGAAATAACGTGCAAGTATATATCGATGATGTCGTCATAACATCAAAAAAGGGGACAACACTGATCGAGGATCTCAAGGAAACTTTCGACAACCTCAACAAATTATGCCTGAAGTTGAACCCAACGAAGTGCTCCTTTGGTGTCCCAGCAGGAGAACTCTTGGGATTTCTAGTCTCAGCGAGAGGGATTGAAGCAAATCCCGATAAAATACAAGCTATCGTAACAATGAGAAAGCCAACAAAGTTGAAAGAGATACAACAGCTAACTGGCGAGTCGCAGCGATTCGTCGCCGAGTGGGAGAAAAAGCATTACCATTTTACGCTCTGATAAAGCAAGGAGACAAATTCCAGTGGAACGAAGAGGCCGACAGAGCCTTCGAAGATTTGAAGCGCAAAATCTCAACACCACCAATTTTGGTGGCGCCGAAAGACAAGGAACCTCTCCTGCTATATATCGCAGCCACGCCCCAAGTGGTGAGCACGGTGCTAGTTGTCGAAAGAGAAGAAGAAGGAAAACTCCACGGAGTACAGAGGCCAGTATATTTCGTTAGCGAAGTTTTATCGCCATCAAAACAAAGATACCCTCAGTACCAAAAGCTAGCATACGGAGTATTCACAACAGCACGAAAATTGCGCCACTATTTTTCAGCACACCCGATCATAGTGGTCAATGAAGCTCCTTTATCAAATATACTGAACAACCCAGAAGCTACGGGTCGTGTCTCCCTTTGGGGAATAGAACTTTCCCCTCGGGACATCACGTATGAAAAAAGAAAGGCAATCAAATCGCAAGTTTTGCCAGAGTTCATCGCAGAGTGGATGGAGCTGCAAAACACAGGACCCCAGACTTGTCGAGAACCTGGACCATGAATTTCGACGGGTCCAAGAGAGTAGAAGGAGCTGGCGCAGGAGTAGTACTTATATCACCTGAAGGCGACAAATTGAAGTATATCCTTCGGATGACGTTCCCTAACGCATCTAACAACGAAGCAGAATACGAAGCCCTCATACATGGGATGAAGATGGCGAAAGCTTGTGGTGCAACTCGATTAAAAATCTTTGGCGACTCACAATTGGTAGCTCAGCAAGTTATGAACCAATGTGACGCAGTCAATGATAGCATGGTAGCATACAAGGAGGTGTACAATGAACTCGAGAAGCTATTTGATGGATGCGAGGTAAACCACATCAGTAGATTAAGCAACGATGAAGCTGACGTCCTTGCAAATATTGGGTCGCAGTGCCTCCCAATCCCGCCAGGAGTATTTTGGGAAGAAATAGCGGAAAGATCTACGAAAACGGGCAGAAAAAAGCAAAAGAGAAAACTTCGACATCCCTCACAGAAACCACGGAGGAGGAAGAGGAACAAGAGCTTGTGATGATGGTACAAGTTCCTTGGATGCAAGCATATGTATCATACATCCTCAGGAAAGAAACACCCGATGATCCAGTTGAGGCAAGGCGAGTAATTCGACGTTCCAAAGCTTTCACGGTGGTCAAAGGAGAATTGTACAAGCGGAGTATTTCATGCGTTCTGCAAAGGTGTGTCACACCCGAAGAAGGAAGAATAATTCTGAAGGATGTACACGAAGGAATATGCGGCCACCACGCGAGTAGTCGAGCTATCGCAGCCAAGGTTTTTCGGGCAGGATTCTACTGGTTGACAGCAATCGAAGACGCCAAAGAAATAGTAAGGACTTGCGATGCGTGTCAAAGGTTTGCCGCAAAACCTCACTCTCCGGCAGCAGAACTAACACCAATACCATTGTCATGGCCCTTTGCACAATGGGGACTTGATATGGTGGGCAAGTTACATAAATCGTGGCCAGGAGGAAAGGAATACATGCTAGTAGCTGTCGACAAATTTACAAAGTGGATAGAAGCGAAGCCGATAAATTCGCCGGACGGAGCATCCGCAGTAAAATTCATAAAAGGCCTCGTCTTCAGATTTGGAGTACCCCACAGCATCGTCACGGACAATGGCAGTAACTTTACATCCCACGAATTCAAAGATTATTGCAAGGAAGTGGGTATCAAGTTGCACTTTGCGTCGCTTGCACATCCTCAAACCAATGGGCAAGTCGAGAAAGCCAATGGCATCATCTGCAATGGCATCAAGAAACGCCTGTTGGGACCACTGGAAAAAGCTCGGCATACCTGGCCAGAAGAACTACCAAGTGTGTTGTGGAGCATCCGAACAACACCAAATACAGCGACACAGGAAACCCCGTTCTTTCTGGTCCATGGAGCAGAGCGTACTACCAATAGAGATAGAGCACGACTCCCCAGGGTCACAGAGTATAATGAAGAAGCTTCCAGGATAGCATTGGAAGACGACGTGGACGCACTTGACGAAGCTCGAGACGAAGTATTATCAAGGGTAACCAAGTACCAGCAGGACTTGAAGAATTACCACAGTCGACGTTTGCGGCCAAGATCTTTTCAGGTGGGAGACCTAGTTCTTCGACTCACGCAAAAAAGTCATGAAAAACTCGAGTCACCATGGCTTGGCCCTTACATTGTCACGGAAGTAATCGGAGGAGGAGCATACGGATAAAGGACAAGAAGACAGGGTGGAGGAGCAAAACCCTGGAATGTGGCGCAGCTTAGGCGGTTCTACGCCTAGAAGTCGAAATATAGTTCTTCTCTGCAAAAATACAATGTACTGAAACGCCCGCGAGTTTTCAGACGCACTCTTTTCCTTTTCGGGGCACCGAGTGGGGCCGGAAAGGTTTTTAATGAGGCGGGCTCGTGGTGCTGCAATATAATAAAGATAGTGGAGATATACTTCTTATTTTTCGACACGCTCGGGGGCTCAACGCCTAATTCTCAAAAATACATACAATATAGATTCACTGAAATATTTCGCCTTGGTACATTAATACCTCGCCAAATATAAAAATCGGAAGCCAGCAATCATAAATATAGTGTCCACGTCAAAAATCTTAAGTGCTCTGGTCTAAGAACCTCGCAATAAAAATATAGAACTTCGACATCAAAGATACTCGAAGATTGGCAATCCATCAAGGGAAAAAACAAGGACGTCTTATTACAACAGAAAGATAAACCTTCAAGGTGGGAAAAATAGTACAACCTTTGCCCAGTTAGGCTCGGGGGCTTCAACAATATAGAGGGCTTCGGCAATATACAATAAATGTCTTCGGAAATAAAAAAAAGAAATCAAAAAAAGAGTGAGATACAAGGTTTCCAATATAGTACAAATCAGTTAAGTCCCAAGATACTATCTACGGACAAGCCTCTGGTTGTCTTATGTTCAGCATAAGAACCCTTGATAAAGAACTCCGAGTCCATCCGAAGAAGTTCATCTATCATCGATTCGGCCACGGGAGCTACCATATCATCGATTGAGTCAATATCATTTTTCCGCCGCGTTTTCTTGGCCAGACAGTCAGCAACAATCTTCGTCAGGTCTAACTTTGGATGACAGATGTTTATCATAATCATGGCGAATCTCGCTCCAGCAGAGAGTTGAGCCCGCACAAAATTATGAATGCGGGGAGCATCTCTGAATACCTCTAATAATTCAGGAAGAGTTTTGGGAACCTCATTTCGAGGAAATAAATTCCTATAGACAAGGGTTAATGTCGTCGTGCAAAAACTAAGAAACTCGCGCACTTGGCAAGCACGGTCTTGGAACCTAACAATTTGTTGGGTTCGTTCAGGAGTGGCCCAGAACAAACAGCCATGGTTAAGGGAAAGATTGACAAGAAGATTTGTTCTCTCGTTCACTCTTTGATCTTCGGCACCAGCATCAAGAACTGAGCCTGTTAAGCGACAAGGCAAGAAATTGGAAGAAAGGCACAGCAAAATAAAGAGAAGGCATCATGAGATCGCAAAAACGTACCTAACATATCTGTGCTAGCTTCCAGCATTAGCTCAAGCATACTATTTTCTCGGGTCGTGGCTCCCTTTGCTTCTAATACAGCAGCATCCTTAGCAGCCGTAGCTTCTTTGGCTTGTTGAAGAGCAAGTTTTTCTCGTTCAGATGCTTTCCGAGATTGTTCCATCATGGCCAGAGTTTGTTTCTTCATAGATTGAAGTTGTTGTCGAAGTTCTTGCAAATCTTCCGACAAATGTCTGCTTGAACTTTCGGGGGATTATGGTCGACTAGTACTTTCTTCGAGAAGGAAGATGCAGGTGAAGCAGCGGCGGAACAAGGAGTGGTCGAGTAATTATCAAATATTAACTGGAAAAGAAAGCCCCAGGATCAATGATAAGCACGAAGAGGAATTTCATTACTTTCTAGAAAATTTACACGGACATTACAAAAGAAGTTCTCCAGAGGGACTAACAGAGTAATTGTCGCCAAGGCTAAAATGGCGACAAGAGCAAAAGAAACAGAAAGAAAAAACAAGGAGGCATGCAACTAGACCTCCGGCCTCGATGAGCTAGGAGTCGAAGCTGGCTTGATCCCGAGATATGCCAAGATTTTCTTCGTGTTGGGCTTGGCCGCCTCAGCGACCTCCATCTCGACTGCTCTATTTGATCGGTGTCGCCAACTTTCATCCAATCAAGAGTCTGTTGGCTGTCAGCAACCAAACAGTGTTTCGACAGCAACCTTCATATTTTCCTGACGCATCTTCAGTCCAAGGTCTTCTGATGAATTGAAGTTCTTGGCAAGGGCAAGGAAAGTCGAGCTCCTCTTTCTTCGGGAAGAAGTAGGGGAACAACGCCGACAAACCTGCACTAGCATTTGCCACGCCTTCACGAATTTCGCGCCCATGAAGCTCCAGGATAAGAAAGTGCGTCAAGGAGAGGGTCATTGTCGGGATTCTCCAGATCAAAATCTTGGTTTGTTTGGGCTGCCACACGAGACAAAACATTAATCAAAAACCAAGAAACAGAAGTACAATAAAATAGAAGGGATCGATAATATTACTCAGTACGTCGACTTTGCGACTTCGGACGCTTGAGGATCCCTGCTCACGAGGCTTGTGCAGCTTTCGCTCGTTTAAAGCAGATTCACATCTTTAAGCCTTTTAGTTCCTCGACACTAGCCTTTTGCTTTGGCTTCATCAGCCTCGGCTTTAGCTTCGCTAGCAACAAGTTCGGCTTTCTTGCGAGCCGCCTCACTTTGCTCCAGTTTATGAGCAAGTGCGTCGGCACGATGATTGGCCTCTGCAAGTTTCTCTGTCGAGAAAAAAAAAAGGGGGAGGAAAGATCAAAAAATCGCGACAAACAACAGGAGCAAAAAGCCATGAAGAACAGCAAGTATAAAGGTTGTTACCTTCAGTTCTGCTGGCATACTCACGGTACCCAATGAATTGGGATCCGATGCGGATAAGATCTTTGATCATGGGCTGTCAAAGAAGAACAACGCAAGAGAAAACATCGGCATTAAAAAAGAGTGAGGGCCTGAAAAAGCAAAATAGAGGAAATATAGATATCGACAAACTTACATCATCCAAGAGAGGGTTCGAAGAGCTACTCAATTGGAGACTCGGCTCGATGATCGTTTCAACCCTTGCCCTTTTCGGCGAAGGGACAAGGGGGCTCGAAGGAGGAGTAGATGTGCCAACATTTTGTTGAGGAGGCGACGATTCTTCTCCTTCAACGGGCTTCTCCGAAATAACTAAAGTATGTGACGTACTCGTTCGAGCAGCCACATCCAAAGTTGGTGTTTCTTCGTCCTCATCACTGTGGAAAAAGGTGGCAGCATAAAAAGCAAGTGAAAATTCTTCGACTAGAAAAATAAAAAGAAACAAGGAAACTTACGAGCTGATGAGACTCTCGATATATGGATCATAAGCTGCCTTTCGCGGTGAAGGGGCAGCTTCTTCGGGTTTGGAAGTCCCGGAATCTTCGACATTGCTCCTTTTCCTTTTGTTCTTTGGAGAAATAGCAGGAGGAGGAGATTGTGCTGATGTAGTACCTTCAGAGGCAGCATCCTTTTCAATAGATCCCGCAGATTTTCGGGAATCTGTGGGTTCATTCACAAAAGAGGGGGCTTCTTGGTTGTCATCGGCGACAACGGCCCTTTCCTCGACATCTCCACCCTCAGGAAGAGGAGGAAGAGAATCCATGGTAGGATGGTTCTACAGAAAAATAACGACAAAAGAAATATTAGAGAGACATCAAAACAACGAGATGTAGGAAAAGTTCGGAACAAGACAAAAACTCGAGTAGACAAAATACCTTGGGGAGAGGATTGGTGGAGCTGTATGGTTCCACGCGGCAAGAGGAAGGAATAGGATCCCTCTTGCTCAGCGAGGAAATTCTTCGAATAAGCTTTTCCAAGTCCTTCACAGAAAGATCATTGGAGAGCCTATTGGCGTCATTGACACCAGCATATGTCCAAAGGGGATTTTGCGAGCCTGAAGAGGCTGCACTCTAATCCTAAGAAAGTAGGCAGTGATTTGGACACCAGACACTCTTTGCCTCGAGTATTTTGAAGGCGATGAATACGAGACATAAGTGCTTCTGCCTTTTTCTCTTCTTCGGAAGCTTCCATCCCAGGAACGGCGGCGTTGAATTTTGGCATTTCCGTCAAAAGGGACTATGTTGTGCTCTGAGTTGGCACTTTCTTCGTGTATGTAGAGCCACCTTTTGCGCCATCCTTGGACAGAATCAGGAAATTTGACGTCGAAGTAATCAACGTCGGTTCGGACACAAATAACAACACCACCTATGTTATAAGTGGCGTTGTGGGAGCCATTGCGGCGGAGGCAGAAAATGCGTTTCCAAAGAACCCAATTTGGAGTGATTCCAAGGAAGCATTCGCACGGGGTGATGAAAATAGAAATATGAAGGATGGAATTGGGGGTCAGCTGGTGCAGCTGAATCCCATAGACAAAGAGAAGGCCGCGGAGGAAATCGTGAATTGGGGCAGAAAGGCCGCGGATGAGGTGATCAACGAAACTAACCCGATACTCCATTGGAGGGTTTGGGTAGCTTTCTTCGGGGAAAGGATGGCGTCTTCCTTCTTCCAAGCCTCTTCACATATTGACATCTTGGTTGGAGATTTTAGATCTCTCCCACTCAAGATCCTCAGCAGCCATCTTGGATTCTGGAGTGCTGTGGCGAGTGAGTCGCGTGCGCGGTGGCATCAACGGCACTGGAAAAGCAATGTTAGTGCGTGCGGAAGATCAGAAGGAGTTGGACGCAGGAGAGTCTTTGCAAGGAGGAACAGATGTGCGGCGCAAGCGTAGGAGTGAACCGAGGTTGAAGAAAGGTTTATATAGGAATCGGGCGAAGCAATGAACCGTTGGATGAGGAAATCGTGTGGTGAAAAAAGGATCTTGCAGATAAAAGGGTAAAAAGGTATTTTTACTGAGATGGGATGGAACAGGCGTTACCGAACGTGCGCCAGGAAAAGCGGAGGACGTGTGTCCCCCACTTGCGCGACGTGTCAACGTGGTGGGAACAATGGACCCACAAAGCAGAAAAATCCCGACTATTAATAGAGCTGAAGTGAATTTGACAAAGGAAAGTATGTCGACAAGAAAAATAAAAGGAGAATGGCGACAGGAGAAGTTATTTGAATACTTCGAGAGCCTTTGGTCAGAAACAAGTTTTTGCCCAAATGCTCGGGGCTACTTCGATAAAAGTAAAATTTCGACTATGGCAAATATAGAAATTGCGGGAGCCTACAACCAAGCACAAAGTTCTTGGCTGTAGCCTCGGGGGCTACTCCCATCGGGAGCGATGTTCGCGCACCCGAGAGATAAAAAAAAAAAACAAAAACAAAAAAGAAAGAAAAGAGAGAATATCGGGAAATAATGGCAATATAGCGACAAGGTGGACTAAAATATTGAGCCTACAACCAAGCACAAGTTCTTGGCTGTAGCCTCCTCCCATCGGGAACGCTGTTCGCGTGCCCGATGAAATTTAAAAAGGAAAAGAAAGAAAGATAGAAAAGCAAGAGAGTATATTTCGAGTTATGATTAACTCTACATATACTCCCATCGGGAGATTAATATAAGTCATATTTGACTCGATAAAATGTGCCATTCCAGGGAAAAGCACTCGACAATATATTCTCGAACGCTAAAGTTGCGATCAATTTCTGAATGCCGCAAATTTGCGAAGGTAAGACCCCAGATCCGTTCTGGGGCGTGGCATCGCCGAAGACTGCGCTCTGCTACTTTTATCCGTATCAACAGATACGAAGAAAAATCTAACGGACGCGTTAGGTACTCGATAAATTTGACTGGGACTCGACAGAATGGTAAGACCTTAAGCGGCACTGTCGAAGTTTGCACCAGTATCCCGAGATCATGTCCGGGACGTGATCTTGAAGTAGGTTTTTGCGGATTGCCACTAGAGCAGTTAACTAGTACCCGATCCGTCGATGAACTAGCCCCAACTACCAATATCCCCGTACAATATAGAAATTTATATAAAGAAATATAGAAAAGTTTAAATTGTCGAATAAAAATAAACAGTGGAGATTTTCCCTGACTCTACGATTCAAGCAAAATCTCGGGGGCTACTGACATAGGCATCCCGAATGAGCCTGCCAAAGATGGTACCCGGAGTTTAATGAAGGCCCACTACCCGAAGAATAAGAAGGTTCGAGAGCCCAAGATATATTAAGGAAAGTAGAGTTGTAATAGGAAGTGTTGTTTGCAATCTGGTGGGATGAGTTAGAAACCGTCCCGGACTGTAACTTGTACAAAACGAAACCTCGGCTCCACCTCTTATATAAAGGGGAGTCGAGGACGAGGATCATCGAATCATTGTTCACAAACCCTAGTTTACATAATCGTCGAGTACTTTTCGGCTGAAACCTTCGAGATCTACTTACCCTCTACTTCTAACTAAACCCTAGCCTATAACCCGTAGGCATTGACAAGTTAACCCCGTGTCACCCGTGTGCATACCGAACCCTTCCGCATCGACGGTGCTGGCTAGGGGATCTTGTTCCTACAAAGAGGGGAGCCCGTCAACGTATCTTTAGTTCAAAGCCCAGCCGCCGCCCCTCTCCCCAAAAGTTCAACAACGAGAACCTCGATCGCCGTGCCGTGCCAGGGCAGTGCCGGTGGAGCGCGTGGTCCGATGAGCATAGGATCGGACCGAGGAGTCTCGCCGGCCAGCGGCCACTTGGGAGACACCCAGTCCTCGACATCAACGACGCCATCGCTGCCCACTTCCATGGTATTTCATTTATAATAATTATGCCTAATCACATCTATGTTGCCAACAACAAATGCAATTAGTGTCGCGGATTGCTCCACCGCGATTGACAATGATTAACTGCAGGCTATCAAATCCTTATCTAACATGACCATTTATAGTAAACACTTTTACTTCTTCTTAACACCTTTTATCGTTATATCTACATTGTTTTTTCTTGATATATATCATTCGACACACTATTTTGAATAATATTACACGCTTATTTATATTAAAGCGATGATAGTAATGTCCAACTATTTACGTTATAAAAACATTTGTAGGGCGAAACTAAACTTATTTTGTGAAAAAGTTGTTTGTATTTGTTTAGGGATGTTCGACATATGTATTCCACCATAAATCTACGACTAATCAATGTTACTCTATTATATGTTTGAATGTATCGTTAAATATGAACACAACCAGATATGTTTTGAAGTTTACAAAGCTCACAAATAACTTGAGATGGGGAGTGGTGTTTTGGAACATGGGAGCATATGCTCCCTCTATTTTGAAATTCATCTTACACATATTTTGAATTTCAAAAAAATTGAAACAAAAAATTTGCACGTACATCTTCACGTGCTACACGCTCACAAAGTTGTTTCATAAAAAATCGACTTGTCATGTGAAGTGTGTAAAAAAGACAAAACTCAGTGCTAAAAACAATGCTTTTTACAAGATAAATTTTCTCTTTTTTACATGGACCACAAAAAATATTGATTTTTCGTGAAACTTGACGAATGCACATATATTATGGAGATGTACATGTATAATTTTTTGTCAAAAATTTTCGACAACTCAAAATATAATTTTTTGGTATAGGGAGCATACGCACCCGGGAGCCGAATTGAATTTCCGCTTGAGATGGAGGTTTCTAGAGCATAAGACTATCAAACTTAAATCGTGAAACTGATAGATAAATCTAGACTATATAATATATCAGCTAATAATTTAGCCCCAAATTTATATTGCAAATCTAGACTATGAAAGTGATAGATAACTTGAGACAATAGTTTCACTTGGTGGACGAAGGTTGATAGTTATCTATCAACATATACTTTGTATCAAAATCTTGTAGTTCTTAACAAAGAAGATATTTGAAGTTGAAACTTGGTACTTGTCAAATGCGCCTATATCTCTTTCTTTAAGATGTCTTGGTACTTGTCAAATGCACCAATACGTATATTGTACTATTTGTTACAAAAATCAGAGTCGTAATTTGAAACATTTTGTCTGAACGGAACGCCACCCTTTTTCTTTTCTTTGCCCTGTTGGTCAAACGAAAACAAACAAACAAAAACGACAACACGTGCTTCCCCCGTTTCGTGCCGTCGCCACCACCACCAGTCGTCGTGCTCCTCCCGCTCTCCCTCTCCCCTTGCTTTTCCCCGCGAGAGAACCTCAGTCTCGTCTCTCTCTCCGCAGAACTCGCCTCTCCATGGCTCCCCACTCCCACCTCCAACCAATCCAATGGAGGCGACCCCACTCTCGCCGTCCGTATCCTCCTTCGCCTCCGCTCCGGCTCGATCTCTCCTGCTCTCCACCGAACCCTAGCTAGCCAGCTAGCCTGGATTTCTCGAATCGTGAGGCCACCGCGCGCGGGCGTGTGCGGCGGAGCATGCGAAGCGAGCGCTCGATCCGAACCCTACCCCCACCCTCATGCCCGTCCCGCTCGCCATGGCCGATGATCGCGTAATTCGATTGGGACTCCGCGCGGCGGCGATGATGGACGCAGCCGCCGGCGCCAGGCCCAGCCTCCCGAGCCGCGGACGCGCCGGGTCGCCGCTTCTCGGTGCCAGCCCCCCTTACCTCCGCCCCGGGTCGCGCATCGGCTCGGAGGCCCCTCGAGGCTGCCGCCGGTGCGGGCTTGGGAACCGAGCGGCGGGGCCCGTCGCGGGCTCCGGTCGAGGGTTTGGTCTGCTGCGGGCGCGTGATCTGAGCCGCCGTCGATTGATTTCTTCAGTTCGGTTGCATTTTGTTTTGACCCGGTGCGTTCCTCATCTCCCCAACCTTGTCTCCCTCCCTCCGTCAGTCTTCACACTCTGAACACAAACGCTAAACAGATCAGTTGAGCTCTTGTAGCCGACTCGCCGACCCATAAGTCCAACTATTCGCCGCCTCAGTTCCCCACCCTATGGCGCCGCCAGCCTCCGCCGTTCCATTGGGTTTGGAATTGGCGGTGGCATGGGCTGGGAACCGTACGGTGTTGTCTGATGTGATCGTTGGAGGTTTGGCTGGTCGAGGCCGGGTCTGAGGAGCTAGCTCCTGAGCATGATTGATGTATGCATGGATGGATGGATGTAAGTATGTATGTATGGATGGATGGGTGTTATGGTCAATGTTGCTTTGTGTGCTTGAGCAGAGGCTGCGGCCTGGGAGCAGAGGCGGCTCTAAGACCTCTCCTATAGTCCACCGTGCCCTTGTGCCACAGCCGTGCCGCAGCATGCTTCTCATGCTCGTCGCCTTCATCGCCGTCCTTGTTTCGCCTCACTGTATCCCTGGTCTGTCCAACTGGTTCGCAACCGGGGACATTGGCTTTTGAAGTGTGGACTTCTCCCCTCTAATATTTGTGCTATGCCGTGATGAAGAATGGTATCTTCTTTTTCGATGAAGGGAATATATTAATAATAAGAATGAAATCCTTGTGAGGGGCGATGATGTTGACAGGCCGAAATAAGCATGCCTTTGAGCAATCAAGACAGCTGTGGCCTGCGAGTACCAAATTAGAGCCCACCCTTACCTCTCTTGCGGCCCGTTCAATTCTTCGCTAATGTTGGATGTTCTGTGCCTCGGACGGTCATTCCGATGAGTGATAACCAGTGCAGTCCTCTTACATTGCGTTGGGTAGATGATGCAGTAAGACATGTGAGGGTTGGGCTTGATATTGGAAAGGAAAAAACTGAGCCCTCTTTTGTTATGCTACTCTTCTTCTTTAAGATGTGCTTTTTTCTTCCTCTCTATTTTTCTCTATTGGTTGATGTGGAGTGAGGATCCATCTGGACTTGCTGTGTCTTCTGTTGGTGATGAACTCAACTAACCTAATTTGCTTGGATTGATTTCTAGTTGGCATTGCTTTTGCTTATAGAATGAAGCAATGGAATCCTTTTAAGGCTGTGTGGCATTGAGATAGTTTTAAGGCTGTATGTGAAATTGAGATGGGGATTCTGATATTCCAGTATTTGAACCACCTTTTGTCTATTTTTCCATTTGATTACCCAACTTTTTTTTTCTGCTTTTGTGCCAACAGCAAACTGATCCCAATGGGCAGTAATGATGATCCATGGCTGAGCCGTCCATGCCTTTATGCAATCAAATTAGTGCCCCACCCTCACCTCTCTTACAGCCTTGTCAATCAGTCGCTAATGTTGGATGTTCTGTATCTTGGATGGTCATTCAAATGAATGATAACCAGTACAGATACACTTACGCTGCGATGGGTAGATTACGCGGCAAGAGATGTAAGGGTTGGATGAATGATAACTCGTCCCCCTTGTCAGCATATATTTTTTAAGTTTGGGTTCTTGCTTTCATTTTCTTCTCATTTTGTCGAAAGCTGGCCTGATGGTCTTCAGTTTTGTGGTGCGGTAGTATTACCACTGCCCCAACTCAGGTGTCTGTTTATTTAGCAGGCCATTTACAACACCAATTTTCATCGGACAAATTGGCCGAGCAGCACATTTATTTTTCTCTTTGGAGCACATGCATCCCTTTTGGTCGATGACGCTATAACCTGGCTTGCAAGTTTATGTTTTCCCGTTGTTTATTTTCAGTACATGTCTCCTTTAATCTTAAGTGAACAAATGCCAACTGTTTCTTTGATTGCAAGTTACATGGCCATCAGTGCAATGTTCTAAATTAACTTTTCAACATGGCATGTCTATTCCCCTTGTGTTGATGAGTAACATTCTTTTCCGAATGGCTATGATGGTTTTTGCCCCTTGTTGAAGATGTTTCAACAGATCGTGAGTTGGAGATGTTTTGGTTCCATCCAAATTTGCTCAGTTAGACAGCTAGTCGTTTCCTTCAATTGCTGGTTCATGTTTTCCTGTTTTTTTTTTTGCAGTGTCTCCTTTAATCTTTAACCGAACAAATGCCAACTGTTTCCCTGGTCGAGCCCATCAGTGCAATGTTCTGAATTAATTCTTGAACATAACATATTTATTTGTGTGAATGCTATGATGATTTTTGCCCCTTGGTGCTGAAGTTGTTTGAATAGATCCTGAGTTGGAGGTGTTTTGGTTCCATGCAAAATATTTGCTCAGCACATGATCAAAACAGCTCCGGGAGAAGAGGGAGGGGGGTCCAATTTGATACATACACGCACCTCAATTGCTCAAGGGTGTGTTTATATCTGCAATGGTCAATCATCACTGCCCCTCATAACGAAATTGTTTCTTCATTTTAGAGCAAAGTGTAAATTGCACATACGATGGCTGCCTAAAATGCTCAAAGGCGAGCCTAGTCGTTAAAGCCTTGCTCTGGGAGCAAGTTACCAGTTGTGGCTATTTGTTGCTGGAGAGGGAAAGAGAGAGATTGTACTGCATGATGCTGCTACCGAAGCATTTTCCAACTTTGGGTGATTGATGGTGGGGTAAGTCTGAGCCATTAAATCAGTGTTCACTCCAAAAGTCGTACTTAGTATTTTATAAATTATTCCTCACAAGTCATGTCCACCATTGCCAGCGCTGTAAGTTCTACCTGGGAGTCCAGCTGCTAATGCTGTGTTGACTGCAGATGTTCTGTATAGGGTGTCAAGGTGGGATCCCAGTGGGATGTCATTTTGTACTATGTAGTTCAAATTTTGATGTCAAAATTTGTACTAAAAAAGTCAAATTATACTACAAGTGGGACAAAAGTGGGATCCCACTTGACACCCTTAGTTCTGTATCTGTCCTGTTTGTTCTACTCCTACCTGTTCATAAGCAAAGTGACCTTTTGAAGGTAGTTCCCCCACATGATCACTATCTCTTCCCATGGTTGGGACACATTCCAAAGCAAAAAAAAAAAGGCCCTTTCAGCTCCCCAAGAACCTTGTATGGCAATAAACCAGCAGTCAATCTCGCACAGCTGCTTATTTTGGTGGTTCTGTCCTTGGATGGTCATTCTTGTCAGTGATAACCAGGGCAGATTTACTAAAGTAGAGACCAGATTGATCTGGTGATGAGAGACGTTAGGGATAGGGTTGCATGATCGAGGAAAGGCGAATCTGAGCCTAACTCAAATGCAGTTATACTGATTCCAAGCAAGATGTGCTACAATCAATATACTCTTATATTGGTTGTTTTAACATCTTATATTGTGGTACGGAGGGAGTATGTAGTTTTAGTTCTGTATCCATGTTCATGGCTTGTTTGATTCACAGGATTTTAAAATAATACATGGAAATTGGATTACATTGTCATGCATCCTTTTATTATGGTGGTCAAGCTTGAGGGTGATGATGATTGACTTTGGCTGAAATAAGCGTTCCTTTGAGAGATCAAGGCAGCTGTGGTTATCAAGTTAGATCCTCCCTCTCATCTCTATGATCCTTTTTGATCCTGTGAACTGCTGGTTTTGTCCTTGGATGGTCATTCTAGTTGCGTGATAACCAGGGCAGCTCCACAGTTAAAACAGGTTCATCTGGTGATAAGAGATGATGGGGCTAAGGTTATATGATCGAGCAAAGGCGAATCTGAGCCCCTATAAGCATGATGTGCTACACAGTGTCCTTAAACATTTGTGTTTGGAGGTTCTGCTTATTTATGCTCAAGTGTTTATAGCTTTGTTTGCAAGGTTTTCTGCTCTTTCACCTTTATTGCAAAAATTGTTGGTCTTTGATTCACTAACTTAATGTTCTGTTAATTTTGTTCCCACGTTTTTTTTTTGGGTATACATTGGGTGCAATTTAATCCGCAACACTTTGTCTATTTCAGTGTTTGCCTCTTCTTTGATTTCACCTTGCAATTTTTGTGGCCCACAACACAAAATACTCTGTGGTTGCACACTTTCCCTGTTTCAATATGTGCATCTTCTTTGATTTCACCTTGCATATATTTGTCCGTTGTGTGGTTCTAGGTCAAAGTTTGCAATCATTGAGAATTTGAGAGCACCTGTGGATGCCTTCTAGGTTGTAAGCAATGCATAAAAATTCTTAGCTTTATAGATGTTGTAACTTCGTTATCTTTGTTGGTTGCCTGTTTGATTGAGCCATAAATCTTCAACCCGATTCTGGGAACCAGCACCTCGTGAAGGAGGCACAAGTCCCCTGAATGCCAGTTGCGAAAATGCCTGAAAGGGGTATCTGCCTGGTAGTGCTACAAGGTAGGTATGTGAATTTCCATTGCCCAACCCTAAAGGATCGGGCTCGGAGATGAGCCTGGGTCCGTTGAGCCCATGGTTCCCGATAAGAGAGACCTATTCTCCCCTGGTCAAAATTCCAGGGGTGAACCCGGAAAATAATAAAATGCCTGGTTAACACTTGCGCTCATTATTTTGTTTTATGACAACTGCAGTTTTTCCTCTTTTTGTTAATGATGATGTTATTTTGCTAAAATATTGATCTGAATGATTACTGTTTTCTCGCCATATGTATGTTGTGCTTCTTATCAAATGTGGTATTCTTTAAGTTGCTACACTAATGTTGCATCCTTTGCTATTTGTCTTTGCTAATTTGCTAATTCTGTTTGACCCTTTATTTGTGCAGGCCTTTTTACTCTCCAGTGATATTTTATTGATTCTGACCTAAAGGTCATAAATATTGTGCAAGTTAAGATTTCTGGGTCAGTTCTATCCTTTCTGAATGGCTATGATGATTTAGCTGCCCTTGCTGAGTTTGGAAAACCATGTAAATTGGTAACTTACTTTATTTAGTTTGCTTCTAAACTAGGAGGGCTTGTTCCGCAGCAAAGTAACCAGTTTACCAGCTACTCCGATTTATTTTGGACGGAGGTAGTACTTATTACTGTAGATGTTGGATGACATTCCAATTTACAGTATGTGGAGTGACAGTATGTGCAGTTGCCATGGTGGGTGATGCATGGGTGGGGTTTGCTGTGCGTTCTTGTCATGGGTTTAGTCGATGCCAGATCATAGCTGCCCTATGTTTGATTTTTTTCTGGCACAACTCCCAACACTTCACTTGAAATTCAGCAACTTTATTCAAGTATGTACTTGTACGTATATCAGTGTGAATGAATTGTTGGCCATTGGCTGCTAGAAACCAGCCACAGAAAATATCAGTCATAATGCTGTGACATCTTGAAGACTAAGGACTAAATGGCTGCTCAGCTAGCGAACTAACACAATGCAACATGTATGTCGTTAACATCTGGTAGTGCTGGCTGTTCCTTTGTTCAAATCTGCTTTAGGTGTTTCCTGTTGTTGCGATAGGTTCACCCTAATTCTATGTTTTCTCCCTCTATATTGATTTTTGTCTGCTTCTTTAATTCTCATTATTCGTAATAATGCCACCTCTCTTTTCACATTCTCTACATTTTCTGTCTCGGTTTCTCTCTGTTACTCCTTTTACTTGTTGTTTTTTGTGCTAAGTTGGCAATGATGAATTTGGCTCATTCAGAGGTACATACAGAATACTAAGAACAGATAGCAATGCTTGATTTCATGGGTATGGTTTGGGGTTAGGGTTTTGATGTGACAGTTGGAAGCGTGCAGATTGGGACGGTTTGCTTTCCCAAGCAACCATTTGAATGCTGAAAACGTCACATCTTGGTGTAAACGGATCGGATACAAGGTGGATATCAACAGCACCTCACCTCTTTTGATTTCGCTTGTGCGGAGAGCGCAACTTGTCTTATGATAGATGAGCCAACACTGAGCCTCTGATAATAAATATGATTTCTCCTTTTGGCATTTTGTGTGTGCCTTGTATTTTTTTAGATTTTCTGTTCTCTTCTTTTGAATTTGTTAGTGACGTACTTCTGTGGATCTCACCTTTTTATGCTTATCTGATATAGTTCTATTATTTACAATACTTCTGTGATATGCTCGAGTGAACTGATTGGTGAGAAATCTCTTGAAACCCTGCACAGCTGTTCTCCTCATCGTTCTTATTGCCAAGCTGTATTGTTTGTTTTTCTTTCTGTTCAAAGGTTCGAGTTTCCAGAACAAACGCCTTGGGTGTTCTGCATGTTTCACACCTTCAGCTAACAGGAGAGCAACAGACTTGGTGAAGTTAACTGATTTTCTTTGTTTTGTTCTGTATCACATTTTTTGCGTTCTTTTAACCTTTTTCTAGTGTATCTTGCTTTTTTTAGGGGAAACTAGGCTATTGCTTTTTTTTTTCTTGTATCTTGCGTTCTGTTGACTTGTGGTATGTTACTGTTATTATCTATTGACCATGAATCTTCTGTCAGAATTAGCATGCAAAGCGAGCGCTCGATCCGAATCCCACCCGCACCCTCATGCCCGTCCCACTTTCCATGGCCGATGATCGCGTCGATTGGGACTCTGCACGGCGAAGACGAGATGGTGGACAGAGCCGCCGGCGCCAGGCCCAGGCTCCCGAGCCGCGGACGCTTCGGGTCGCCGCTTCTCGGTGTCGGCCCCCCTACCTCCGCCCTCGGCCGCGCATCGGCTCGGAGGCCCCTCGAGGCTACCGCCGGTGCGGACCGCGGCGGCGGTGGTGCGGGCTTGGGGACTGAGAGGCGGGGCCGTCGCAGGCTCCGGTAGAGGGTTTGGTCTGCCGGCGCGTGATCTGAGCCGCCGTCGAAGGAGTTAGTTGCAGTTCAGCTGCATTTTGTTTTGGACCCGGTGCGTTCCCCATCGCCCCCAACCTTTTCTCCCTCCTTGTCTCTCTCTCTGTGTGCGCGTGCAATGGACACTTGACACCCTGATCCCAAACCCTAAACAACCTGATCCCAAACCCTAAACAAATCAGCTGAGCACTTGTAGCCGACCCATACGTCCAACTGTTCGCCGCCTAAGTCACCCACCCTAAGGTGCTGCCATCCTCCGACGTTCCATTGCTTTTGGAATCGGCTGTGGCATCGGCTGGGAACCGTACGATGTTGTCTGATGTGTCGCTGGAGGTTTGGTCAGTCGAGGCCAGGTCTGAGGAGCTCCTGAGCATGATTGATGCATGCATGGATGGATGGATGTAAGTATGTATGACAGGTCAATGTTGCTTTGTGTGCTTGAGCAGAGGCTGCGTCCTGGGAGCAGAGGGGGCTCTAAGACCTCTCCTATAGTCCGCCCTGCCCTAGTGCTGCTGCCGTGCCGTAGCATGCTTCTCATGCTTGCGGCCTTCGTCGCCTCACCGTGTCGTTGATCTGTCCAACCGGTTTGCAACCGGGGACATTGTCTTTTGAAGGGTGGACTTCTCCGCTCTAATATTCCTGCTTCGATGAAGGAAATATATTAATAATAAGAATGAAATCCTTGTGACGGCGATGATGTTGACAGGCCGAAATAAGCATGCCTTTGAGCAATCAAGACAGCTATGGCCTGTGAGTACCAAATTAGAGCCCACCCTCATGTCTCTTTCAGCCTGTTCAATTCTTCGCTAATGTTGGATGTTCTCTGCCTTGGACGGTTATTCTGATGAGTGATAACCTGGGCAGTCCTCTTACATTGCGTTGGGTAGATGATGCAGTAAGAGATGTGAGGGTTGGGCTTGATATTGGAAAGGAAAAACTGAGCCCTCTTTTGTTATGCTACTCTTCTTCTTCTCTAAGATGTGCTTTTTTCTTCTTCTCTATTTGTCTCTATTGGTTGAGGATCCATCTGGGCTTGCTGTGTCTTCTGTTGGCATTGTTTTTGTATCTGGAATGAAGCAATGGAATCCTTTTAAGGCTGTGTGGCATTGAGATGGTTTTAAGGCTGCATGTGGCATTGAGATGGCAATTCTGATATTCCAGTTTTTGAACCACATGTTGTCTCTTTTTTCACATTTGACTACCCAACCTTTTCCTGCTTTTGTGGCTAAGCAATTCAACTACCGGCCAACCGCAAACTGAGCCCAAGGGGGAGTAATGATGATCCATCGCTGAGATGTTCATGCCTTTATGCAATCAAATTAGTGTCCCACTGTCACCTTCTTGCAGCCTCGTTAATTAGTCGCTAATGTTGGATGTTCTGTATCTTGGATGGTCATTCAAATGAATGATAACCAGTGCAGATACACTTACGCTGCGATGGGTAGATTACGCAGCAAGAGAGGTAAGGGTCGGATGAATGATAACTCGCCCCCTTGTCACTTCTGGGTATCACATTTAACACTGCCCCCACCTTCTCTGTTACCTTTTCATCCACACCTGAATATCGACGGCTGTCTTGGATGGTCATTCTAATGAACGATAACCAGCACAACTTGACTTAAATGGTTGGTTAATCTGGTTTGGCTAGGTCGTATGCGATCAAAGGAGAATCTTATCCCTTAACTGCAACTACAATGTGCCTCCTTGAATAGCATTCATGCTTCCCTTCTGTTTTTTATTTGTTGCTATTACCATTTTGTGTGTAAAGTGAATTACCATGGTTGTGGCAGTAAAAGTAGTTAACCACAAATCATCTCGCGAGTAACCAGTTTTGCAGCTGGTTGTTGTTGCTCTTGGTATTTATATTACTCCCCCTGATCCATAATAACTGCCGGGGATTTAGTACATGCTATTATGGATCGGAGGGAGTACATGTTTGAATGATTAGTTCTACTTGATAGTTGATTTTAGTAGTCAGGAAGATGCGATGGTGTTGAAAAGTTGCTACACCATGTTGTATCATTTTGCTATTTGTCTTTGATAATTTGATCCTTCTGTTTTTTTATCCTTTATTTGCTTATGCCTTTCTTCTCTAGCGATATTTTATTGATTCTAACAAGTGTCATACTGCGCAAGTTCAGATTTCAGGGTCACTTCTATCCTTTCTGAATGGCTGTGATGATTTAGCTGCCCTTGGAGAGCTTTCAAAACCATGTAAATTGGCAACTTGTGTTTTATTCAATTTGCTTCTAAACTAGGCGGGCTTGTTCTGCAGCAAGTAACCTGTTCAACAGCTACTCCAATTTATTTTGGATGGTGGGAGTACTATTACTGTAGACATTGGAATTGACATTCCTATTTACAGTATATGGAGTGACAGAGAGGTGATTAGATGGTGTTTCTCTAAGTTGCTTATGGATGGGAGTGCATCTGAGCCATTTGTATATGTCACTATTTTTTTGTCCACTATTGTTTGAAAATCTGCCCGTTTCATTTTTCTCATTATTCCTTTTATCTTCTTATAAGCTGAAGTGCATTTTTTCTTCCGCAAGGAAGTGTAAAATTGTATCTTGTTCTATTTAACAATTTGTTCTGCCACAGTACCACTTCATTTGAGTTCATTCTGAGAGTTTATCATTTGTGTTAATCATGAGTTTGGCTCTTTCAAAGGTGCATTTTAAAGGCTTAATTTCAAATGATATCTTTGGTGTTGGTGTGAAGGGCGGGCCTGGTGCAGCGGTAGAGCCTCACCGTCTGTGATTGAGATGTCCCAGGTTCGAGTCGCGGTCTCCTCACATTGCACTTCGTGAGGGTAAGGCTTGGCACTAACACCTTACCCAGACCCCGCACAGTGCGGGAACTCTCAGCACTGGGTACGTCCTTTATCTTTGGTGTTGGTGTGCATGTTGTAATCTATCTTGGCTCCACATAGATGCTCTCTGATGTACCAGGTAAACTATTTGTATGATGGAAAATGATAATAGTAATAATAATACTGTACTTTGGACATCTTTCTAGAGCCCTGGTGCTTGCTGTGATGGTTGAGCCAAAAGCAAGCCGCGCATTCTTTTGCCACCCGCATTCTTTATTGTGACAATTTATGGTCATTGGTTAACTGGCTTGCTTCCGTACAATGCCTTGGGATTCTTAATTCCGCTCTTGTTCCTCCCAATTCCACACTTAATGCTGTGCTGAAACATATTGTCCCGATGGTCTAGGTTCTTGGCAGCTGCCATGCCGGGTGATCCATCTGTTGGGGTTTTCTGTGCATTCTTGTGATGGGTTTAGACAGATCATGGGTGCCATATGATTTATCTTTTGTAGCACAATCGCCATCACCCCAACACTTCACTTGAATCTCATCAGCTTTATTCGAGTATATTGTTGGTCATTGTCTTCCAGATCCTGCCATAGGCAGTACCAGTTATGATGCTGTGACAACTTGAAGATTATGGACTACTAAATTGCGGTGCTCCCAGCTAGCGAACCCATACATTGCAACACGTCTGTCGTCAGCAGGTAGTGCTGGCTGTTTCTTTTTTCTTATCTGCTTTAGTTGTTTCCTGTTGTTGGGATAGGTTCACCCTAATTCCATGTTTCCCCCCAATGTACTGATATTTTCCGCTTTTATTCTCATCATTCTTAATCATGTCAGCTCTCTTTTCGCATTCTCTACATTTTTTTGTGCTGGTTTCTCTTTGTTACTCCATTTACTTGATGTTTTGTGCTAAGTTGGGGATGATGACTTTGGCTCATTCAGAGGTACATACAGACTACTAAGATTAGATATCACTGCTTGATTTTATGGGTATGGTTTGGGGTTAGGGTTTTGATGTGATTGGTTGGAAGCGTGCAGATTGGGACGGTTTGCTTTTGCGAGCAACCATTTAATGCTGAAAACATCACGTCTTGGTGTAAACGGATCGAATATAAACAACGCTCACCTCTTTTGATTTCACTTGTTCGGAGAGCGCAAGTTGTCATATGACAGATGAGCCAACACTGAGCCTCCAATAATAAATATGATTTCTCCTCTGCATTTTATGGCTGCCTTGTACTCCGTATTTATTTATTTAATTATATCATCTGTTTGCTTCTTTTGAATTTATCAGTGATGTACTTCTGTGGATCTCACCGTTTGTATGACCATCTGATGTAGTGCTATTGTTTTCGGTTCTTCTATGGTATCCTTGAGTGAACTGATTGTTGAGAATCCATTGAAAACCTGCACACCTTTTCTCCTCATCGTTTTATTGGTAAGCTTTATTGTTTGTTTTTCTTCGAGTTTCCTGCACAAACGCTTGGGTGTTTTGCATCTTTACATCTTCAGCTACCAGGAGAGAAACAGACTCGGTGAAGGTAAGCTGATTCTCTTTTTTCTGCCCGAACCTCATTTTCTTACGCTCTTTAAACATTTTTCTAGTGTATGCTGCTTTTTTAGGGGAAATTAGGCTATCTTTTTTTTTTCTAGAATCGCGTTCTGTTAACTTGTGGTATTTGGCCGCCGTTATCATCTATGGGCCATGAATCTTTTAGTGGCTATGAGCAACAGGGCCCGTACTGGCACAGCTAGTGAGTGAAACCTCTGTTTCTGCCATGTTTCGATCTGGTACTCCGACCTCTCTCTCTCTCTCCAAATTCGTATGAATTTCATTGGAATCAAAGAGGCCCCTTAGGGTGGTGGTGGTCCTGCTGCTGCTGCTCTCTTCTCTCTCTCTATCCAAATTCCTATGAAATTCCTTTGAATCATAGAGGCCCCAAAGCTGTTGCTCCGTTCTTTCTCTGAGCTCAGCAGCCAACTGCCCATTTGGAACAGGCAGTGATGAGGATGCACAGCCATTGGCATTGATCTTTGCTTCCAGCAGGGGTTGCATCAAACCGCCTTGCGGGGCCAGCCCTCCTTTTTTGTTGTGACGCTATACCAATGGCATGGAGGCCTATATATGGGAAGCCTCCCTGGCATCAGCAATTGCGGCGGGGGCTTGGGTACCGTCAGGCGGTTGCTGGTATGGCTGGTGCTTGCTTGTTCCAGTGAGGCTGACGTGTACCTCTAGGCTGGCAGGTCTTGGATTCTTCCACTTCGTTTTTGCCACATTTTAGTTGCTACAAAAGGCCATTTTAGGACAAATTATACACATAGTTGCGGCTCTACAGCTGCAAACCCTGAACTATATGGAGGGTTTTGTATCTGAAGGCTCGCTGGTTCCAGGTCTCAACTCTACAGGCGTCGCCTCCACCGAGTAGTTGGGTGCTGGAAACCCTGAGGGGTAGAAGCAGAACCAGCGGGACAAGAGATAGACTGCTGGTCTGTTGCCCGACAAGATTTTGGGGGGAGTTGAATGGGCTTTCTTCCTTTGGAATATGTCCAACCATGGGAACCGATGGTGATCACGAAGGCTTGCCTTAGAGAATTTTAGGCAGCCAGCCTATGTGTAATTGACACTTCGCTCTATAACCAAGAAACATAATCCTAATGAGGGGCGATGATGATTGACCATGCATGGCTGGTATAAGTACAGCCTTGAGCAATCGAGATGTGTGTGGGTATCAAATTTGACCTCCCTATCTCCCGGAGCTGTTTTGAATTTTGATCATGCGCTATTTTTGGTGACTCTGTCCTTGGATGGTTATTTCTGAGTGATAACCAGCGCATATTCACTAAAGTAAGGAAGAGATTAATCTGGTGATGTGAGACACCAGGGGTAGGGTTTCATGATCGAGCAAAGACAAATCCAGGCCCAACTCAAATGCAGTTATACTGGTCCCAAGCACAATGTGCATGTTGTTTTGGTTCTTTATTTGTACTTAGGGCTTCTTTGATTCGCAGGATTGGCAGTCTATTTTTTGTAGGATTACATTTTCATGCCTTCTTGTTTAGGGCGGCCAACCTTGAGTGTGATGATGACAGACAGCGGCAGAAATAAATGTGCCTTTGAGCAATCGAGGCACCTGTGGGTATCAAGTTGGATCCTACCTCTTATCTCCATAATCATTTTTGATTGCGTGAGCTCTGCTTGTTCTGTCCTTGGACGGTCATTCTTGTCGACTGATAACCAGGGCAGCTCCACAGTAAAAGCTGATGCCCTTATCTATATGACTATGTATGCTCCTCTACAGAAACCTATTCAATTCATATGCTAGTGTTTGTGGTGCTGTAATTTATATGGTCAATCTGGTAACAAGTGTCACGTGCTTGTCTTGTACTGTTAAGATGCAACTGAGATTTTCATTAGCACTGACACTGGCTTTACAAATGAGTCCTCAGTGTAATTGTATTACCACCATACAGGCTATGTACACCATCTTTCCACCTTTTAATCTTTGAACAAATTCCCGTATTTGCATCTTTGTTAAAACATAATGTTTGTGATCATAATATTGTTTTACTTGGCATCTTGGTGACACCTAGGGCTTTTCCTCATGTTGCCATTGCTGATGTTTATGATTGCTAAAATATTGATCTAAATGGTGTCTTTTTTCTCTGTATATATGCTGAGTGCTGAAAACAAAAATATAATGTTTACTAAGATTCTTCAATATCGAAAGATCCTTTTGTTTATTCTTTTTTTTTCTTCTGGATTCCTAGAGGTCTACCTGTCTACCATCGTGGCCATGTGATCATTAATGTGGTTCTACTGGAGTGAAGCCCGAGAAATGTGAGCAATAGTTTGCTTGTGTACGTGGGAAATTTTCGCAGATGGAGGTCACTCGATATTCCAGTGCTGAGTTGGATAGCATAACTAATGTCCTCGCTCAACGGATCTTTTTCCCCATACTATAGATATATGTTGTGCCTTCTGTTTGCAAAATAAGCTTTTTCCCTTATTTGACGTAAAAGAGTAGTACTGTTTGTATTGCTATGCCTTGATTTCTGCAAGTTTCAGGTTACTGATTGTTTTTGGGCACTATTTGGCTTTTACTCGACAACCATTTTGGTGATATACTTTTCAGATACAATGCAGGCTGATAATATTGCCTTGTTATTTTGGTGATGCGTTTCGGATGCTATTTCTACTATTTTATTCTAGCGTTTTTTTTGTTGAAAACAAATGGGGGTGTATTGATCATTGACGAGACTGTTGGTACTTTTAGTCGCTTCTCTTGAGCAATGACGAATGATTGACTTTGCTGGAACTTTCACAGCTTCAGTTACGTGGAGAGTATCAGGCAGGCTTGTCGAGATAAGCTGATTTTCTTGCTTATTTGGGAGAAAATTGTTTTCAATATGTTTTAGACAATTTTATGGGCTGGATCTGATTTTCTGGAATGTGGACGGTATTCTATGGTCCATACTAGGAATCTGTAATCTGCTACTATTTGCAACTCGGCCCGTCTTGGCCCGGCTAGTAAGCGAAACGCACACCTCCCAAGTCGGGCAAGCGCAACAAAACCCTCGCCGCCGCACTCGCTCACGAGCTCACTCATCATTAGTTTAAGTGTGAGGCCGCGGCGTGTGTGTGGCGGCGGAGCCGGGATTTCTCGCCCGCCAACTCCGGCCGTCCCGCCTCGCCGTGGCCGATGACCGCACAACCGGAGACCGCGGCCACTCGGAAAACGGCGGCGATGAGGAGGCCCGGCCCTTGGCGCAGACCCGTGCCTCCGACCGGCGGCCGCGTCGGACCTCTGTCTCGTGGGGCCAGTCGTCCCCTCCTCCCGTCCGTCTGCGCCGCGGCGCCACCGGCATGGAGGCCCTGCTCGGGCAGCCGCCACGGCGTCGTCGGTGGCGGATTCGGCGGTCGGTGGCTCTGGGGACCGCGCGGCGGAGGCTAGGCGTTGCTTCCGGTCGCGGGTTCCGGCGAAAGCCAAGCCGTAGATCTGAGCCGCCCCGTCGTGGATTCGTCCACTTCGTTTCTGCCATGTTTCGATTTGGTACCCCTACTCCCTTCTCTCTCAACTCGCTCGCTGTAGGTGCGTGCGTGCCTGCGTGTATGTCTGTGCGTGTGTGTTTGTGTTAACTCTGACCAGACCGAGGGTTTGGGTGGTCGCCGGATCCAGATCCCACCTCCTAGGGGTCCGCCTCCGACTAGCAAATTTGGCGCTGGGAATCCTAGGAGTAGAGTAGGGATCGAGCGAGTGTTGTGTTGCATATCATAACCTTTGGGAATCTGAGACTTGGTGGTGATCGTTGGCTGTTTTGGCTGCGGAATTTCGCGTCATTACTCTGGGGATCACCACTGTCTACATCAGTGGCGGAGCTTAAACTATGAATTGATCCACCATCGTTCTCATCGTCATCGTCACGAAATGCGGCACCCAAGATGCATCTTGGAAGTTGGGATCGGTGGCGATGAGGCCTGGTTGTGCTGACCGGTGCCTCTGAGCAGTCAGTCCTCCGCCTAACGGGGCCAGCCCTCCTGTCCATGCTGCAATGCCAGGCCACTGGCATGGAGGCCGAGTTCAGGCAGCCGCTGTGGCGTTTGCGGAGGTGGCAGAGGCTTTGGGGACCATTGGGTGGAGTCTGGCGCTGCTCCTCTCTCTCTCTCTCTCTCTCTCTCTCTCTCTCTCTCTCACACACACACACACACACACACAAATTCTTCTGAGTATGAGTGCAGCCTACCAAACCCCTTAATCTTTGAGCATCTATGATGCATGACCTACTTGGTTGTGAATCTGGACTGTAAGAGATGCTGCTAGCTACTCCCTCCGTTCCATTGTAAGCTTCTTTACACTAGCAAGCCCTAACCAGATGGAGGGTCTGATCGGTCGCTGGTTCTAGATCTCTCCTGTAAAGGTGCCGCCTCCGACAAGCAGTTGGGGGCTGGGAACCCTCTGGGAGTAGAGATGGCCCCACGATACATGGAATTCCATGGTGGTAAACTTGGTGGTGAATATGTGATAGTTCTCTATGAACCTTTGAATCAAAGAGGACCTTAAGGTTGTTGCTGCTGCTACTGTTGTTGTTGCGGTGATTTACACAAAAATAACCCTTTTGGAAGTTGGGATCGGCGGTGATGAGGCCTGGTTGTGCTGACCGGTGCCTCTGAGCAGTCAGTCCTCCGCCTAACGGGGCCAGCCCTCCTGTCCATGCTGCAATGCCAGGCCACTGGCATGTAGGCCGAGTTCAGGAAGCCGCTGTGGCGTTTGTGGTGGTGGCAGGTGCTTTGGGGACCATGGGGTGGAGGCTGCCTTCCAGTTGCTGCTGCTGCTCCTCCTCCTCCTCCTCCTCCTCCTCTCTCTCTCTCTCTAGCATCTATGATGCATGACCTACTTGGTTGTGAATCTGGACCGTAAGAGATGCTGCTAGCTACTCCCTCGGTTCCATTATAAGCTTCTTTACACGAGCAAGCCCTAAGATGGAGGGTCTGATCGGTCGCTGCCTCGCTGGTTCTAGATCTCTCCTCTAAGGGTGCCGCCTCCGACAAGCAGTTGGGGGCTGGGAACCCTCAGGGAGTAGAGATGGCCCCACAATGCATGGAATTCCGTGGTGGTAAACTTGGTGGTGAATATGTGATAGTTCTCTATGAACCTTTGAATCAAAGAGGACCTTAAGGTTGTTGCTGCTGCTACTGCTGTTGTTGCTCCTCTCTCTCTCTCTCTCTCTCTCTCTCTCTCTCTCTCTCTCTCCTAAATGGCCCTTCTTAGCACTTAACTACACTTGTCATTGAGGGTGTCTACAACTGCAATGAAACGGAGGGATATCTTTTTATTATGTTGGTCAAGCTTGAGGGTGATGATGATTGACTTTGGCTGAAATAAGTGTGCCTCTGAGCAATCAAGGCACCTGTGGGTATAAAGTAGATCCTCCCTTGCATCTCTGTGATCCTTTTTGATCCTGTGAACTGCTGGTTCTGTCCTTGGACGGTCATTCTAGTTGAGTGATAACCAGGGCAGCTCCAAAGTTAAAACAGGTTCATCTGGTGATAAGAGATGATGGGGCTAGGGTTATATGATCGAGCAAAGGCGAATCTGAGCCCACTCAAATGCAACTTTACTGGTCTATAAGCATGATGTGCTGCACAGTTTCCTTAAACATTCGTGTTTGGAGGTTTTGCTTATTTATGCTCCAGTGTTTATAGCTGTCTTTTGCAAGGTTTTCTGCGTTTTCACCTTTATTGCATAAATTGTTGGTCTTTGATTCACTAACTTCATGTTCTGTTAATCTCGTTCCCACCTTTTTTTATATTTTTGGTATATATTGGGTGCAATTTTTCTTTGATTTCACCTTGCAATTTTCGTGGCCCAGCACAGACAGTTCTCTTTGTTTGCCCACTTTCCCTGTTTCAATGTGTTCCTCTTCTTTGATTTCTCCTTGCAAATTTCGTGGCCCAAAGCACGGAATACTTTGTGGTTGCACACTTGCACAGGGATGGACTCAAATTCTGGTGATGCCTGATGTTGTTCTATCATGTATTATAGATAGTATACCTTGGAGCGAGCTAAGGCGACATGGAAGCTTGTTCAAGCCATGCTAGTGTCTGTCATGTTGCAATTTGATGTTTAATCTGGTAACAAGTGCAACCTGCTTGTCTTGTACTGTTTGGATGCAACTGAGAGTGCATGACAAACAGATTTTTGGCAGAGCTTCACGCTTACATGGTCCAAACATTGTCTTTGAAACTAGGTCCTGTATTTGCATTCTTGCTACTCCGAGAATCTAATGGCATTATCTTGTTATTTATTTGTTAAGTATGCTGCTCTTGGTCATAAATTTTTTTTTTTTTTTGTGAAAACCACAGCGTTTTCTCCTGTTGCCAAATACTAATGCTATTATTTCTAAACTATTGATCTGAATGGCTTGTTTCTTCGAACTGTTCGGTGGCAATCCCAAAGTTTATTTCTCTGATGCTGACCAACATTGCCCCTATCCACGTTCACATAAATTTAGGATTGATTTTTTCTCTCTTAATTCTAAGTCAAAGTTCTGTTCATTGGTTATGTATGCAGATTACTGTGCAGTTCTAAAACCGACATTTAGATGGCTATCTTTAGCCTTCGTGTGGTTCTAGGTAAAAGGATCCAATCATTGAGAATTTGAGAGCACCTTACGATGCCTTTTAGGTTGTAAGCGATGCATGGAAATTCTTAGCTTTATAGATGTTGCAACTTTGTTATCTTTGTGGGTCACCTGTGTGATTAAGCCAAAAAATTTCAGCCCGATTCTGGGAACCAGCACCTCGTGAAGGAGGCACAAGTCCCCTGAATGCCAGTTGCGAGAACACCCGAAAGGGGTATCCGCCTGGTAGTGCTACAAGGTTGGTATGGGAATTTCCATGGCCCAACCGTAAAGGATCGGGCTCGGAGATGAGCCTGGGTCCGTTTAGCCTGTGGTTCCCGCTAAGGGCTCGTTTGGTTGCTGGGGATGGATATCCCTGGGCAGCAAACCCCCACGGGGAATTTTCACGTGCGTACGGGATCCTCTCCCGCAGTGGAAAAGTTGCTTCTACCGTTTGGTCACGGAGAGAAAGGGAAGGGAATGGAAGGGAAATTGAATACGGATCATTCATTATTCGCTACAAGTAGTTCTTTTCTTTCACCGAGCAGCAGGTTACGTTAGCCATTATACATTAATATATACAAAATAGTTCCCTTCTTTCTAAGTATAAAATTTCATGCCAATTTCAGGACATAAAATCTTCTCTCTTCGGACTGTCCTTCCCGCTGTGCCGCTCCACTCGCTGTCAGGGGGCTCCCATGGCGGTGTCGTCCCGCCTAACCTTGCTCGCTGTCGGAGAGCTGTCGGGGGCTCGCTCTACTCCACGCATGCAGAGCTCCCTCCTATGGCCGCTCTGCTCGCTGTGTCGCTCCCGTTCCAGCTTTGGCCTCGTCCCCACATTCCCATTTTCGTCCACGACGGGAGCTTGCCCCTAGCGAACAGACTCATCGCTATCTCCCCCGGGCCCATGCTCCCGTTCCAGCGTGGAGGAGCCACGGTTCACCAACGACCTCTCAGAGCCTGCCGCCGGCTCTGACTGCGAGCTCCCAACCACCGAACCGGAGCAGAATCACACAAGGAGACCACCCATCCTACGCACCATCTCCATGCCGACTAGCTGGAGCAGAATCGCCGGAGGTGGCTCACACGACAGGTAGGGCTAGTTGTTGTCACTTGTCGGCCCACAACTAGACCACCATCCCTCCGACGAAGGTGGGGCAGCGACAAAGACTTTTCCCAAGAGGAAGGATGCAGAGGCGCTAGATGCAAGGATGACCTCACCGTGGTCAAAGCAATGATAACTTCAAGGTCGGCGAAGAAGGTTTGGCCTGCTAACTTCACAAACAAATAAAATAAAATAAAATAAGGAGGTCAGTTCTCAGTTTGTCAAATTCAGCAAGAAAGCAAGCTATTCTTATACTACAAGTTTTCCAACGAGAACTGAAAATGAACATGAACATTTGAACATGTTATGGGTCCTACTTACATGTACTCGAACAAGTACTCCGTAGTAGTGTAGGCACAAGTAAATCATACAAATTTTTGCACTAAAGCATGCAGCTCAGAAGTTACAAATTTTTGCACTAAAGCACATGTTAGGAAAGTAATTATATGTTTTGGAACTTCTGTGTATAAATTAAACTAATGCCAGCATGACGACGAGATACACCAGACATGAAGCTGACATATGCTGCCGCGACAAAAATGTCAGAAGAAGCATATACAGAGAAGAGTAGAAAAATGTCGGAAGCGGCAAGAATTCAGTCCATTAACTCATCCCAGTTGGTTACCATAGCAGAATGAAGTGCAAAGGTATAGCAAATACTACTCACAGAAAGAACACTTGTTGCTAGCACTCCCTGGCAATATATATCTCTGAACTTCCTGTGAATTAATCATATGGAGCTTGGATGCTCGACTTTGCCGAAAGCTGAGTACTTCATTGGTGTGATGTTGCTATACAACGAGTCATTGTTCTGCAACGATTAAAATTCAGTGGCCTTCTGCATATAGGTCTAAAGTCAGTGGTCATTAATATACAGCAAAACCATCCATCAGAATATTATCTGCTATGTAACTTTAGATTGTACCTAAAATCTAGTATATCAAATAATCTAAGCATAGATGATGAGATTAATTCGAACGCAGCAAGATGGATGGCAGATCTGACTATACACAATCCTAATTCAGAGATTTTTTTTTCTGGAACATCAACTCCCAGAGATACCGTTGCTCTACTCATTCTACGAATTGCGTCCAAAATAAGCCTTGCACTCCAATGTTTCAGTTAATGCTTCAGGCAACTAAGAATCATGAAACAGGATTTGCATACGGATCCAGAGCAGCACAAAGAACTCTAGCAAGGAATTGGTGCTCGCATCCCTAGACCAAGAGCAACAATTCATAAGCGCTAGGGGAAAAACATGATTAGAGAAAGCAAAACAAGGAGGGGAGAATGAGTAGGGGATAACCTTCGTCAATCCCGACCGCCGGCCGTCGTCATCGCCTGAGGGGACAGTAGAATTGCGGCTGCGCAGATATTGGGAGATGGAGAAGAACGGAGGGGGACAGGTAAGGACACGCAGGTTGGGCTCTCGCCTCGAGGTCGGGGCAGTAGCGGCCGGCCTGGATTGGCGGCGGCGCGGTGCGGATCCGGTAGGTCCTGAAGGCGGCGAGTAGTGGAGAGAGGGAGAGAGGGGAGGCGGGGGGTGGGGGGCGGAGGCTGGCGGAGGCTCCGGTCCGATATGTCCTCCGGTCGCCGGAGGAAGACGAGATCGAGAGCATCGCTCCCAGCAGCGTCGCCGCCTCCCGTCGCGGATTCTCTTCCTCGTGTCTCGAGTGGTGGAACGGGCTCCCGGGGATGGACGCGGAAAGGACGCGGAAAAGATGACTCGTGGCTATCCAAACGTTCATGTGGGCTTACCCGGGGCAGTTCGGCCCAGGGAATGGTGGGCCGGGGAAAACGAGGGGAACCCTCCGGGAAGGGCTGCAACCAAACAAGCCCTAAGCAAGGCCTATTCTCCCCTGGTCAAAATTCCAGGGGTGAACCGGGGAAATATTGAAATGCCTGGTTAACACTTGCGCTCATGATTTTGATGATGACAATTGCAGCTTTTCCTCTTGTTGTCAATGAGGTTATTTTGCTAAAATATTGATCTGAATGATTACTGTTTTCTCGCCTTATGTATGTTGTGCTGCTTAACAAACGTATAATGTTTAGTAAACTTTCTCTATATCAAAATAATTCCTTCGTCCTTAGAATTTTCTCTACCTGAATAACATTTGTGCTGATCACAAATCTGGTCCTACTGGAGTAAGTATGAGTGATATTTTTGATAGTTTGTGTACTTCTCCCTTGTGCTATAGTATATAGTAAATGGCTTTCCTTTCTTGTTACAATTATATTGAGTTCTGTATGTATTCAATTGCCTAGTAGGATAGGATATAACCAATATTGCTGTTTCCTGATGTTCTGCAACCTTCAGGTTCCTCTTTGCTTTTGGGCACTATTTGGTTACCTTGTCAATTTTTTTTGGTGCTTTACATTCCAGGTAAAGTGTAGGCAGATCATGTTGTTATGCTATTTGATCTTTCCGTTTTTCTTTCCGTGTTTTAATAATGTTGCTGCTGGTGGAAGCTATCAACGAAGTTTGGTTCCTTGGTATTCTGTAAGTTGCTACACTAATGTTGCATCCTTTGCAATTTGTCTTTGATAATTTTATGCTTCTGTTTGACACTTTATTTGCGCAGTCCTTTCTACTCTCCAGTGATATTTTATTGATTCTGACCTATAGGTCATATTGTGCAAGTTCAGATTTCTGGGTCAGTTAGTTCTATCCTTTCTGAATGGCTGTGATGATTTAGCTGCCCTTGCCGAGCTTTGAACACCATGTAAATTGGTAACTTGCTTTATTCAGTCTGCTTAACTTTTTTCCCACTCGTCTCTCTCCGCAGAACACGCCTTTCCATGCCTCCATCCAAGGGCAAGGGGGGCGACCCGCCTCCCCCTCTCGCCGTTATCCTCGTCCTGATCGCTCCACTGGATTGGCGCCGTAGCGGAGATCTGAATCGATCTCTCCCGCCGGCGACGAAGAACCCTACCTAGCTGCTCTAATCGTGAGGCCACCGCGCACGTGGCGTGTGCAGCGGAGCATGAGAAGCGAGCGCTCGATCCGAATCCCACCCGCACCCTTATGCTCGTCCCGCTCGCAATGGCCGATGATCGCGTCGATTGGGACTCCGCACGGCGGCGATGATGGACGGAGCCGCCGGCGCCAGGCCCATGCTCCCGAGCCACGGACACGCCAGATCGCCGCTTCTCGGTGCCAGCCCCCCTACCGCCGCCCCTGGGTTGCGCATCGGCTCGGAGGCCCCTCGGGGGCTGCCGCCGGTGCGGATGGTGGCCGTGGTAGCGCGGGCTTGGGGACCGAACGGCGGGGCCTGGTTGAGGGTTCAGTTTACCGGCGCAGATTCTGAGTCACCGTCGACGGAATTAGTCGCAGTTCAGCTGCATTTTGTTTTTGACCCGGTGCGTTCCCGTCTCCCCCACCCCTCTGTCTCACCGTGTGTGTGCATGCGCGCAGTGGACATTTCACACCCTGAACCCAAACCCTAACCAAATCAGCTGAGCTCTTGTAGCCAGACTCGCCGACCCATACGTCCAATTGCTCGCCGCCTCAGTTCCCCACCCTACGGTGCTGCCAGCCTCCGCCATTCCATTGCGTTGGAATCAGCTGTGGCATGGGCTGGGAACCGTACGGTGTTGTCTGATGCGTCGTTGGAGGTTTGGTCGGTCGAGGCCTGGTCTGAGGAGCTCCTGAGCATGATTGATGTATGCATGCATGGATATTATGGTCAATGTTGCTTTGTGTGCTTGAGCAGAGGCTGGGGCCTGGGAGCAGAGGCGGCTCTAAGACCTCTCCTATAGTCCGCTGTGCCCTTGTGCCACAGCCGTGCCGTAGCATGCTTCTCATGCTTGTCGCCTCACCGTGTTGCTGATCTGTCCAACCAGTTCGCAACCGCGGACATTGGCTTTCAAAGTGTGGACTAATATTCGCGCTATGCTGTGATGGAGAATGGTATATTTTCTTGGAAGAAGGGAATATATATTAATAATAAGAATGAAATTTTTGTGAGGGGTGATGATGTTGACCGGCTGAAATAAGCATGCCTTTGAGCAATCATGACAGTTGTGGCCTGCGAGTACCAAATTAGAGCCCACCCTTACCTCTCTTGCGGCCTGTTCACTTCTTCACTAATGTTGGATGTTCAGTGCCTCGGACGGTCATTCCGATGAGTGATAACCAGAGCAGTCCTCTTGCATTGCGTTGTGTAGATTATGCAGCAAGAGATGTGAGGGTTGGGATTATAATGAGGGAAAGGAAAAAACTGAGCCCTCTTTTGTTATGCTACTCTTCTTCTCTTAGATGTGCTTTTTTTTTTCTTTTCTCTATTGGTTGATGTGGAGTAAGGATCCATCTGGACTTGTCGTGTCTTCTGTTGGAGATGAACCCAACTAACCAAGCTTGCTTGGATTGATTTCTAGTCGGCATTGTTTTTTGCATCTGAAATGAAGCAATGGAATCCTTTTAAGGCTGTGTGGCATTGAGTTGGTTTTAAGGCTGTATGTGGAATTGAGATGGGGATTCTGATATTCCAGTTTTTGAACATTTTAAAATTTGTTCTGGTTTTTGCTTTGATTTTGTTCTCATTTTGTCGAAGGCTGGCCTGACTGGTCTTCAGTTTTGTGGTGCAATAGTATTACCACTGCCCCACCTCACTTGTCTGATTATTTAACAAGGCATTTACGACCCCAATTTTCATCGGATAAATTGGCCGATCAGCACTTTATTTTCCCTTTTGGTTGATGACGTTATAACCTGGCTTGCAAGTCTATGTTTTCCGTTGTTTATTTTCAATACAGTGTCTACTTTAATCTCAAGTGAGCAAGTGCTAGCTGTTTCTTAGATTGGCCATCATTGTGATGTTCTGAATTAACTTTTCAACATGGTATGTTTATTTCCGCTGTGTGTTAACGAGTAATATTCTTTTCTGAATGGCTATGATGATGTTTGCCCCTTGTTATTGAAAATGTTTCAACAGATCTTGAGTTGGAGATGTTTTGGTTCCATCAAAATTTGCTCAATTAGACATGTAGTCGTTAAACTAGGAGGCCTTGCTCTACAGCAAGTTACCAGTTGCGGCTATTTGTTGCTGGAGAGAGAAAGAGAGAGATTATGTTGCATGATGGTGGTACCGAAGCATTTTCCAACTACGGGTGATTGTTGGTGGGGTGAGTCTGAGCCAGTAAATCAGTGTTCCCTCCAAAAGTCCTAGTATTTTATAATCTTTAACTCATTGAGTCATGTCCACCATTGTCCAGCTCCTAATGATGTGCTGAATTGCAGATGTTCTGTATCTGTCCTGTTTTTTTCCACTCGTCACTGTTCATGAGCAAAGTAACCTTTTAGAACTATCCGATGTAACACGAGATTTTTGTAAGTACAAGCAAGTTATAAACTAATGAGTTGATCTTTCTTTGAATTTTTTTTTGTTAAACTTCCAAGTTATGTGTCCATTTGTTTTTCTAGTGCTCCATCTGTTCGAAATATTTTCATTCTTCTTTGGCTGGATGTGTTGTGCAATTCTTCGTCGAGCAACAGTAACATGTAACGCAGCTAAAAGCAGACCTTCTTTTATCATCCTCCATGTTATATATAGTTCATTGACATCAATCTCTTTTTGCTACTGCTGTCACTATCCACTGCCACATTAATTTTCTTGGGTTGCATTCTGATGCATTAGCCTGGACCCATGGATTAAATGTATTACCGATTTTTGAAAATAAGGGTGTTGGCTAAATTCATCGATTTCTGAAGCTCAATTTTATTCTATTTTTTTCTCACTGCTAAAGGTCCTCCTGGATCTTGTGATTGGGACATTCTCTGTCGGCTATTGTCCCCCATCTTATTGTACATTTCTAAACATGTTCAGATTCCTGTTTTAATTTTGGTCTCATTTTGTCAAGGTTGGCCTGACTGGTGTTAAGTTTGTGGTGCGATAGCATTACCACTGTCACATCTCTTGTGTCTGATTGTTCAGCAAGCTATTTACAGCCCCTTTTTCATGGGATAAAAGAGCCCAGCAGCACTTCCATTTTCTGTTTGGAGTAAATTTATCCCTTATCTGGACGATGTGATAGCCTGGCTTACAAGTTAATGTTTTCATGTCTTATATTTTCAGTGCAATGTCTCCTTTCATCTTCAGCTGAACAAATGGTAACTGTTCCTTTGGTCGTGGCCATCAGTGCAATGTTCTAAATTAACTTTTGAACATAACATATTTATTTCCATCATGTGAAGGCTATGATGATTTTTACCCCTTGGTATTGGAGCTGTAACAACAGATCCTGAGTTGGAGATGTTTTGATTCCATGCAAATTTGCCTTACAAGATTTTTGAGGGAGCTGGATGGGCCTTCTTTCTTTGGTCCAAACAATGGGAAGTGATAGTCATCACGTAGGCTTACCTTTGAGCATTTAAGGCAGCCAGCCTATGTGCAATTGACACTTCACTCTAATAATAAAGAAACAGATTCCTTATGAGGGGCAGTGATGATTGACCATTGCTGATATAAGCACACCCTTGAGCAATTGAGGTGTGTGTGGGTATCAAATTAGATCCTCCGTCTTCTCCTTGAACTGTTTTAATCATGTGCTTATTTTGGGGACTCTGTCCTTGGATGGTCATTCTTATTGGTGATGACCAGGGCAGATTCACTAAAGTAAAGACCCGATTGTTCTGGTGATGGGAGGTGTTAGGGGTAGGGTTGCATGATCGAGGAAAGGAGAATCTGAGCCCAACTCAAATGCAGTTATACTGGTTCCAACTTCCAAGCACAATGTGCTACAACCAATGTACAAACATTTTATATTATGGTACGGATGGAATATATTGTTTTGGTTCTGTATCTGTGTTCAGGGCTTCTTCGATTCACAGGATTTAAAAATGCATGGAGCTTGGAATACATTGGCGTGCATCCTTTTATTATGGTGGTCAAGCTTGAGGATGATGATGATTGACTTTGGCTGAAATAAGCGTGCCTCTGAGCAATCGAGGCACCTGTGGGTATCAAAGTAGATCCTCCCTTGCATCTCTGTGATCCTTTTTGATCCTGTGAACTGCTGGTTCTGTCCTTGGACGGTCATTCCTGTCGAGTGATAACCAGGGCAGCTCCACAGTTAAAACAGGTTCATCTGGTGATAAGAGATGATGGGGCTAGGGTTATATGATCGAGCAAAGGCGAATCTGAGCCCACTAAAATGGAATTTTACTGGTCTATAAGCATGATGTGCTACACGGTTTCCTTAAACATTCATGTTTGGAGGTTTTGCTTATTTATGCTCCAGTGTTTATAGCTATGTTTGCAAGGTTTTCTGCTCTTTCACCTTTATTACAAAAGTTGTTGGTCTTTGATTCACTAACTTTATGTTCTGTTAATTTTGTTTCCACCTTATTTTTGGTATACATTGGATGCAATTTAATTTGCAACACTTCGTCTATTTCGGTGTTTGCCTTTTCTTTGATTTCACCTTGCAATTTTTGTGGCCCACAACACACAATACTCTGTGGTTGGACACTTTCCCTGTTTCAATATGTGCCTCTTTTTGATTTCACCTTGCAATTTTCGTGGCCCAAAGCACGATATACTTTGTGGTTGCACTTGCACACTTGCACAGGGAAGGACTCCAATTGTGGTGAGGCCTCATGATGCTTTATCATGTATTATAGCTAGTATACCTTGGAGCGAGTACATGACACGGAAGCTTGTTCAACCTATGCTAGTGTTTGTCTTGTTGCAATTTGAATGGTTAATCTGGTAACAAGTGCAACCTGCTTGTCATGTACTGTTTGGATGCACCTGAGTGTACATGACAAACAGATTTTTGGCAGAGCTTCATGCCTACATGGTCAAAAAATTGTCTTTGAAACTAGGTTCCGTATTAGCATCCTTTTATTTTTGGCAGAGCTACACGCCTTGCTACTCCCTGAATCTGATGTCATGATCTTGTTATTTATTTGTTAAGTATTGCCGCTCTTGATCATAAATTTTTTTTTGTTCGTGACAACTACAGCGGTTTCTCCTGTTGCCAATGGTAATGTTATTATTTCTAAAATATTGATCTGAATGGCTTGTTTTTTCAAACTGTTCAGTGGCAATCCCAAAGGTATACCTCTGATACTGACCAATGTCGCCACTATACACGTTCACATAAATTTAGGATTGCAATTTTTTCTTAATTCTTAAGTTCTGTTCATTGGTTATGTATGGAGATTACTGTGCCTATCTTTGTCCTTTGTGTGGTTCTAGGTCAAAGTTTGCAATCATTGAGAATTTGAGAGCACCTGTGGATGCCCAGATTGTATAATTCACTATGTCCATTAACAGGTGTAGTTGATTTGTTAATTTTGTTCCCTCGTTTTTATTTTTGCTATACAAATTGTGCAATGTAGTTTGTACTCCCTCCGGTCGGATTTAATCGACGCGGAGGGAGGCCTGGGCATGTGCATCGTTACTTGAGCAGGCGCGTCAATTTTTAGTGACCAGAGGTAGTAGCACTTGCCCTTTTTCAGCGTTTGCCTCTTCTGTCATTCCATCTTGCCATTTCTTTGTCCCTAGCACACTATACCTTGGCATTAGAGTAGATGGCATACTTTTATATCTCCGTCCTTCTCTACAGAAGCATGTTCAAGTCATATGCTAGTGTTTGTGGTGCTGTAATTTATGCGGTCAATCTGGTGCAAGCTCAATGGTTGGTCTGATCCCTGCTTAATTTTGCATGAAAGTGCAAAAATATTCCGACATTCACATAAGGGCTAACTCATTGCTCGTCTGTCTAATCTTGTCTGGCTGGTTCACTGGGGGTATGCTCAGTTGTTGGGGAACTTGATGAGGTGATGCAAGTAGGGTAGATGGCATGGGACTTTGCAGCTCCATTCCTGAACCGAAATAATTGGCTGAATTCATGAGTTACTGAAACAAGTTGAGAATACTGAAGGAATATTATGGAAGTCATTCTGTTTTGTACTCCTTGTGTATTGACCTGCTTGTGAACGGCTGAATTCATAAGTTACTGAAACAAGATGAGAATACTGAAGGAATATTATGGAAGTCGTTCTTTCTTGTACTCCTTGTGTATTGACCTGCTTGTAAACGGTGCGTAAATGTCACCATAATAAAATCGTTTTACTTTGTAATTGTTGTGGTTTATGGTACGGCTACTGATTGAACGGGTAAGATTTTAGCCTGATTCTAGGTACCAGCACCTCGTGATAAGTCCCATGGATGTTCAGAATGCGCAGAATGGGTATACGTCTGGTAGTGCTACCTGGTTGGTTTGGGAAAGTCCAAGTCCCAACCGTGAAGGATGGAGCTGAGTTGAGCCTTGGTTCATTAACTCATGGTTCCTGCTAAGTACTTTTTTCAGATGGCCTCTAGGGCCTTCTCTTACAGGTTATGGTCCTTCCTTCTCTCTGTTAAATCAATCTGCTATCTATACTAGTATTTGGGCACATGGCGGGGTCATCTTATCTATTCTCGGCTAGATCTATTGAGCCATGATGCCCGTGTAGACAATTTCTCTCTAGAAATAACTAGTAGATGGCAAAAATATATAGATGGGCTAAAAGCATCGGCCTTATAGAGTACAGGCCTTCATCTTATTCAATGGTACATTGACTAGGCATACAACGACATGAGCAACATGACTACTACTGCTCTTTTGGTGACCCCGATAGAATAACACACACTGCAGACAAGTTAACTAAGATCTTTCATGTGCATCATGTGTGATGTCCAGCACTAGAACCCTTCGCAATGAAAATGACCTTCTCCTGGGCACTTGTCCCACGGGTCATCACCATTGACGTTCTTCTCGGGAATCACAAGCCCAAATTTGTTCAACGGTTTGCACCTGCACCGCGTTCGGAGAAGAAATTCCTCCCGACAGACAAGTTGAGAGCCCTCTGGACACCAATACTCCGTGAAGCTGGGGAAGAGACGGCTAGCATCAGCGGTGGCTTGAAGCGAAAGTACCAGCACCAGGATAATAGCAACGCATCTCTTGGTGGATGACATGGCTACCTAGTCTGTCTCTCTCTCGGGTAATTTATCGACCTTTGTATGTATATATGGTCGGGTTCACCTGAGGCTCATCTCTATTTGTAGTCCCAGCAAAAGTGAAAAAGCTATATTGCACTGACAGGGTGTCTACTTGGCGCTGACGTGCACTCTTATCAGCACAACCGAAAAAGCTATACAGTACATCTCACATGCATTCAGTCGGCACTAATGTACAAAACAACACCTATATATGGAACACTCTAGATAGATCTGCATACATGTATTTAGTGTTGGCGTACAAGCTAATTATCAATTCAGTTGGTAAGCTTAATTGGCATTAACCTACGATCCACCACCGTTCGAGCACTAGATATGTGTACACGTGCTAAAGTAGACGATAACAAGCACCATTGTTTGTATGTATTTGGAGCATGTCCACCGCGGCCCCAATAGTATCCCTAGTAGATGTGTCGGCTCGATTTTAGACTCACATCGGCGCCCCCCATAATCTGCCAACCCCCTAGACACAAAGGCCAGGTCGTCGACACCCACCGCCACATCGGATATCACTCGCAGGTCCCGTCTGGCAGCCACACTGTCGTGTGTGGGTACACGGACATCAAGAGTATTGCATACTCCCTTTACTTATTCTGCAGTAGTGTGGCAAGCACATCCAAGGGTTCTCTTATCTACAAGAACAAATCAAACGAAGGATTTTACCCAGGTTTCGGTCACCCGAAGGCTAAAAACCCTACGTCTTGCATGTTTGATTGTATTGATATATCGAGGATGCACCGGTGTTGGTGCTACAGGGAGGGGATCTCCTTACTGAGTGTCCTAGACACAATCTTCGTATATTGCCGCTGCTGGTCCAATGGAGTTACCTTCTTCGTTCGCCACCTCAATAACTTCCATGCAGTCCGCTTCCACCATGATTCGGCTACACCCCACAGAGGTTGCTTGGGATAAACCATTCCTCATCACCGTACGCAACATCAGCAACATAAGGCAGGGCAGAATTGCTACTATTTGCATCGTGGATTATAGCACCGGTTGCACTAGAACCTTGGTTGATATCAAAAGCAGCATGAGTAGTGAAGGTGACTTTCTTGTTGCACTAGAAAAAAACAGTTTTCCATCTGAAATCCGACTTTTGATTTCTTGAACGTGGCTGGCATTTCCTGTGGGCCGTACTTTTTTTATTTGAGATCAAAAGGCTGCGAATTATATTAATGTACCAAAGCATCCGATACAATAGAGTCCGAAATACCCAACGGTGGTACTTCTAACCAACACCTATTGCACTTATTCACGCAGCCAATTTTCGCAAATTCATGAGCAACACCATTAGCAGATCGACGAACTGCCTTGATTACCTTGTCTTCAAACCCGGATAGAAGGACTTTTATTTCCTCCACCATCTGACCATGAAGAGATCGATCCCTGTTTTCCCTCTGTATTTTTGCGACCGCCCCCACAGAGTCCATCTCCAATAAAATTCTCTGAGCCCCACAATCCTTCGCCAACACCAAGCCCAAGCGACAGGCCAGGAGCTCGGCACCTTCCGCATCGGCAACATGGGGGAAAAACAGCTTGCTCCTGCACGGAACTCACCGTGGCAGTTGCGAACAACTACACCGCCCCCTCCGTTGCTCTCCGCATGACAAAAGGCACCATCGACATTCACCTTGAGGAAGCCGTCCTCCGGGCGCTGCCAAAGCTCCACGACACTATTCTTGATCCCTGGAGCCTTGGAATGCATCTCCTTCCACTCTGAAGAACCACCTAATGCTTGGGCTACGATCACGGAAGGATCTCTCGTCACCATCGTTTCCCTCGCATCATTTCTTGCCTGCTAGAGGTTGTAAAGCAGAAAGAAAAACCAGGTCGTCTGATCCCCATTGCTTTTTCCTATCTAGTCGAGAAGCCATCCTCGCAAGTCAGTGTGACACCCCAGTCTCTTCGGCGGCGGCTCCCAACGAAGACATGTCTTCTCAGACAACAGTGTCCATGCCTGAGTGGAATGGGGACAAAGCCAGAAACGGTGTACTAAGCTCTCAGTTCTGCCGCACGCTAGACAGTAAACTCCGTCTTTTATCTTCCTATGACCGAGCTTAGAACCCACCGCCAAACCATTCTCCACCAAACGCCAAACGTGAACCTTTATCTTCCCAGGAACTTGGGCTGCCCAAAGAGCCAGCCACCCTTGATGCTCGCTCCAAGAATTGGAGGAACCAGTGTTCCCTCTGCTCTCCCTCTTCCTCTTCACCGCAAGGTGGTAGGATGATTTCACCGAGAAGAGACCAGATTTTGTGTGATTCCATGCCATCACATCACCCGAACCAGCACATACAATAGGGGTGCGCAGGATATCCGCAACATCTACTTCATAGAACACTTCATTCAGCTTTGCTTCATCCCACGCCCCCCTCAGGTCTAATATAGTGGCTGACCATATCCTGGCAATCTTGAACTCTTCTTCCCAGTGGAAAAAGAGCACCACTCCTAGGAATCCAATTGTCTTCAAGAGCATTGATTGATTGCCCGTCGCCCACCCTCCAAATATCGCGACCTCACTCATCATTAGTTTAAGTGTGAGGCCGCCGCATGCGTGTGTGTTGTGGCGGCGGAGCCCCGCCGCTCCAGCCGATGACCGCACCACCAGAGACCGCGGCCACACGGAAAACGGCGGCGATGAGGAGGCCAGGCCCTTGGCGCAGACCCGTTCCTCCGACCGGCGACCGCGTCGGACCTCCGCCTCGTGGGGCCAGCCCTCCCGTCCGTCCGCGCCGCGGCGCCACCGGCATGGAGGCCCTGCTCGGGCAGCCGCCGCGGCGTCGTCGGTGGCGGATGCGGCGGTAGGGGGCTCTGGGGACCACGCGGTGGAGGCTGGGCGTTGCTTCCTGTCGCGGGTTGCCACGAAAGCCAAGCCGCAGATCTGAGCCGCCCCGTCGTGGATTCGTCCACTTTGTTTCTGCCATGTTTCGATTTGGTACCCCTACTCCCTTCTCCCTCTCTCGGTCGCTGTAGGTACGTGCCTGCGTGTATGTATGTGCGTGTGTGTTTGTGCGAACTCTGACCAGACCGAGGGTTTGGTTGGTCGCCGGATCCAGATCCCACCTCCTAGGGGGCCGCCTCCGACTAGCAAGTTTGGCGCTGGGAACCCTAGGAGGAGAGTAGGGATCGAGCGAGTGTTGTGTTGCGTATCACAACCATTGGGAATCTAAGACTTGGTGGTGATCGTTGCCTGTTTTGGCTGCGGAATTTCGCGTCATTACTCTGGGGATCACCACCGTCTGCATCAGTGGCGGAGCTTAAACCAACAATTGATCCACTGTCATCATCATCATCATCATAAAATGTGGCACCCAAGACTGGTCGCGGTGGCTCTGAGCAGTCAGTCCTCCGCCTAACGGGGTCAGCCTTCCTGTCCATGCTGCAATGCCAGGCCACTGGCATGGAGGACGAGTTCAGGCAGCCGTTGTGGCGTTTGCGGCGGTGGCACGGGCTTTGGGGACCGTGGGGTGGAGTCTGTCTTCCAGTTGCTGCTGCTCCTCTCTCTCTCCCTCTATCTCTCTCTCTCTCTCTCAAATTCCTATGAATATCAGTGTAGCCTACCAAACACACCCTTAATCTCTGAGCATCTATGATGCATGACCTACTTGGTTGTGAATCTGGACTGAAAGAGATGCTGCTAGCTACTCCCTCCGTTCCATTATAAGCGTCTTTACACGAGCAAGCCCTAACCAGATGGAGGGTCTGATCGGTCGCTGGTTCTAGATCTCCCCTCTAAGGGTGCCGCCTCCGACAAGCAATTGGGGGCTGGGAACCCTCAGGGAGTACAGATGGCCCCGCAATGCATGGAATTCTGTAGTGGTAAACTTGGTGGTGAATACGTTATAGTTCTCTATGAACCTTTGAATCAAAGAGGACCTTAAGGCTGCTGCTACTGTTGTTGTGGCGATTTACACAAAAATAACCCTTTTGGAAGTTGGGATCGGTGGTGATGAGGCCTGGTCGTGTTGACCCGTGCCTCTGAGCAGTCAGTCCTCCGCCTAACGGGGCCAGCCCTCTTGTCCATCCTGCAATGCCAGGCCACTGGCATGGAAGCCGAGTTCAGGCAGCCCCTGTGGCGTTTGCGGCGGTGGCAAGGGCTTTGGCGACCATGGGGTGGAGGCTGGCTTCCAGTTGTTGCTGCTGCTGCTCGCTCTATAAAATTCCTTTTGATATCGCCGCAGCCTACCAAACACACCCTTACTGTAAGATATGCTGCTAGCTATTCCCTCTGTTCCATTTTTCTTGAACAGAAGAGGGGTCTAGAAGACCCCAGAGGAGCTGTATTCCAACACGTGGCAGGTACAAATTACATAGAGGTCCTTAACAACACTTGCCCTATTGGACCTAGTATTTGAAGATAAGGCCCCTAAACTTACAGAAAACCCCCTGAACAGAAAAATAAAAAAGCAATCGAGGACAGGGGCACTCCGCCACCACAAGCCACCGGAGATCTCAAGGCTTTGCCGCCGAGATCGGAGAGGAGGTTGCTCGAGCTCTCCATTCCGACAGAAAGATCCAGCCACCGGCCGCTTCTAGGATGTCGGGGACGCACCACTTGACTTCCAAGATGCGACGAGCTCTGGCGAAGGATCCGCAAGGCCTCCACACAGGAGGTTGAGATAGGGTCGCCATATCGACCGAAGATCACGGCGACAATGACGGTCGCCGTGTGTTCCGTGCAGCGAAAGCTCCCGAGCCTCCCAAATCCACCTTCTGGAGTCGCCAATGTCCTCTCCCTTCCACCACCATGGAGGCAAAGAAGAAGAATAGGAGCAAATCCCTCGGGGAAGATCCAGACAGGAAACCAAACCATGAGCTTATTATGAGGATAGGCCGCCAGATCTTCGTCGCTCACCTTCGGCTCCAACCTCCAGAGCACCATGAGCACGAAAATCATCGCCACCAGCCGCCTGAAACTGCTCAGAAGTTTCAGCAGCTTTCTCCCCTCCGGCATGACGCCAAACTCCACTAGGGAAACAACTTCTAAAGCAAACCTACTACTACTATGGATAAGGAGGGGCCGGCCTCCTCTCCCCCCATCTCCGGCCGGCGAGGCCGCTGGAGACGGGAGGGGAGAGGAGCCGGGAAGAACGAGGCGACTCTCAAAGGGGATAGAGGAGAGAGAGAGCGGAGAAAGAAGTGAGCGCTTCTGCTCACCTCCGTTCCATATTATGTTCTTTACATGAGCAAACACTAACCAGATGGAGCGTCTGATCAGTCACTGGTCCTAGATCTCTCCTCTCAGGGTGCCGCCTCCAACGAGCAGTTGGGCGCTGGGATCCCTCAGGGAGTAGAGATGGGCCCATGATGCATGAAATCCAGTGGTGGTAAACTTGGTGAATATGTGATATTTCCCCATGAACCTTTGAATCAAAGAGGACCTTAAGGTTGTTGTTGTTGTTGTTGCTGCTGTTACTGTTGTTGTTGCTTCTCTGTATGTGAAGTGATAGTGATCACGTAGTCTTACATTCGAGCATTTTAGGCAGCCAGCCTATGTGCAATTGACACTTCATCACTCTAATAATGAAGAAACAGATTCCTTATGAGGGGCAGTGATGATTGACCATTGCTGATATAAGCACACCCTTGAGCAATTGAGGTATGTGTGGGGGTATCAAATTAGATCCTCCCTCTTCTCCCGGAGCTGTTTTGATCATGTGCTTATTTTTGGGACTCTGTCCTTGGATGGTCATTCTTAACAGTGATAACCAGGGCAGATTCACTAAAGTAAAGACCAGATTGTTCTGGTGATGGGGGGTGTTAGGGGTAGGGTTGCATGATTGAGGAAAGGTCCTCCTCCTCTCTCTCTCTGTATGTGAAATGATAGTGATCACGTAGTCTTACCTTCGAGCATTCTAGGCAGCCAACCTATGTGCAATTGACACTTCATCACTCTAATAATGAAGAAACATATTCCTTATGAGGGGCAGTGATGATTGACCATTGCTGATATAAGCACACCCTTGAGCAATTGAGGTGTGTGTGGGTGTACCAAATTAGATCCTCCCTCTTCTCCCGGAGCTGTTTTGATCATGTGCTTATTTTTGGGACTCTGTCCTTGGATGGTCATTCTTATCAGTGATAACCAAGGCAGATTCACTAAAGTAAAGACCAGATTGTTCTGGTGATGGGAGGTGTTAGGGGTAGGGTTGTATGATTGAGGAAAGGCGAATTTCATCCCAACTCAAATGCAGTTACACTGGTTCCAAGCACAATGTGCTACAAACAATGTACAAACATTTTATATTATGGTACAGAGGGAGGCCTCCTCCTCCTCCTCTCTCTCTGTATGTGAAGTGATAGTGATCACGTAGTCTTACCTTCGAGCATTTTAGGCAGCCAGCCTATGTGCAATTGACACTTCATCACTCTAATAATGAAGAAACGGATTCCTTATGAGGGGCAGTGATGATTGACCATTGCTCATATAAGCACACCCTTGAGCAATTGAGGTGTGTGTGGGGGTTGATGTCTACGCACGCTCCTATTCCTGTAGACAGTGTTGGCCCTCCAAGAGCAGAGGTTTGTAGAACAGCAACAAGTTTCCCTTAAGTGAATCACCCAAGGTATATCGAACTCAGGGAGGTAGAGGTCAAAGATATCCCTCTCAAGCAACCCAATTAAGATACAAGAAGTCTCTTGTGTCCCCAACACACCTAATACACTTGTCGAGATGTATAGGTGCACTAGTTCGGCGAAGAGATAGTGAAATACAAGTAATATGGATGATTATAACTAGTAATTGCAATCTGAAATAAAAATGGCAGCAAGCGAACATGTAGCAGAACTTGTTGGAAACGGTGTTTCAATGCTTAGAAACAAGGCCTAGGGATCATACTTTCACTAGTGGACACTCTCAACAATGATCACATAATTGAAATAAATGCTACTCTCAAACACTCTCTTGTTGGATAACAAACACCATTCATTGTGTAGGGCTACAAAAGCACACCTCAAGCCAGAGTAAACAAGCTCCACAACGTCATAAAGGAATCACACACGATGTGCACACTGTCACCATCACACCGTGGAGAGTAACTCCGAAGTTCATATTAAAGTAACCTCTAGAGTGCATAATAGACAAGAGCAACATCTACATATTCAACTAGATCACAAAGCTCATGATCACATAAAGATCACACCATGGGAGAGAGATGAACCACATAGCTACCGGTAGAGCCCCGGGGAGAACTACTCCCTCCTCATCATGGGAGACAACAACACCGATGAAGATGGCGGTGGTGTCGATGGAGATGACTCCGGGGGCAATTCCCCGTCCCGGTGGCGTGCCGGAACAGAGATTCTGTCCCCCGAAACTTGACTTCGCGATGGCGGCGGCTACGTAACTTTTCGTGGAATATGACTTATGTCCTTAGGGTTTTCGCATCTGGGAGAATATATAGGCGAAGAGGCAATGTCGGTGGACGCCCGAGGGGCCCACCCCATATGGCGGCGCGGCCAGGGGTGGGGCCGCGCCCCCCTATGGTGTGGCCGCCTCGTCGCCCCTGTTCGTCTCCTCTTCGGTGTTGGAAGGCTCGTGGAAAATAAGACCGTGAGCTTTTGTTTCGTCCAATTCCGAGAATATTTCTGTGTAGGATTTCGAAACCAAAAACAGCTGAACGACATCTTGTTAATAGGTTAGTGCCGGAAAATGCATAAAAGTGATATAAAGTGTATATAAAACATGTGAGTATTGTCATAAAACTAGCATGTAACATAAGAAATTATAGATACGTTTGAGACGTATCAAGCATCCCCAAGCTTAGTTCCTACTCGCCCTCGAGTAGGTAAACGATAAAAAGGATAATTTCTGAAGTGACATGCTACCATCATAATCCTGATCAATACTATTGTAAAGCATATGAGATGAATGAAGTGATTCAAAGCAATGGTCTATAGGTTGTTAAGAAATAGATAATGACTAAACAACTGAATCATATAGCAAAGACTTTTCATGAATAGTACTTTCAAGACGAGCATCAACAAGTCTTGCATAAGAGTTAACTCATAATGCAATAGATTCTTAATATAAGGTTTTGAAGCAACACAAAGGAAGATTTAAGTTTCAGCAATTGCTTTCAACTTTCAACATGCATATCTCATGGATAATTGTCAACACAAAGTAATATGATGAGTGCAAATAAGCAAGTATGTAAGAATCAATGCACACAGTTGACACAAGTGTTTGCTTCTAAGATAGAAAGAAGTAGGTAAACTGACACAACATAAAGTAAAAGAAAGGCCCTTCGCAGAGGGAAGCAGGGATTACTCATGTGCTAGAGCTTTTTATTTTGAAAACATGGAAACAATTTTGTCAACGGTAGTAATAATTCATATGTGTTATGCATAAAATCTCCTATAAGTTGCAAGCCTCATGCATCGAATACTAATAGTGCCCGCTCCTTGTCCTAATTAGCTCGGATTTCCATGGATTATCATTGCATTACATATGTTTCAACCAAGTGTCACAAAGGGGTACCTCTATGCCACCTGTACAAAGGTCCAAGGAGATAGTTCGCATTTGATCTCTCAATTTTGATAGATCTCAACTTGAGGACATCCATACCGGGACAACATAGAAAATAGATAATGGACTCCTCTTTAATGCTTTAAGCATTCAACAACAGATAATATTCCCATAAGAGATTTGAGGATTAATGTCCAAGCTGAAACTTCCACCATGATACATGGCTTTGGTTGGCGGCCCAATGTTCTTCTCTAACAATATGCATACTCAAACCATTTAATCATGGCAAATCTCCCTTACTTCAGACAAGATGAACATGCATAGCAACTCACATGATATTCAACAAAGGTGTGACAGGTTGATGGCGACCCCAGATAACATGGTTACCGCTCAACAAGCAACTTACAAGAACTAAGATACATAAGCGACATATTCATTACCACAATAGTTTTTTAAGCCACTTTCCCGTGAGCTATGTATTGCAAAGACAAGGAATGAAATTTTTAAAGGTAGCACGCAAGCAATTTACTTGGAATGGCAGAAAAATACCACATAGTAGGTAGTTATGGTGGACACAAATGGCATAAGTTTTGGCTCAAGGTTTTGGATGCACGAGAAGCATTCCCTCTCAGTACAAGGCTTTGGCTAGCAAGGTTGTTTGAAGCAAACACAAGTATGAACCGGTACAACAAAATTTACATAAGAACATATTGCAAGCATTATAAGACTCTACACTGTTTTCCTTGTTGCTCAAACACTTTTACCAGAAAATATCTAGACCTTAGAGAGACCAATCATGCAAACCAAATTTCAACAAGCTCTACGGTAGTTCTCCACTAATAGGTTTAAACTACATGATGCAAGAGCTTAAACATGATCTACTTGAGAAATCAAAACAATTGCCAAGTATCAAATTATTCAAGACAATATACCAATTACCACATGAAGCATTTTCTGTTTCCAACCAAATATCAATGTAGCGGCTTTCAACCTTCGTCATGAACATTAAAAGTAAAACGAAGAACACCGATGTTCATATGAAACAGCGGAGCGTGTCTCTCTCCCACACAAGCATGATAGGATCCGATTTATTCAGAGAACTAAGATAACAAAACGAAAATAAAAACACACAGACGCTCCAAGTAAAGCACATAAGATGTGACCGAATAAAAATATAGTTTCACTAGAGGTGACCTGATAAGTAGTTGATGAAGAAGGGGATGCCTTGGGCATCCCCAAGCTTAGACGCTTGAGTCTTCTTGAAATATGCATGGATGAACCACGGGGGCATCCCCAAGCTTAGACTTTTCACTCTTCTTGATCATATTATATCATCCTCCTCTTTTGATCCTTGAAAACTTCATTCACACCAAACTAAAAACAATCTCATTAGAGGCTTAGTGCGTAATCAAAAATTCATATGTTCAGCAAGGACACAATCATTCCCAACACTTATGGACATTACCCAAGGTTACTGAAATTTAATGGAGCAAAGAAACCCACTCAAACACAGTAAAAGAGGCAATGCGAAATAAAAGGCAGAATCTGTCAAAGAACAGTCCGTAAAGACGAATTTTTTCGAGGCACTTAACATGCTCAGATGGAAAAGCTCCAGTTGAATGAAAGTTGCGTACATATCTGAGGATTACTCATGAAGTTTTTCAAGATTTTACGAATTTTCTACAGAGAGAAAAACGCGAAACCGTGACAGATAGAAATCTGTTTCTGCGCAGAAATCCAAATCAAGTATCAACTTTCTATCAAAGACTTTACTTGGCACAAAAACGAAATAAACATGATAAGGAGAGGTTGCTACAGTAGTAACAACTTCCAAGACACAACAAAACAGTAGCAAAATAAAAACATGGGTTATCTCCCAAGAAGTGTTTTTTTATAGCCATTAAGATGGGCTCGGTAATTTTAATGATGCTCTCGCAAGAAATAAGAGTTGAAGGAAAAGAGAGCATCAAAAGCAAATAAGAAACACTTTTAAGTCTAACCCACTTCCTATGAAAAGGAATCTTGTATATAAACAAGTCATGTAAGCATAATGCAATAAGCATAGGAAAACAAGACAAGCGCAACTTCAAGATTTTCAGCAAAAAGAGAGGTGTTTTAGTAATATGAAAATCCCTACAACCATATTGTCCTCTCTCATAAAGATTTTCAGTAGCATCATGAACAAACTCAGCAATATAACTATCACATGAAACATTCTTATCATGAGCTACATGCATAAAATTATTACTCTCCACATAAGCATAGTCATTACTATTAATTGTAGTGGGAGCAAATTCAATAAAATAGCTATCATTATTATTCTCATCACCATAATCATCATATATAGGAGGCATATTGTAATCATAATTAATTTTCTCCTCAATAGTAGGTGGACTGAAAATATGATAGTCATCATTGTAATCATCATATATAGGAGGTAAAGTATCATCAAAGTAAATTTTCTCCTCCATGCTTGGGGGACTAAAAATATCATGCTCATCAAAACCAGCTTCCCCAAGCTTAGAATTTTCCATAGCATTAGCAACAATGATGTTCAAAGCATTCATACTAATAACATTGCCATTAGCATGCATATAAAGTTCCATAGGTTTTTTAATTTTCTCTTCAAACACCTCATGTCCTAACTCAAGATAAATACTATAAAGATCTATAATATTTTTGTTGTTTTCCATTAAGCCTAACTAGTGAAATAAAAACAAGAAACAAAAAGATATAATTGCAGAATCTAAAGGAAATAGCTTCGAGCACTCACACACCGGCAACAATGCTAGGAAATAGCTTAGTAGCCGGAGGATGTGAATACCTTTTACCTTACCTCCCCGGCAACGGCGGCAGAAAATAGCTTGATGTCTACGCACGCTTCTATTCATGTAGACAATCTTGGGCCTCCAAGAGCAGAGGTTTGTAGAACAGCAGCAAGTTTCCCTTAAGTGAATCACCCAAGGTTTATCGAACTCAGGGAAGTAGAGGTCAAAGATATCCCTCTCAAGCAACCCTGCAATTAAGATACAAGAAGTCTCTTGTGTCCCCAACACACCTAATACACTTGTCAGATGTATAGGTGCACTAGTTCGACGAAGAGATAGTGAAATACAAGTAATATGGATGATTATAAGTAGTAATTGCAATCTGAAATAAAAATGGCAGCAAGCGAACATGTAGCAGAACTTGTTGGAAACGGTGTTTCAATGCTTAGAAACAAGGCCTAGGGATCATACTTTCACTAGTGGACACTCTCAACAATGATCACATAATTGAAATAAATGCTACTCTCAAACACTCTCTTGTTGGATAACAAACACCATTCATTGTGTAGGGCTGCAAAAGCACACCTCAAGCCGGAGTAAACAAGCTCCACAACATCATAAAGAAATCACACACGATGTGAACACTGTCACCATCACACCGTGGAGAGTAACTCCGGAGTTCATATTAAAGTAACGTCTAGAGTGCATAATAGACAAGAGCAACATCTACATATTCAACTAGATTACAAAGCTCATGATCACATAAAGATCACACCATGGGAGAGAGAGATGAACCATATAGCTACCGGTAGAGCCCTCAGCCTCGGGGAGAACTACTCCTCCTCATCATGGGAGACAGCAATAACGATGAAGATGGTGGTGGTGTCGATGGAGATGACTCCGGGGGCAATTCCCCATCCCGGCGGCGTGCCGGAACAGAGATTCTGTCCCCCGAAACTTGACTTCGCGATGGCGGCGGCTACGTAACTTTTCGTGGAATATGACATATGTCCTTAGGGTTTTCGCATATGGGAGAATATATAGGCGAAGAGGCAATGTCGATGGACGCCCGAGGGGCCCACCCCATATGGCGGCGCGGCCAGGGGTGGGGCCGCGCCCCCTATGGTGTGGCCGCCTCGTCGCCCCTCTCCGTCTCCTCTTCGTTGGAAGTGGAAAATAAGACCGTGTGCTTTTGTTTCGTTCAATTCCGAGAATATTTCTGTGTAGGATTTCTGAAACCAAAACAGCAGAAAAGAGGAACGACGCTTCGGCATCTTGTTAATAGGTTAGTGCCGGAAAATGCATAAAAATGATATAAAGTGTATATAAAACATGTGAGTATTGTCATAAAACTAGCATGGAACATAAGAAATTATAAATACGTTTGAGACGTATCAGGGGTATCAAATTAGATCCTCCCTCTTCTCCCGGAGCTGTTTTGATCATGTGCTTATTTTTGGGACTCTGTCCTTGGATGGTCATTCTTATCAGTGATAACCAGGGCAGATTCACTAAAGTAAAGACCAGATTGTTCTGGTGATGGGAGGTGTTAGGGGTAGGGTTGCATGATTGAGGAAAGGTCCTCCTCCTCCTCCTCCTCCTCTCTCTCTCTCTCTCTCTTTGTATGTGAAGTGATAGTGATCACGTAGTCTTACCTTCGAGCATTTTAGGCAGCCAGCCTATGTGCAATTGACACTTCATCACTCTAATAATGAAGAAACAGATTCCTTATGAGGGGCAGTGATGATTGACCATTGCTGATATAAGCACACCCTTGAGCAATTGAGGTGTGTGTTGGGGTATCAAATTAGATCCTCCCTCTTCTCCCGGAGCTGTTTTGATCATGTGCTTATTTTTGGCACTCTGTCCTTGGATGGTCATTCTTATCAGTGATAACCAGGGCAGATTCACTAAAGTAAAGACCAGATTGTTCTGGTGATGGGAGGTATTAGGGGTAGGGTTGCATGATTGAGGAAAGGCGAATTTCAGCCCAACTCAAATGCAGTTATACTGGTTCCAAGCACAATGTGCTACAACCAATGTACAAACATTTTATATTATGGTACGGAGGGAGTATATTGTTTTGGTTCTGTATCTGTGTTCAGGGCTTCTTTGATTCACAGGATTTAAAAATGCATGGACCTTGGAATACATTGTCGTGCATCCTTTTATTATGGTGGTCAAGCTTGAGGATGATGATGATTGACTTTGGCTGAAATAAGCGTGCCTCTGAGCAATCGAGGCACTGTGGGTATCAAAGTAGATCCTCCCTTGCATCTCTGTGATCCTTTTTGATCCTGTGAACTGCTGGTTCTGTCCTTGGACGGCCATTCCTGTCGAGTGATAACCAGGGCAGCTCCACAGTTAAAACATGTTCATCTAGTGATAAGAGATGATGGGGCTAGGGTTATATGATCGAGCAAAGGCGAATCTGAGCCCACTAAAATGGAATTTTACTGGTCTATTTATGCTCCAATGTTTATAGCTATGTTTGCAAGGTTTTCTTATCTTTCACCTTTATTGCAAAAGTTGTTGGTCTTTTATTCACTAACTTTATGTTATGTTAATTTTGTTTCCACCTTATTTTTGGTTTACAGTGGGTGCAATTTAATCTGCAACACTTTGTCTATTTCGGTGTTCACCTCTTCTTTGATTTCACCTTGCAATTTCCGTGGCCCACAACACAGCACTCTGTGTTTGCACACTTTCCCTGTTTCAATATGTGCCTCTTCTTTAATTTCACCTTGCAATTTTCGTGGCCCAAAGCAGCAAAGCAGGATATATTTTGTGGTTGCACTTGTACACTTGCACAGGGAAGGACTCCAATTCTGGTGAGGCCTGATGATGCTCTATCATGTATTATAACTAGTATACCTCGGAGCGAGCTAAGTAGACACGGAAGCTTGTTCAAGCCATGCTAGTGTTTGTCTTGTTGCAGTTTGAATGGCTAATCTGGTAGCAAGTGCAACCTACTTGTCATGTACTATTTGGATGCACCTAAGAGTACATGACAAACAGATTTTTTTGGCAGAGCTTCACGCCTACATGGTCCAAAAAATTGTCTTCGAAACTAGGTCCTGTGTTTGCATCTTTTTGTTTTTGGCAGAGGTACACTCCTTTCTACTCCCAGAATCTGATGTCATGATCTGTTTTTTTGTTTGTTAAGTATTGCCGCGCTTGATCATAAAATTATTTTGTTTGTGACAACTACATCATTTTCTCCTGTTGCCAGTGGTAATGTTATTATTTCTAAAATATTGTTCTGAATGGCTTGTTCTTTCAAACTGTTCAGTGGCAATCCCAAAGGTATTCCTCTGATGCTGACCAATGTTAGCCCTATACACGTTCACATAAATTTAGGATTACAATTTTTTCTTAATTCTAAGTCGAAGTTCTGTTCATTGGTTATGTATGGAGATTACCGTGCAGATCTTTGTCCTTTGTGTGGTTCTAGGTCAAAGTTTGCAATCATTGAGAATTTGAGAGCACCTGTGGATGCCTTCTAGGATGTAAGCGGTGCATAAAAATTCTTAGCTTTATAGATGTTGTAACTTTGTTATCTTTGTGGGTCGCCTGTTTGACTGAGCCATAGATCTTCAGCCTGATTCTGGGGACCAGCACCTTGTGAAGGAGGCACAAGTCCCTGAATGCCAGGTGTGAGAACACCTGAAAGGGGTATCCGTCTGGTAGTGCTACAAGGTTGGCATGTGAATTTCCATGGCCCAACCGTAAAGGATCGGGGCTCGGAGATGAGCCTGGGTCCGTTTGGCCCGTGGTTCCCGCTAAGCGAGACCTATTCTCCCCTAGCCAAAACTCCAGCGGTGAACCGGGAAAATGATGAAATGCCTGGTCCATGAAAATTTTCTCTACTTGTAGTTTATTCTTATAATTGGATTCCTCACGGGTCCATGAAAATTTTCTCTACCTGAATAACATTTTTTCTGATCACAGATCTGGTTGTACTGGAGTAAGTATGAGTAATGTTTTTAATAGTTTGTGTACTTCTTTCTTCTGCTAGATTTTATAGTAATTGTCTTTCCTTTCTGCTTACAATTATATTGAGTTCTGTATGTATTCAATTGGGCACTATTTGGTTACCTTGTCAATTTTTTTGGTGCTTCACATTTCAGGTAACGTGCAGACAGATCATGTTGTTTTGCTATTTGATCTTTCCCTTTTTCTTTCTTGTTTTAATAATATTGTGCTGGTGGAAGTTATCAACAAAGTAATGTGCTTATTTTGGGTACTCTGTCCTTGGATGGTCATTTTGGGGACTCTGCTTGTTTTAATAATATCTGTCCTGGCTGGTTTTCTTCTCTTTCGTATCTTCATTGCATAATTTGTAATATTATGCTCTCTTTTGTTTGTTGTTGCATCATCGAAAATAAAAATAGAATTGGTCGTTTATTCATTTGTTCTATTATTTGTTAATTACGTGCCCATCTGTTTATTTTTGCTATACAAATTGTGCAATGTAATTTGCAGTACTTATCATTTTTCAGTGTTTGCCTCTTATGCCCATTCCATCTTGCCATCGCGTTATCCCCAGCACTATACCTTGTATTGGAGTAGATGACATACTTCATGTTCTTCTCTACAGAAGCCAGTTCAAGTCACATGCCATATGTAGTGTTTGTGGTGCTGTAATTTATGTGGTCAATCTGGTGACAAGCTCAATGGCTGGTCTAGTCCCTGCTTAATTTTGCATGACGGCGTGCAAAAATATTCCGACACTCACATAAACGCTGACTTGCTTGTCCATCTAATCTTGCCTAGGCTGGTTCACTGGGGGTATGCTCAAGTAGGAGTAGATTGCATGGGACTGTGCAGCTCCATTACTGAACTAAAATAATTGGCTGAATTCACGAGTTACTGAAACAAGTTGAATACTGAAGGAATATTATGGAAGTTGTTGTGTCGTCTACTCGTGTATTGACCTGCTTGTAAATGGTGCATAAATGTCACAATAATAGAATCGTTTTGCTTTGTAATTGTTGTGGTTTATGGTACGCCTTGATTGAACTGTAAGCTTTTAGCCTGATTCTGGAAACAAGCACCTCGTGAAGGATGTTTAACTCCCCTGAATGTTGGGAGAATGCCTAAAAGTTGTGTTGGTTTGGGAAATTCCAAGTACCAACTGTAAAGGATGGACCACTGTGTTGTGCCTTGGCCCATTAAACCCTGGTTCCTGCTAAGCGCGTTTTGCAGATATCCTCCATACGCTCTCTCCAAGGTCATGGTCCTTCCTTTTCCTCTCCTCTCTGTCAAATTAATCTGCTATATATATATATATATATATATATATATATATATATACTGCAGTAGTATTTAGGCACATGGCGGGATCATCTTATCTACTTGCCAGTACTTATTCTGGCTTGATCTGTTGAGCCATGATGCCCGTGTAGACAGATATTTTCTATAAAAATAACTAGATGGCAAAAATATATAGATGAGCTAAAAGCAGCGGCCTTGTAGAGTAAAGACCTTTATCTTATTCAATGGTACATTGGCTAGGCATACAACGGCATGAGAAGCATGAGTACTACTACTCTTTTGGCGACCCGATGGAATAACATGCACACAGTACATACAACTTAACCATGCAGTCTAGCACTAAAACCCTTCACAATGAAAATGACCTTCTCCTGGGCACTTGTCCAACGGGTCATCACCATTGACGTTCTTCTCGGGAATCACAAGCCCAAGTTTGTTCAACGGTTTGCACCTGCACCGCGTCCGGAGCAGAAATTTCTCCCGGCAGACAAGTTGAGAGCCCTCTGGACACCAATACTCCGTGAAGTCGGGGAAGAGACGGCTAGCATCAACGGTGGCTTGAAGCGAAAGTACCAGCACCATGATTATAGCTACACATCTCTTCGTGGATGACATGACTGCCTGGTCTCTCTTCAGGGTAATTTATAGATCTTCGTCTCTCTATATATGGTCGGGCTCACCTCAGGCACTCTATTTATAGCCCCAGCAAAGGTGAAAAATCTATAATGCACTAACGTGGTGTCTATTTGGCGCTGATCGTGCACCCTAATCAGCGCAACTGAAAAAGCTATACAGTATATCTCACATATATTGGATCGGCACTAATGTACAAAACAACACCTATATATGGAACACTCTAGATAGAGGTTTTAGCGTATAACACCAGATGTTGGTGCTCCTTTTGCACAGAACCACAACATTAGCTTCTTGTTGCAAAAAACACCAACATTTGGGTTAATTATTTGCACAGAACACAAAATGTGTAATTAGCTTGTTCGGCAAATAATTAGCTCGCTAGGCCTACTGTTAGGACATACGTGGCAGCCATTGTGGTCGAACGAACCAATTCGACAAACAGAGCCTCGTTCCAGTGGTAGATTGCAGCGGCGGTGGTAGCTGCATGCCGACGACTAGGAGGAGAGAAAGGTGACAAAGCTGAATTTCGGTGAACTACGGCATGGCAATGGACGGAGACCACAGACTGGCTGAATAGATCAAGTCGACGAGGACAAGGGGCTGGCCAATATAGAGGAGAGTGCCAAGTCTGGCCATCGATTGACTCTCAGTGATTCGTGTGTTTTTGTGTGTTGTGTACGTCAAATGCTTGTACGGGGTGCGGTGTTTCCCTCCGATTCCTTTGCATTGGTTGCAAACAAGGTTTAAAATAGTGCGCATGTCCAGTAGACTCGTGGTCTCGAGTCCCAACAAAATACATTACCCTCATCAAGGACATGTACGATATTGTTGTGACAAGTGTTCAAACAACAGATGGCGATACCGATGACTTCCCGATTAAAATAGGACTACACCAGGGGTCAGCTTTGAGCCCTTATCTATTTGATTTGGTTACGAGATCTTATGGGTTTCACCTCTAGCCCACCCCAACTTGTTGTGCAGTAGACTCGTGGTGGCAGAGGAGGCTCGCTCACCTCGCGCAGAGGATGGAGATGGAGGAGACTAGCTGGGCGACGCAAGCGCAGCGGAGCTGCACCTAGATGTGTCGTCTCACAGCTCGGCTCGCAGTTAGGTTGGGAGCGCACCTCAGGTGGGGTGGTATAGACCTGTGCGGTTCCTCGCCGGCAAGTAGCCTAGGCTGGCTAGGGCCAGGTGCAGCAGGGGTCACGTAGGTGACCGAGGTGGAAGAGCTATGCTAGTAGGCGACAGAGCTGGATGTGAATGGCAGAGGCGGTGGGGCTGGGCGGTAAGTCATACCACGTCTGCTGACAGTAGGCTCAACGATCTAATTATTCATTAAAGTAGCTAACTATGGGTGTTTGTGCTCCATGCAAATAATTAACTCAAACATTGGTGTTCCTTGCAACAAAAAGTTTGGGTTGTGGTTTGGTGCAAAAAGGGCACCAACAAGTGGTGTTACATGCTAAAACCTCCTCTAAATAGATGCATACGTGTATTTAGTGTTGGCGTACAATCTACTTGTCAATTTAGTTGGTAAACTTAATTGGCATTTAACCTACAATTAATCCGCCACCGTTCGAGCAATCTAGATATGTGTACACGTGCTAAAGTAGACGATAACAAGCAACATTGTTTGTATGTGTATTTAGAGCATGTCCACTGTGGCCCCAATAGTGTCCCTAGTAGGTGTGCCTACACGATTTTAGACTCACACCAGCACCCCCATAACCTGCCGACGTGATTTGGAGCCTAATAAAATCACCGAACCCCCGTGCCAGAACCTAGGCACAAGGCTCGGGTGGGGAGCGCTGACACTCACCACCACATCGGATATCACTCGTGGGTCCCGTTTGGTAGCCACACACTCTCGTGTGTGGGTACACGGACATCAGGAGTATTGCATACCCCCTTTACTTATTCGGCAGTAGGGTGGCAAGCACATCCAAGGGTTCTCGTATCTGCAAGAACAAAAGCAAATGAAGGATCTTACCCAGGTTTCGGTCGCCCGAAGGCTAACAACCCTACGTCTTGCATGTATGCATGTCTGATTGTATTGATATAGGATGCACCGGTGTTGCTGCTACAGGGAGGGGATCTCCTTACTGAGTGTCCTAGACACAATCTTCCTATATCGCAGCTGCTGGTTCAATGGAGTATTGCATACTCCTTCGTTCGTGACTTCAATAACTTCATGCAGTCCGCTTCCACCATGATTCGGTTACACCTCTGAGAGGTTGCTCGGGCTGAACCATTCCTCAACGACGTACGCAACATCGGCAACGTAAGGTTGCTACCTGTTACTGTTTGCATCGTGGATTATAGCACTGGTTGCACCAGAACCTTGGACGACATCAAAAGCAACATCAACATTCAAGCTGACTTTCTTGTTTTTGGTAGGGAAACGTGGTTTTGAACCTTTTATTTATTCATTTAGAAAAAAACAGTTTTCCATCTGAAATCTGACTTTTGTTTTCTTGAACGTGGCTGGCATTTTTTCTGGGCCGTACTAGGAACCTATAATCTGCTATTTTCAGCTCGGCCCATACTGGCCCGGCCAGTAAGGAAAAGCCACACCAACACAGCAGCGCGTCCTCCACGCCGGCGTGCCGCCCAACAAAACCCTCGCCGCCGCATCACTCGCCGCATCATTCATTAGTTTAAGTGTGAGGCCGCCGCATGCGCGTGTGTGGCGGCGGAGCCCCGCCGCTCCCGCCGTCCTGCCTCGCCGCGGCCGATGACCGCACCACCGGAGACCACGGCCATTCGGAAAACGGCGGCGATGAGGAGGCCCGGCCCTTGGCGCAGACCCGGGCCTGCGTGCGGCGGCCGCGTCGGACCTCCGCCTCGTGGGGCCAGCCCTCCCGTCCGTCCGCGCCGCCGCGCCATCGGCATGGAGGCCCTGCTCGGGCAGCCGCCGCGGCGTCGTCGGCGTTGGATGCGGCGGCAGGGGGCTCTGGGGACCGCGCGGCGGAGGCTGGGCGTTGCTTCCGGTCGCTGGTTCCGGCGACAGCCAAGCCGTAGATCTGAGCCGCCCCGTCGTGGATTCGTCCACTTCGTTTCTGCCATGTTTCGATTTGGTACCCCTCCTCCCTTCTCTCTCGCTCCCTCACTCGCTCGCTGTAGGTGCGTGCCTGCGTGTGTTTTTGTGCGAACTCTGACCTGACCGAGGGTTTGGCTGGTCCAGATCCCACCTCCTAGGGGGCCGCCTCCGACTAACAAGTTTGGCGCTGGGAATCCTAGGAGCAGAGTAGGGATCGAGCCAGTGTTGTGTTACGTATCACAACCTTTGGGAATCTGAGACTTGGTGGTGATCGTTGGCTGTTTTGGCTGCGGAATTTCGCGTCATTACTCCGGGGATCACCATCGTCTACATCAGTGGCGGAGCTTAAACTATGAATTGATCCATCATCGGTCGTGCTGACCCGTGCCTCTGTCAGTCAGTCCTCCGCCTCACGGGGCCAGCCCTCCTGTCCATACTGCAATGCGAGGCCACTGGCATGGAGGCTGAGTTCAGTCAGCTGGTGTGGCGTTTGCGGTGGCAAGGGCTTTGGGGACCATGGGGTAGAGGCTGCCGTCCAGTTGCTGCTGCTCCTCCTCCTCCACCTCCTCCTCCTCCTCCTCCTCCTCCTCCTCTCTCTCTCTCTCTCTCTCTCTCTCTCAATATCAGTGCAGCCTAGCAAACGCGCCCTTAGTCTCTGACCATCTATGAACCTTTGAATCAAAGAGGACCTTAAGGTTGCTGCTACTGTTGTTGTTGCGGCGATTTACACAAAAATAACCCGTTTGGAAGTTGGGATCGGTGGTGATGAGGCCTGGTCGTGCTGACCGGTGCCTCTGAGCAGTCAGACCTCCGCCTAATGGGGCCAGCCTTCCTCTCCATGCTGCAATGCTAGGCCACTGGTATGGAGGCCGAGTTCAGGCAGCCGCTGTGGCGTTTGTGGCGGTGGCAAGGGCTTTGGGGACCATGGGGTGGAGTCTGGCTTCCAGTTGCTGCTGCTGCTGCTGCTCTCTCTCTCTCTCTCTCTCTCTCTCTCTCTCTCTCTCTCTCTCTCAAATTCCTCTAAATATCAGTGCAGCCTACCAAACACGCCCTTAGTCTCTGAGCATCTATGATGCATGACCTACTTGGTTGTGAATCTGGACTGTAAGAGATGCTGCTAGCTACTCCCTCCGTTCCATTATAAGCTTCTTTACATGAGCAAGCCCTAACCAGATGGAGGGTCTGATCGATCGCTGGTTCTAGATCCCTCCTCTAAGGGCGCCGCCTACAACAAGCAGTTGGGGGCTGGGAACCCTCAGGGAATAGAGATGGACCTGTGATGCATGGAATCCAGTGGAGCATTTTAGGCAGCCAGCGTATGTCCAAATGACACTTTGCTCTAATAATCAAGAAACAGAATCCTTATGAGGGGCAGTGATGATTGACCATTGCTGATATAAACACCTTGAGCAATTGAGGTGTGTGTGGGTATCAAATTAGACCCCCCTCTTCTCCCGGAGCTGTTTTGACCATGTGCTTATTTTGGTGGCTCTGTCCTTGGATGGTCATTCTTGTCAGTGATAACCAGGGCAGATTCACTAAAGTAGAGACCAGATTGATCTGGTGATGGGAGACGATAGGGGTAGGGTTGCATGATCGAGGAAAGGCGAATCTGAGCCCAACTTAAATGCAGTTATACTGGTTCCAAGCAAGATGTGCAACAATCAGTATACTCTTATATTGGTTGTTTTAACATCTGATATTATGGTACATAGGGAGTATGTTGTTTTGGCTCTGTATCCATGTTCATGGCTTCTTTGGTTCACAGGATTTTAAAAATACATGGAGATCGGATTACATTGTCATGCATCTTTTTATTATGTTGGTCAAGCTTGAGGGCGATGATGATTGACTTTGGCTGAAATAAGCGTGCCTGTGAGCAATCAAGGCACCTGTGGGTATCAAATTAGATCCTCCCTTGCATTTCTGTGATCCGTTTGGATCCTGTGAACTGCTGGTTCTGTCCTTGGACGGTCATTCTAGTTGAGTGATAACCAGGGCAGCTCCAAAGTTAAAACAGGTTCATCTGGTGATAAGAGATGATGGGGCTAGGGTTATAGGATCGAGCAAAGGCGAATCTGAGCCCACTCAAATGCAGTTTTACTGGTCTATAAGCATGATGTGCTACACAGTTTCCTTAAATATTCGTGTTTGAGGTTTTACTTATTTTAGCATCTCCCAGCTAAAATTAACAGATTCATGTTAATTTAGTTTCCATAGTATGAATGCCTAGTCTCAGCAAGTTACCAGTACATGCTGCAAAGTTTGATTATACCGCACTGTTCATGTAAACAGTGGTCTCCTGATATAAACTACTGTGTGTTGCTGCTTGTAACTAATAATCATTTTAAATGGGACTGGGCTGATATAAACTATTGAACTGCCATTCCATTATTTCCTTTTGTTAGTTTTGAAGCTTTCCGATTTGCTGTGGTTGTAGTTGTATGGATCTTGTCTTGTATTATTTTTGTCTGCAGAATTGTACTTTCATCTTACTATTTATTTGCATCATGCTAAAATATTGATGAAAATAAAATAATATTGACGTATGCCTGGAATATAGTTCTGAAACCCCAAACTTTATTTGTGTTGGTCTAGCTGAGTTGTCCCAAGCTGTACCTTATTGTTTTATGTCTCTTCTGTTAGCCACTTCTGTTTGTGCATCAACCAAACATAAAGTTGGCCTGTAACAGTAGATTCAACACATTGGCCTGTAGTAGTTCTAGGTTCTTTGCAGCTGCCATGGCGTGTGATGCATGGGTTGGGGCTTTCTGGTCATGAGTTTAGACTATGTGAGATCATAGCCTCCCTGTGATTGATCTTTTCTGGCACCATTGTCATCACCCCAGCACTTAACTTGAATATCATCAACTCTATTCGAGTATGTACTTGTACGTCTATCAGTGTGAAAGAATTGTTGGCCATTGGCTACTAGAAAACCAGCCATAGACAATATCAGTCATAATGCTGTGACATTTTGAAGACTATGGACTAAATTTCGGCGCTCTCAGCTAGCTAACCCACACATCCCAACATGTAGTGCTGGCTGTTTATTTGTTCGAATCTGCTTTAGTTGTTTCCTGTTGCGATAGATTCACCCTAATTCCATATTTTCTCGCTATATAGTGATTTTTTTCTGCTTCTTTTATTTTCATCATTCGTAATTATGTTAGCTCTGTTTTCACATTCTCTACATTTTTTGTGCTAGTTTCTGTCTGTTACTCTTTTGCTTGATGTTTTGTGCTAAGTTGGCGATGATGAATTTGGCTCATTCAGAGGTACATACAGAATACTAAAATCAGATACTGCTGCTTGATTTTATGGGTATGGTTTGGGGTTAGGGTTTTGTTGACTAGTTGGATGCGTGCAGATTGGGACGGCTTTTCCTTTCGCGAGAAACCATTTGAATGCTGACAACGTCACATCTTGGTGTAAATGGATCGGATACAAGGTGGATATCAACAGAGCTCACCTCCTTTGATTTCACTTGTGCTGCTTGTCATATGATAAATGAGCCAACACTGAGCTTCCAATAGTAAATATGATTTCTCCTTTCCACATTTTGTGTCTGCCTTGTGTTTTATTGTATTATCTGTATGCTTCTTTTGAATTTGTTAGTGATGTACTTCCATGGATCTCACCGTTTGTATGCTCAAAGTTGTAGTGCTATTATTTACCGTACTTCTGTGATATGCTTGAGTGAACTGATTGGTGAGAAATCTCTTGAAAACCTGCACAGCTGTTCTCTTCATCGTTTTTATTGGCAAGCTTTACTGTTTGTTTTTCTTCACGTTAAAGATTTTCAAGTTTCCTGCCCAAACGCTTGGGTGTTTCAGATCTTTTGTGTTTGTGGGCAATTTCTGCCTTTCAACTGCAATTATATGCTAGTAACTAGTAATTTCATCTAGATTTTGAAGTACATGGCTTAGATGGTGGTCAGTAGGTATTCCTATGCTCAGTTGGAAAGCATAACTACTGTTTGGTGTAAAAGAATATTGTTTGTGTTGCAATGTCTCGATTTCTGCATGCTTCAGGTTCCTGCTTGTTTTGGGGTACTATTTAGTTTTTTAATCGGCAATCATTTTGGTGATATGCATTTCAGAAACAATGCAGGCTGATAATCGAGTCTGCCCCCCTCTCATTTCTGTTTGGTGTAATAGTTGTTTGTATTGCAATGTCTTGATTTCTGCAAGCTTCAGGTTCCTGCTTGTTTTTGGTCACTTTGGTTTTTACTCGGCAATCATTTTGGTGATATGCATCCATCCGTTTGTTTCGGCGCCTATAATTGATGAGACTGTTGCTACACTTGTAGTCATTTCTCTTGAGCAATGACAAAGGACCCTTGAAGGTGTCTTGCATCCTTTACAACTTCACTTACCAGGAGAGCATCAGGATTGTCGACAGGAAGCTAATTTTCTCATCTTGCTAGAGAAAAATGGTGTTAAACTTCTTTTTAGAAACTATTTTTTCATTTGAATCTGACTTTCGATTTTCTTGAACGTGGCTGACATTTTCTATGGGCCGTGCTGGAATCTATAATCTGCTATTTTCAGCTCGGACCATACTGGCCCCGCTAGTTAGGAAAACCCACACCAACACCTGGTCGTTGGAGCCTGACTTGTGGAAAACCACGCGCGTGTGCGTGCACAGCAGCGCGTCCTCCTCCCTCGCCCAACAAAACCCTCGCCGCTGCCCTCGAGCACGAGCTCACTCATCATTAGTTTAAGTGTGAGGCCGCCGCGCGTGTCTGTGTGGCGCCGCAGCCGGGATTTCTCACCCGCCACTCCGTCCGTCCCGCCTCGCCGTGGCCGATGACTGCTCCACCAGAGACCGCGGCCACTCGGAAAACGGTGGCGATGAGGAGGCCCGGCCCTTGGCGCAGACCCGTGCCTCTGACCGGCAGCCGCGTCGGACCTCCGTCTCGTGGGGCCAGCCCTCCCGCCCGTCCGCGCCGGGGCGCCACCGGCATGGAGGCCCTGCCTGGGCAGCCGCCGCGGCGTCGTCGGTGTTGGATGCGGTGGTAGGCGGAGGCTGGACGTTGCTTCCGGTCGCGGGTTCCGGCGAAAGCCAAGCCGTAGATCTGAGCCGCCCCGTCGTGGATTCGTCTACTTCGTTTCTGCCATGTTTCGATTTGGTACCCCTACTCCCTTCTCTCACTCGGTCGCTGTATGTCTGTGCGTGTGTGTTTGTGCGAACTCTGACCTGACCAAGGGTTTGGCTGGTCCAGATCCCGCCTCCTAGGGGGCCGCCTCCGACGAGCAAGTTTGGCGCTGGGAACCCTAGGAGTAGATTAGGGATGGAGCAAGTTTTGTGTTGCGTATCACAACCTCTGAGCAGGGATGGCGCTGGGAACCCTAGGAGTAGAGTAGGGATGGTGCTGGGAACCCTAGGAGTAGAGTAGGGATGGCGCTGGGAACCGTTTTTGAGATGCCCTCATTGACAAGTAGTGTAGTGATGGACCCATGCCTCTGAGCAGTCAGTCCTCCGCCTCACGGGGCCAGACCTCCTGTCCATGCTGCAATACCAGTCCAATGGCATGGAGGCCGAGTTCAGGCAAGCTGCTGTGGCTTTTGCGGTGGCAGGGGCTTTGGGAACCATGGGGTGGAGGCTGGCTTCCAGCAGCTCTCTCTCTCTCTCTCTCTCTCTCTCTCTCTCAAATTCCTCTGAATATCAGTGCAGCCTACCAAACGCGCCCTTAGTCTCTGAGCATCTATGATGCATGACCTACTTGGTTGTGAATCTGGACTGTAAGAGATGCTGCTAGCTACTCCCTCCGTTCCATTATAAGCTTCTTTACATGAGCAAGCCCTAACCAGATGGAGGGTCTGATCGATCGCTGGTTCTAGATCCCTCCTCTAAGGGCGCTGCCTACAACAAGCAGTTGGGGGCTGGGAACCCTCAGGGAATAGAGATGGACCTGTGATGCATGGAATCCAGTGGAGCATTTTAGGCAGCCAGCGTATGTCCAAATGACACTTTGCTCTAATAATCAAGAAACAGAATCCTTATGAGGGGCAGTGATGATTGACCATTGCTGATATAAGCACCTTGAGCAATTGAGGTGTGTGTGGGTATCAAATTAGACCCCCCCTCTTCTCCCGGAGCTGTTTTGATCATGTGTTTATTTTGGTGGCTCTGTCCTTGGATGGTCATTCTTGTCAGTGATAACCAGGGCAGATTTACTAAAGTAGAGACCAGATTGATCTGGTGATGGGAGATGATAGGGGTAGGGTTTAATGATCGAGGAAAGGCGAATCTGAGCCCAACTCAAATGCAGTTATACTGGTTCCAAGCAAGATGTGCTACAATCAATATACTCTTATATTATGGTACGGAGGGAGTATTTTGTTTGGCTCTGTATCCATGTTCATGGCTTCTTTGATTCACAGGATTTTAAAAATACATGGAGATCGGAATACATTGTCATGCATCTTTTTATTATGTTGGTCAGGCTTGAGGGCGATGATGATTGACTTTGGCTGAAATAAGCGTGCCTCTGAGCAATCAAGGCACCTGTGGGTATCAAAGTAGATCCTCCCTTGCATGTCTGATCCTTTTTGATCCTGTGAACTGCTGGTTCTGTCCTTGGATAGTCATTCTAGTTGAGTGATAACCAGGGCAGCTCCAAAGTTAAAACAGGTTCATCTGGTGATAAGATATGATGGGGCTAGGGTTATATGATCGAGCAAAGGCGACTCTGAGCCCACTCAAATGCAATTTTACTGGTCTATAAGCATGATGTGCTGCACAGTTTCCTTAAACATTCGTGTTTGGAGGTTTTGCTTATTTATGCTCCAGTGTTTATAGCTGTCATTTGCAAGGTTTTCTGCGTTTTCACCTTTATTGCATAAATTGTTGGTCTTTGATTCACCAACTTTATGTTCTTAATCTCGTTCCCACCTTATTTTTTTATTTTTGGTATATATTGGGTGCAATTTTTCTTTGATTTCACCTTGCAATTTTCGTGGCCCAGGACACACAGTTCTCTTTGTTTGCCCACTTTCCCTGTTTCAATGTGTGCCTCTTCTTTGATTTCGCCTTGCAAATTTCGTGGCCCAAAGCACGCAATACTTTGTGGTTGCACACTTGCACATGGATGGACTCAAATTCTGGTGATGCCTGATGTTGTTCTATCATGTATTATAGATGGTATACCTTGGAGCGAGCTAAGGCAACATGGAAGCTTGTTCAAGCCATGGTAGTGTTTGTCATGTTGCAGTTTGATGGTTAATCTGGTAACAAGTGCAACCTGCTTGTCATGTACTGATGCAACTGAGAGTGCATGACAAACAGATATTTGGCAGAGCTTCACGCTTACATGGTCCAAACATTGTCTTTGAAACTAGGTCCTGTATTTGCTTTCTTGCTACTCCGAGAATCTAATGGCATTATCTTGTTAAGTATGCTGCTCTTGGTCATAAAAATATTTTGTTTGTGAAAACTACAGCCTTTTCTCCTGTTGCCAAATACTAATGTTATTATTTCTAAAATATTGATCTGAATGGCTTGTTTCTTCAAACTGTTCGGTGGCAATCCCAAAGTTATTTCTCTGATGCTGACCAACATTGCCCCTATCCACATTCACATAAATTTAGGATTGATTTTTTCTCTCTTAATTCTAAGTCAAAGTTCTGTTCATTGGTTATGTATGCAGATTACTGTGCAGTTCTAAAACCGACATTTAGATGGCTATCTTTAGCCTTTGTGTGGTTCTAGGTCAAAGGATGCAATCAATGAGAATTTGAGAGCACCTGCGGATGCCTTTTAGGTTTTAAGCGGTGCATGGAAATTCTTAGCTTTATAGATGTTATAACTTTGTTATCTTTGTGTGTCACCTGTTTGATTAAGCCAAAAAAATTCAGCCCGATTCTGGGAACCAGCACCTCGTGAAGGAGGCACAAGTCCCCTGAATGCCAGTTGCGAGAACGCCCGAAAGGGGTATCTGCCTGGTAGTGCTACAAGGTTGGTATGGGAATTTCCATGGCCCAACCGTAAAGGATCGGGCTCGGAGATGAGCCTGGGTCCGTTTAGCCTGTGGTTCCCGCTAAGCGAGGCCTATTCTCCCCTGGTCAAAACTCCAGGGGTGAACCGGGAAAATATTGAAATGCCTGGTTAACACTTGCGCTCATGATTTTGTTTGATGACAATTGCAGCTTTTCCTCTTGTTGTCGATGAGGTTATTTTGCTAAAATATTGATCTGAATGATTACTGTTTTCTCGCCTTATGTATGTTGTGCTGCTTAACAAACGTTTAATGTTCAGTAAACTTTCTCTATATCAAAATAATTCCTTCGTCCTTAGAATTTTCTCTACCTGAATAACATTTGTTCTGATCACAAATCTGGTCCTACTGGAGTAAGTATGAGTGATATTTTTGATAGTTTGTGTACTTCTTCTCCCTTCTGCTAGAGTATATAGTAAATGGTTTTCCTTTCTGCTTACAATTATATTGAGTTCTGTATGTATTCAATTGCCTAGTATGATAGGGTATAACCAATATTGCTGTTTCCTGATGTTCTGCAACCTTCAGGTTCCTCTTTGCTTTTGGGCACTATTTGGTTACCTTGTCAATTTTTTTGGTGCGTTACATTTCAGGTAAAGTGCAGGCAGATCATGTTGTTTTGCTATTTGATCTTTCCGTTTTTCTTTCCGTGTTTTAATAATGTTGCTGCTGGTGGAAGCTATCAACGAAGTTTGGTTCCTTGGTATTCTGTAAGTTGCTACACTAATGTTGCATCCTTTGCTATTTGAATTCGATAATTTGATGCTTCTGTTTGACCCTTTATTTGCTCAGTCGTTTCTACTCTTTGCTCAGTCCTTTCTACTCTCCTGTGATCTTTTATTGATTCTGACCTAAAGGTCATGTTGTGCAATATCAGATTTCTGGGTCACTTCTATCCTTTCTGAATGGCTGTGATGATTTAGCTGCCCTTGCTGAGCTTTGAACACCATGTAAATTGGTAACTTGCTTTATTCAGTTTGCTTCTAAACTAGGAGGGCTTGTTCCGAAGCAAGTAACCAGCTTAGCAGCTACTCCATTTTATTTTGGACGGAGGGAGTAACTTATATAGATATTGGATGACATTCCAATTTACAGTATATGGAGTGACAGAGAGGAGATAAATGGTGTTTCTATCAAGTTAAGCTTATCTATGGGAGTGTATCTGAGCCATCTGTATATGTCACTATTTTTATGTCCGCCTTTATTTGAAACTATGCCCTTTTCATTTTTTTTTCTTTTGCATTTTATCTGCTTGAGCTGAAGTGCATTTTTTCTTTCGCAAGGAAGTGTAACATTTTGACTTGTTCTATTCCCTCTGTTCCATATTAGTCAACTAATATGTGAGGGAGGGAGTAATTTGTTCTACCACTTCATTTTAATTCTTTTCGAGCTTTTATCATTTGTGTCAATCATGAGTTTAGCTCATTCAGAGGCGCATTCAAAAGGTTGAATTCCAAATGCTATCCTTTGGTGTTGGTTGCATGCTGTAATCTATAGTAGTAAAGTATCTATCTTGGCTCTACATAGATGCTCTCTGATGTACTCCAAGTAAACTATTTGTATGCTGGAAAATGATAATAGTACATTAGTACTGTACTTCTAGAGTCCCGGTGCCTGGTATGATTATTGAGCCAAAAGCATGTCTCGCATTCTTTTGCTGCCCACATTCTTTATTCTGACAATTTATGGTCATTGGTTACCTTGCTTGCTTCCATACAAGGCCTTGGGATTCCTAATTCCATTCTTGCTGTTGCTTCTAATTCCACCTTTCATGCTGTGCTAACTCACATTGTCCGGTAGGTCTAGGTTCTTTGCAGCTGCCATGGCGGGTGATGGATGGGTGTGGTTTGCCGTGCGTTTCACGGGTTTAGACGATGCCAGATCATAGCTTGCCCTATTCTCATCATTCGTAATTATGTCAGCTCTCTTTTCACATTCTCTACATTTTCTGTGCCGGTTTCTCTGTTACTCCTTTTACTTGTTGTTTTGTGCTAAGTTGGCGATGATGAATTTGGCTCATTCAGAGGTTCATACAGAATACTAAGAACAAATAGCAATGATTGATTTCATGGGTATGGTTTGGGGTTAGGGTTTTGATGTGACTAGTTGGAAGCGTGCAGATTGGGACGGTTTGCTTTCCCAGCAACCATTTGAATGCTGAAAATGTCACATCTTTGTGTAAACGGATCGGATACAAGGTGGATATCAACAGCGCTCACCTCTTTTGATTCGCTTGTGCGTAGAGCGCAACTTGTCTTATGATAGATGAGCCAACACTGAGCCTCTGATAATAAATATGATTTCTCCTTTTTGGCATTTTGTGGCTGCTTGTACGTTTTTATAATTTCTATTAGCTTCTTTTGAATTTGTTAGTAACGTACTTCTGTGAATCTCACATTTTTTATGCTCATCTGATGTAGTGCTATTATTTACAGTACTTCTGTGATATGCTTGAGTGTGTTGGATAAAGTCCCTGTACTCCGTGGAGAGGCTGTTGCACATGGTCCTGTGGAGGACCAGCTGCAGCATACATGGTCCTTGTGGAGGACTGCTGTTAGGATAGGAAAGTATCTTTGACTGCCTTTAGGGACATCAAGGATTGGCAGTTAGCAGCACTCTTGACTGCTTTTAGGGGCATCAAGGACTGGCAGTTAGACTAGCATCTTAGCATATTCGTGGCTGGCTAGCAGCTATATATCTGTATCCTCAACCCTCAGGTTGGTCATGGTATTGTGTGAGATGTGTAAGAAATAAACTAATGAAAATTGCCCCAACTCTCCTAGTGTCATCCTCTTCATTAAAGTGAGGCTAGAGATACTAACAAGTGGTATCAGAGCCAGGTTGTCTTGCAGCCTGAGCATCTCCTGCTCCTCCCCTTCACAGGGAAGGGAACAGCCCCAACCATTAGCAGCCTCAATTGCCCCTGGTTACTTCCCTCCGCCCGGGTTGTCGAGCAGCAGCTCATCGGAAGCAGCGCTCAGCCCCCCAGCAGCGAGCCAATCCGACGGCCACTCTCAGCACACGGCTACCTCCAGCATGCGGCGTTGGCAGGAGGCCAATCGCGCCGCGGCAGAGGAGCGTGAACGAGTGGCAGCGGCAGCCGCTGCGGCGACAGCAAGGGCGTCGAGGCTGGCAGCGGCGGAGGCAGCGGTAGGCAGCGGAGGCAGCACGTGCGGCGGCGGCGGAGGTCGAGGTGCTGCGCGGCAGCGCCAACGGCTCCGTTTCTGCTGACGGCAACGCCGACGCAGACGGCACAGCGCGAGAGCGGGTGGCGCAGTGGGCAGCCGAGCACGCCCGCGCTCCCGGAGGAGGCGCGCACGGCGGTGGCGCTCCCGGAGCACACGGCGGCGGCTGTTGGGACGACCAAGACCGCGGCCTCTACGGGGTCCGGACGGTGGTCAGGGATGTTGGTCCCGGTGTTGGGTGGCCTACCCTCACCAAAGCCAACTACGTGGAGTGGGTCGCGATCATGAAGATCAGGCTCCAGGTGCGGCACATGTGGGAGGCAGTCCACGATGGCGACGGCGACCATCATGAGGATCGACGGGCGCTGGATGCCCTCATTGCCGCAGTCCCGACCGAGATGCAGTTCTCGCTCTCCCACAAGCAAACTGCCAAGGAGGATTGGGACGCCATCGCCGCGGCACACATCGGCAGCGACCGTGCTCACAAGTCCACACTGCAGGCACTTCGCAAGGAGTGGGAGAACCTGGCCTTCAAGGGTGATTACTTTGCTCTCCGTCTCAACACTCTGCTGCAGAAGATGGTGCAGTTCGGCGATGACGCCTACGACGAGGAGAGAGCTGTCGAGAAGCTCTTTCGCTGCGTCCCCGAGAAGTACAAGCAGATGGCTCGCTCGATCAAGTCTCTGCTGGACCTCTCCACGATGACGATCGAGGAGGCGATAGGTCGCCTCAAGGTAGTCAACACCGACGAGCCACAACCTCTCTCGGGGCCCATCACCATTGACGGGAAGCTACTTCTCACTCGGGAGCAGTGGGATTCCTGCCACGGTGACATGAAGAAGGGGGAGTCCTCTTCCACGCCAGGCGGCCGCAAGCGTGGCAAGCCACGCAAAGACGCCTAGGCCGGGGTGCAAGGACTTGCCGACGATGATGCCCACGGAGGCGCCCACGGAGGCGCCGCCGGCAGGCACAAGCCGGCACCAGACGACACCTGCCGCAACTGTGGCTGGCTTGGCCATTGGGCCAGGGAGTGTTGGCAGCCACGACGCGGCCAGGCCCACGTCGCAGAGGCGGAGGAGGAGTCGGCTCTGTTCATGGCGCATGCAAGCATCGAGCTACCTCCAGCGGTACCGACCGCAGCGGCTCTCCTCCACCTCGACGAGTCAAAGGCACACGCCCTTCTTGGCGATGGCTCCGGCAACAACAAGACTGGCGGGTGGTGCCTCGACACCGGCGCCACCCACCACATGACCGGTCGACGGGAGTTCTTCGCCGACCTTGACTCCGACGTGCGAGGCTCCGTCAAGTTTGGGGATGCCTCCGCCGTGGAGATTAAGGGTGTCGGCTCCGTCACCTTCACCGCCAAGACTGGAGAGCATTGGTTGCTCACTGGTGTCTACTACATTCCCGCGCTGAGGAACTCCATCATCAGCCTGGGACAGCTGGATGAGAATGGCTCCCGCGTGCTGATCGAGAGCGGAGTTCTGCGCATCTGGGATCGCCACCGTCGCCTGCTTGCCAAGGTAACTAGAGGCACAAATCGCCTCTATGTTCTTGATGTGCAGGTGGCACAACCCCTCTGTCTCGCTGCTCGTCGGGAGGACGAGGCGTGGCAGTGGCACGAGCGCTTCGAGCATCCTCACTTCGAGGCCCTGAAGCTCAGTGACACGGAGATGGTGCGAGGCCTGCTGTGCCTCGACCATGTGGAGCAGTTCTGCGACGTCCGGGCGAGCATCCGAGCCAAGGAGAGGCTCGAGCTCGTGCACAGGGACTTGTACGGCTCGGGATGGCTCAGCGCTCCCACAAGACGACGTACAAGACTTAGGGGGAGAATGTTGGATAAAGTCCCTGTACTGTTGTCTCTGTGCAGAGGCTGAGGCTGTTGCACATGGTCCTGTGGAGGACTGGCTGCAGCATACATGGTCCTTGTGAAGGACTGCTGTTAGGATAGGAAAGTATCTTTGACTGCCTTTAGGGACATCAAGGACTGGCAGTTAGCAGCACTCTTGACTGCTTTTAGGGGCATCAAGGACTGGCAGTTAGACTAGCATCTTAGCATATTTGAGAGGCTGGCTAGCAGCTATATATCTGTATCCCCAACCCTCAGGTTGGTCATGGCATTGTGTGAGATGTGTAAGAAATAAACCAACGAAAATTGCCCCAACTCTCCTAGTGTCATCCTCTTCTTCATGAAAGTGAGGCTAGAGATACTAACAGAGTGAACTGGTTGATGAGAAATCCCCTGAAACCCTGCACAGCTATTCTCCTCATCGTTGTTATTGCCAAGCTTTATTGTTTGTTTTCGTTCATGTTCAAGATTCGAGTTTCCTGCACAAACGCTTGGGTGGTCTGCATGTTTCACAACTGCACCTACCAGGAGAGCATCAGACTTGGTGAATGTAACTGATTTTCTTTGTTTTTTCTGAACCTCATTTGTTGTGCTCTTTTAACCTTTTTCTACTGTATCTTGTTTTTTTAGGGGAAACTAGGCTATTTGCTTTTTTTCTTTCGTAGTATCTTGCGTTCTTTTGATTTGTGGTATGTGGCTGTTATTATCTATTGGCCATGAATCTTCTGTCAGCTATTAGCAACAGGGTAGGCTGTACTGGCCTGGCTAGTGAGTGAAACCTCGGTTTCTGGCATGTTTCGATTTGGTAATCTGACCTATCTAGCCATCTTGCTTGCTGTGGGTTCGTGTGTTTGCTTGTGTGTTTGTCGAACTCTGGGGCAGACTATGGATTTGGCTGGTCGCCACCTCCCATGAGCACTTGGGCACTGGGAACCGTAGGGATGGACCCAGCAATGTGTCACACCCTTTGGAACCCCTTGGAGTCTCTTTGGAATCATGGAGACTCGGTGGTGATCGATGGCTGTTTTGTCCAGAATTTTGCTTCAGTACGCTGGGAATCACCAGTTTCACATCGGCGGCGGAGCTTGAACCAACAATTGACCCACCGTCATCGTCATCATCATTGGCTCCAGATCCCTCCTCTAAGGGTGCCGCCTCCACCGGTCAGTTGGGCGCTGGAACCGTCAGGGGGTGGAGAAGGACCCGGCAATCAAATCCAGGGGTAGGTTTCATGAGCAAAGGCGAATCTGAGCCCAGCTCAAATGCAGTTATACTGGTCGCTGACTAACATTTTATATTATGGTTTTGGTTCTGTATCAGTGTTCAGGGCTTCTTTGATTCGCAGGATTTTAAAAATGCATGGAGCTCGGATTACATTGTCGTGCATCCTTTTTATTCTGGTGGTCAAGCTTGAGGGTGATGATGATTGACTTAGGCTGAAATAAGTGTGCCTTTGAGCAATCGAGTCACCTGTGGGTATCAAGTTGGATCCTCCCTCATCTCTATTATCCTTTTTGATCCTGCGAACTTCTGGTTCTGTCCTTGGACGGTCATTCCTGTTGAGTGATAACCTTGGCAGGCTCCACAGTAAAAACGGGTTCATCCTGTGATAAGAGATGATGAAGTTAGGTTATATGATATTGTGCTACACTCATGCAATTTTTACTGGTCTATAACAATATTGTGCTACACAATTTCTTTAATCATTTGTATTTGAAGGCATTGCTCATTTGTGCACCAATATTTTTAGCTGGTTAGCTGTATTCACAAGGTTTTTCTTTTCTTTGATACCTTCATTGCATAGATTGTGGTATTATGCTTGCTTTCATTTGTTGTTGCATCATCCAAAGAATATTCTCCAATTGGTCTCTCATTCATTAATTCTATGTTTTCTGAATTTCGTTCTCACCTTTTCTTTTGCTATACAAATTGTGAAATATAATTTGTAGCACTTTCTTTGATTCCATCTTGCAATTGCTTTGCCCCCAGCACACTATTCTTTGTGCTTGCATGCATATGCACGAAGAAATGCTCTAGTTCTGGTAAGACCTGATGATGGTCTATCTTGTTATAGCAACTATACCTTGTAACACGGACTTTTGGCTCTCGGGTGCTACACACCCCCATACACCCCAAAAATTGTAGTAAATTAAAAAAGCCAAATAAAATTGAATCTTCCTGAAAACCGAGGATGATCAAGTTTGTACTTGTAAAAAACTGTTTGGAAAAGAAATTATTACCATGGTCTTTAGGGCAAAAGAACGAAATTATGATGAATATAAAGTTGAATAGTAACTGGTCATGGGGCATTTCGAGTTTGTTTTTTCACCCAAGATACAGAGAAAGTAATTCCCTAGGGAAATATTTTTATACAAGTACACTACCTAATCATCTTTGATTTCAAAAAAAAATTGAATTTGTTTAACCTTTTTTTTTGATATTTTTTCCAAGTATGGGGGTGTGTACCACCCGAGAGCTCATATGCATTTCTCCTATACCTTGGCATTCTAGTAAAGGAATGACATTTATATGTGAGAGAATTCCTTATTTGACACTACTTAAAGTTTCAGTTCTTTATTTGGCCCTAGAAAAAAATTTCTTCCCTATTTGACATTTTGACATGTAAACTTCATTTTCTTCCTTATATGACACCCTAGTGCATGTGAGCACTAACGGTGTTAGCTTGGGACGTAAAATGATGTTTCTGCCCCTAGTTCAATATGTGACCAATTTATTTACATGGCAAAAATAGCAGGATCTGGGCAGAGAACTCCCCGATAGAAGTTGGCTCAAGTTGATCGAAGCCGGTTCTTGATTTACACTTGTGCATGTTTCGGAGCAGTAATTGTAAAGTAATTAAAAATAGAAAAAAATGCATAACGGATGAATTAAAATAGAAAGAATGAATGTTGCGCGTGCATGCAACTACCTTGCTGCGCACGTGCATGTTCAATTGTTCATGGAGCAAACAAGCAAGGGAAGCTAGATGCTAGCTGCGCGCGTGCATGCGGCAAGCGAACCTGCTTGGAAAAAGCACCAACCTGAACTAGCTACGTACGCGGACATTAACTAGTTGGCTAGCGGCGTGGTGCGAGAGTTTCTGCACCAAATCGGTCACGATAGACTTGTTTTGGTGGCGTGTCTATGTTTATTATTTACGAGGTTTTTTAATCAAGGCAAATAGTTTCGAGCTACATTTTGTGAGAGTCGAGTATATCTTGTGAATTCTTCGGGTACGAGCCCCTGAGCCTTGCTAGAAAAATATATATCACCACTATTTTTACTATATTGCAGCATCGCAAGTCCGTCTCATTAAAAACCTTTTAGCCCCACTCGGTGCCCTGAAAGGAAAAAAATGCGTCTGAAAACTTGCGAGCTTTTCAGTATAATGTGTGCTTACATATTTGATGCTATTTTGATCTCTAAGCGTAGAAACGTCGGAGCTGTGCCACGTTCCATGAGTTTGGTTCTTCTTTCCCTGTCTTCTTGTCCTTCAATCTGTATGCTCCTCCTGAAATTACTTCGGTGACGAGGTATGGTTCTATCTATGGAGACTCGAATTTTTCATGGTTGTCCTGTGTGAGCCAAAGAACTAGGTCTCCAACTTGAAAGACCTGAGTCACAAACATCGACTATTAAAATTTTTGAGGTTATGATGGTACCGTGGTTACTCTTGACAATACTTCATCCCTTACTTCGTCAAGTGCGTCGACATCATCTTCCAGTGCCTTTCTCGAAGTTTCTTCGTCGTATTCTGCGACTCTTGAAAAATTATGCTTTATTTCTATCGGAAGTACCGCCTCAGCTCCGTGGACCAAAAAAACGGGGTTTCTTGAGTTGCTGTATTGGGTGTTGTTCGTATGCTCCATAATATGTCGAGCAACTCATCAATCCAAGTGTGTCGCGCTTTCTCTAGTGGATGTTAACAACCGCTTCTTGATGCCATTGCAGATAATACCATTTGCTTTCTCGACTTGGTCATTGATTTCTGATGCGCCACCGATGCGAAGTGTAGTTTTATTCCTACTTCTGCGTAGTAGTCATTGAATTCTCGAGTAGTGAAGTTGCTGCCGTTGCCTGTAACTATATTGTTAGGGACGCCAAATCGAAAAACTATCACCTTGACGAAGTTTACCGCCGCTGTTACGTCTGCCGAAGTTACTGGTACTGCCTCGATCCACTTGGTAAATTTGTCGACAGCTACGAGCAGATATACGTGTCCTCCTAGCCAGGACTTGTGTATTTTGCCCACCATATCGAGACCCCATTGCGCGAAAGGCCACGCCAATGGTATTGGCATCAACTCTGCTGCCGATGAATGAGGTTTAGCCGCAAATCTCTAACACGCATTGCACGTGCGTACTATATCTTTTGCATCTTCAACTGTTGTCAACCAATAAAATCCTGTCCGAAAAGCTTTGACTGCTATTGCTCGACTGCTGCGTGGTGGCCGCATACTCCCTCATGTATATCTTTCACTATAACTCGCCCTTCTCACATTAGCAACATCCAAATCAAGAGAATCAAGTGTACCCAGCAGTACATTAAAAAGCCCCAAACTTGATGTGTCATCAACCTTCAAGAACTCTAGGAAAAACTCCTCCACTCTCGGAATGTTACTTGATAGGTTGACACAACGCACAATGAGTGTCATTTGCTCTTCATGGCTAACATCCGGGGTACAGTCCAAGATAACAGAGAAGTACTTTGCATCTTTGATGATCTTTAAGATAACCTTTTTCACGGCATCGGCGAGGAGTCGGATCAACTCATTCTGAATACGGTGGCCAAGATAATGTTGATGAATTTCATTATTTTGAATTCGCCTAATATGTTCTTGCATCACATGATCAAATTCAGCAATCATTTCAACACTGCCTAGAAAATTGCCATTATTATCATGATACAACTTCTCAATTGTTCCTCGAAATGCCAAATTACGTTTTGCAAGAAACTTGACTGCTGAAATTATTCTTTGCAATACCTGTCTCCAACGCTCCTTTTCCTTTGCAATCTCTCGTTGCATATCATCATCAATCGTTTTATTTTTGCTCAATCTCGACCTTAGTTCATTCCATGTATTCATGTTTATAAAATGCTCGACGCTTCTCTCATGTTCTTTGAGTCTCGGACTAAGACGCTTGGTCTGATTTGATTTGAACAACTTGCAGCAAAAACAATAAACTTTGTCCACCTCTTTTGAGTAAACCAACCATTTTCGGTTAACAAACTCATTGTTAGCTAACTTTCTGGAGTAATAAGCATAAGAAAATGCCTACCATCGGCATCCTTATGGAATTGTAGATTCGGTTCTCTGAGAGGTTCCTTTTCAATTAATATATCCCGTTTGGAGTTGTCAAGATTATCCCATGTTCTTGGATCATACATACATAAAAGATAATCATCTTGATCATCACCATTAGGATTAGATGAAGGTTGCAAATTTTCTTCCTCCATATTGTCCTCATTAACATTATCATCATGATCTGCAATTACATTCAAAAAAATATAGTTACTTACTTACTTACTTACATTTAGAAAACGTGATGCTAGTTAGTTACTTACTATTATTTGAGGATTGTTCATTGACCTTAATATCTCCATCTGTATTATCCTCATCAGCTTGTCCCGGATCAGATATTGGCCTCTGATTATTGTTGTTGACATCAACATCACTTTTAACTGGAAAATACTTATTCAAATCGCCTCTTTGCGATTCCCTAATCTTTTAATCTTGCTTTCTCTTTTTTTTTTCGCAGCACCAGACAATTGTTTTGGCGGTATTGTAACACCTATAGTGATGAATGAATTTACATCAAATTAAAACCCTAGAAATAGTTCTGGATTAGAAGAAAGAATTAGTCGGGAATCAGTCAAGGACTTACAAAGAGGCCGGACGGGCACGGTGGCCGGGCGAGCCGAACGCAGATGCAGGGGAAGAGATCGGCGCAACCCCTGGATCGGCGAGGCGATGGACACCCCAATCAGTGATACACACGCACACGACTCTTCGTCTCTTCCCTATCGCGAACTAGGGAGGCGGCGAGGCGCTGATCGGTACTGGGGAGGCGCTGATCGGTACGTATCGAGCCGAACGCAACCTAACTTCTATTTCGTTCGGCACTTGTGGTTGGGCCTGCTCACCAATTTTTTTTCCAGCCCATATAGTATAGAAATAAAGCCTCCATCTTGCCCCCCCCAGGCCTGGGCCCTTGGCGACCGCCCAAGCCTGCCAAGGGTCAGGGCCGGCCCTGGGAGGCGCTGATTGGTACGTATTGAGCCGAATGCAGCCTAACTTCTATTTCGTTCGGCACTTGTGGTTGTGCCTGCTCACCATTTTTTTCCAGCCCATATAGTATAGAAATAAAGCCTCCATCTTGGACCCCCACCCAGGCCTGGGCCCTTGGCGACCGTCCAAGCCTGCCAAGGGTCAGGGCCGGCCCTGCGGTTACCTAATAAAACTTGTCAAATGTGTGAATGCCCTTGTTAGTACTTCTTCCTTTGTGAAGGGGGAATGCATCGGTTGGGTTATGTTTGCAGAGTATAGAACTGTTAGTTTATGCGCTCTCTCACCTTCTCTGATAGACGAATATTGTAGAGTGTCTCTATAGGTTTTTAGTGCTTGCGCGCTGCCGCTTAACCCCACCATATTACCTATGACGTTCCTTTTACGTCATCTAAGTCCCCTGCGTGCCTCAAGTACAAAGGACGACTGGTTGACGAATGCTTATACGTCTTGAAGTCTTGTTAAGTACGAACTCGTACTTATTGCTGCTTTGGGACATAACCGGGCAGGTATGAAGGCATGTTCGAAGAAGACGACATTACCAAGGTTACCCTTCTGGTTTGGCCTGGGCAGGGTTATGGACATCATCGTTTATCTTCAGAACTCTTAGTCCAATTTGTATCTTATCCGTACTCGGACGTATTTGATCTTCTGTATGATTCGGATTTTGAGTTGTATATTTGTATCTTGACTCGTTGGAGTCGTTGTTGTAATATATGTCTCTTCTGGGCTCTATTGTAATCCTGTTATAATGTTACCGCTCATGTTAATTCCTCTGGCATCATGTGTGCCTCGCACGTCGTGCCGGAGGGCATCTCTGAATCGATATCGAGCGGATTTCGGTGGGATTGCTGGAATCCTCATGGTACCGGTTCCAGGACGTCACAATGCCAGGCATGAATTCAGCCTGATATTCGCGTTTAAGAGTATATTGCACTTGTTTAATCTGTTTTAAGATATTTTAGCATCCCCTGAGTTCAGTTCCTTACCCTTTGAAATATGTTCAAGGGTGGCATGTCTGATGATGATGCCGCCCGTGCAAGATATTAAGTATCTCCCAAAAGTTACCAGATCCATGTTAAATTAGTTCCCATAGTGTGTTCTGCTTCTGATGGTGGCGAATCAACGTGCTTCGGTAAGATTTGAGGGCCCCTACCAATACAAGGAAAAATACTAGTTCGGTCCAGAACGCTCACCAGCTTGATGCTTCCTACAAGATATTACGTGGCACACTTTGGTAGCACTCGTTTTTTTTTTTCTCTCTCTTTTGTTCAGTCTTTTCTTAGCCATTTTTTTTCTTGGCCAACTTCTCTAACGGTGACAGCCAAAACGGGGTTTAATGAAAGATGATTCGGAAACAGACATTCGCTTTCTACCACTACCAGAAAACCTCAGGTACCTGAGCGCTAGAAACGGCCAAGGAATTCACGCTCAGGCACCCATGGCCGCTAAAATTAAATTTGTTTTAGAGCTGGCCGTCAGGTTTTATTAACTTGACAGGAAATGTAATCACGTATCTGAGTGCTAGGATCCTCGTCGAGTTTTAATTTGCTGACGGGAGTAAACCATCAAGGTAAATTATTACACTGATAGTTTAATACTCTCAAGTTAAAGAATTACCCTTACAGTTTAATACACCCAAGTTAAAGAATTACCTTGCCAGTTTAGCACCATCAAGTTACTAATTATGTTGACTGTTTAATATCTCTATAGGATAATCAATTACCCTGATAGTTCACTTCCACCAGGGAATTAAACTGCTTAATAACTGAGGTAGTATACATGCTCCAAATCCTGTTTTGTCGAATTGGTCGACCTGTCCACACTCCAAATATTTGGTGTGTATTGGACACATTGAACATCGTCCAAATAAAAAAGGGGATTCATACGCTTTAATTTATCTGATAGAGTCTGGTATGCTTTTACTATTTGAAGATATTTATGACTAATTGTACCAGCTGCCCTACCCATAAATATAATACTCTAGGACACAAATCAAGGTGTTAGAATTTTCATCTATCATGCGCGGCCTGGTACGGCAGTGGAAACCATGGTTAGAAAACGTGTTTCAGGAGAAATATACTCCCTCCGTTCCTATATATAAGGTGTATAATTTTTGGCACAAAAATTAAAAAAAAGATACGGACGAAAAATTACACAAGGTTTTGGCAGGATTGATCCTAGGCAATTGAAATGAGAAAATAGAGGAGTTTTCAAAAGATATTGAAACACAATCAAATCTCTGAAAAAAATGTCCACGCAAGTTGTCCAACAGAATATACCTTATATTTTAGAGACTTTTCTAGAAAAAACTACACAATTATATCTAGGAACGGAGGGAGTATTACAATCTGCCTCTACTGTATCATGCTAGTATAGAAGGACCAATGATTTTCTCCAAACAAGAGTACGCTCATACAATGCCCTAAATTTGTGCAGCCAGTATGAGTAATGAAACCATGATTCTTCTTCCCATACAAGCTCACAAATTTTACTGATAGCAAAAATAACCAAAATGATGGGCCACCCAGAAGTTATGAACCACAGACAATCAATCAGTAATACAAACTATGAACAAATTGTGTTAACCAGTTAAAAAATCTAGTAAGATTGTTCCAAAATTCTGCACTTGACACATATATAATTACAAAACCGGCACATATAAAATGTTTAAATGTTGTAGAGTTCCATAGAACACAAACTACATGCACGAGAAGACAAAGCACAAAATGAGATGGAAAACTCCATAGCTAGCGCACCGAACCCAGTTTCAACATCTACATATAAAGGGATCAGTTAACTCCAATTCACGGACATGGCAGATATCTGAAATATCCCGAAGACATCTATCAGTCGTAAAGTGAAACCGAGCACCTCTTGAAGCCTTTTTCTCAAGCTGAAGCAACCTCTGCTGTTTTGCAATAAATACATCGTCAATGGTTTCAACATGAATTGTCATTAACTCTAGCTCTCTTGCGTTCAGTACAAAGAACTCAATGAAGTTAACTTCAGACGCAATGCCCTTATAAGTTTCCAGTACGATTGTCTTCACACGGATATCAAGGCATCCAATATCATTTCGGTGTTTATGGCGCCAAAAATTCTTTGGTCTTCTTGACACCTTTACATGCGTTGACTGAAAAAAGAGAGCATGAACAAACAAACAATAAACCAACTCATGATAGTTAGTATACGAAAAGAGAGATGAACACTATAGCATATGAGGGAAGAACGGTTACCTCATTCTGAATGTACAACTTCTCCAAACACGGAAAGCATCTCAAAAAGCAAATAACCTTATTGAGATCTAGAGCAGGCCTATGAACAACTAAGGTCTTGACAAGGCATCCCAGGCCATCGGCACGCACACGCTTTATCAATACAGAAATACAATATTAGTACATCTCTAAAAACGCAAACGATATGTCAATTCTCCGCACATATTGCAATGATGCTGCTTATTAGAAGTACCTTCATAATCCTGGTGAAAGAGGGGTGCCCATTATTAATGGACCCAATGGTCTCGAGCTTAGGCGCCGAGATTACAGATACCTGGATGTCATCGAATAGATGCAAACAGAACAACCTTTCAAGACAGGGGGCATTCTCGATTATGAGGTTAAACTGTGGTTTATGCGTACAATTATCATAACATGTGCGCACGCTGATGCTTCTAAGTCTAAGGGCATTGATCCGGAGGCAATGGAATCCCGAGGTGTTGTAAATCAGCAAGCACTCGACGGCGGGGCACCCGGCAATCAAGCGGTGAATGGAGCACTCTGAAATTTTGGCCCACTGGAGCATGAGATGCTTAAGCTGGGGGAAGTGAAGGCCTTGGACAATGTCGTCGCTCTGAAATTGGCAAGGCGAAGGGTGTTGGCAAAACGGAAGGTGGACGCCGGTGGCAGTGGCATCCTCGAGTAACGGGGTTTTGTTGGTACCGTACCTGAACTCGAGGAGAACTCGAGGTCCTCGAGGTTGTCGAGGGTAGAGGACCGGAACAAGGCTTCCACCCTCGCTTCCGTGCAACCGTGGCCCGTGGGGATGCAGAGGCGGCGGACCGGGGCCTGGTGGGCAGCGAGGATGCGCGACACGACGTGATCAAGGTCGGAGTTTTCTGTTGCTTTGCCGCGACGGTCGAGGGTAGACGCAGCAAGGCTGCCGCAGTCGAGGTTGAGAGGCGCGGAACGCCAGGTGTGGCGCCACCGGGTCGCGAGGACCTGGGTGCGCGCGCCCTCCTTGGTGGGGAGCAGGGAGACGATCTCGCCGAGAACGGCGTCGGCTACAGAGCTGATGCGATCGGGGCCGGCTCTCTCCTCGTCGCGGGCGGCTCTCTCTTCCGTCGCCGCTGCCGCTGGCTCGAGCGGCGCCCGCTTCCTCTTCTTCGAGCCAGAGACAGTGCCGCCCGCCTCCGTCTCCATGGCAGGCTGGCCGCCTGTGTTGGAGGGAGCAGACATGGCTAGCCTCGTCGTCGGCGGCTGCCTAGGTCTTGGCTGTCGTGCTTCTTCAGCGTGTCAATGAGCTCGAAAGTAGAAAAAGGCCATCCCGCTTAATGGCCCTGCGGGGTGCGTCTGTGGATCGGGCCAAGTAGGCCCATAGGATGCCATTGCCACGGATCATGAACGGAGGTTTGTGCTGGCATGAGGCAGGCGATCGTAATTCAGATGCATGCCTGCTGGCTCCGGGAAAACCTATACACCCACTAGGTCGGCAGTTACCACGCGCCGCACACCCCCGCGCGGTATGGCCGGCCGGGTCAGCCCATTACGCGATTTTTTTTTTCTGTTTTCTATTTTCTGTTTTCTGTTTTCTGGTTTCTTTATTCTGTTTCTTTTTTCTTTCTTAAAAAATTAAAAAATGTTCAAAAATGAAAAAAAATGTTTAACTTTTTAAAAAATGTTCAGATTTGGAAATATTTAAATTTAAAAATCTTCAATTTTTAAAAATGTTCAAATTTGAAAATCGTACTAACTTAAAAATCGTTCAAACTTAAAAATCGTTCAAACATGAAAATTGTTCAAATTTAAAAAGCGTTCAAAATAAAAAATTATTCAAATTTGAGAATTGTTCTATTTTTTTAAATATATTTTTTAGAACATTCGTATTTTAAAAATGTTCATGTTTGTGAAAAAATATAATTTTCCGAAAATTCTCGGATTATGGAAAATAAAGAAAAAGAAATAGCAGAAAAAGAAAAGGAAACGAAACCAGAAAAGAAAAACGAAATTTACCTTCTAGTTGGCCGTGGCCCAGCTAGCCACCGCAGCCACATAGGCTATGCGGTGCGAACCCCACACCGACCTGGTCGACAAACATGAGCTCCTGCTATATGTGGCCAGTAGTGGCACACGCGGTTGGTAATCTCACTTTCCAAAGTAGAACGGGTCGTGGGGCTCCTCTCGGCGACTCTGAGACTGCTCGTTCAATTTGAGTTTATGAATTTTTGGGTGTATGCGTGTGACTGTCAATTGTCATGCTATAGGTGTACATATTGTTTGTTAGTGTGGACTCTCGCATCGAGACGATTATGTATTAAAAGAAAAATATTTTCATATCGTAGTGTTATCTTTATCAATTAATGTTCGCATTCACGCCTTAGGTGTATATGTATAGTCCATTAGTGTTGTTATTTGCCATCGGGACGATTATATATAAGTGACAACTCATTCCATGTCTTCTAGTGTTATTATGTTTATAGATTAATGGTTGCATAGCCACACACACACACACACACACACACACACACACACACATACATGAGACGGAAAAACAAATTTGTTAAGACAATACATTTCGTACAATAACGAAAAAATATCATATGTTCTCAATTCTCGCTAAGAAATGTAGTATTTTGGGAACCAACACCTCGTGAAGGAGGCACGTCTGAAAGGGGTATCTGCATGATAGTGCTACAAGGTTGGTATGGGAAATTCCATGCCCCAACCGTAAAGGATCGGGTTCAGAGATGAGTCTGGATCCGTGTAGCCCGTGGTTCCCCCTAAGAAACACCTATTCAACCTGGTCAAAACTCTAGGGGTGAACCGGAAAATTAATGAAATGCCTGATTAATACTTGCGTTCATGATTTTGTTTGATGACAACTGTTGGTTTTCCTCTTGTTGTCAATGTTGATATTATGTTTGCTAAAATATTGACCTGAACGATTATTGTTTTCACGCCATATGTATGATGTTGAGTAAACTTTTTCTACATAAAAAATAATTCCTTCGTACTTTAGTTTATTCTTTCCTTGGAGGTTCATATCATTACAAGAAAAGTTGCCATGGCCGACGAAGTTGAAGTCGCGCCGTGGTTGCTGGTGTACCATGGCCGACGATTTTGGGTCTGTCCGTTGTGCATGTCAAAACGTTTTTTTCGTTTTTGAGGCCACCTAGCCCGACGAAACCGGCCAAAACGTTGCGTATGGTGGCCGGGACGTGGTGCATCTCGAATTCTCGGGTTCGCCGGCAGTCAACGCAAATCCGCACCGCCGAGGGATGTAGGGCCCAGATGGCAGCCTCTCGGCATTATTTTTTCTCGATCGCGCCATCTCGTTCAACGCTCTCCGATCGAGCCGTTTACGATGCGGGATCATGGGTCCCGCATGTCATCCTCTATGAACCAAAATTCTTTCTATTCTTGGATTTTTTTGACCCCTTGATTTCTGGCTACTTCCTTTTTCTTTTGATCCCTTGCCGCCTTGAAAACGTTGAGACCGCTGCTGCTAAATGGGACCCGCATGTCATCCTCTATGTACTATAAAATTTTCTTTTCTTAGAGTTTTTTTTGGCACCTCAAATTTGGTCACTTGCCTTTTTCTTTCGATCCCCGCCTCTCAAACGGTGATACCGCTGCTGCTAAATGGGACCCGCATGTCATCCTCTATGTACTATAAAACTTTCTTTTCTTGGATTTTTTGGCACCTCAAATTTGGTCACTTGCCTTTTCTTTCGATCCGCCTCTCAAACGGTGATACCTGCTGCTAAATGGGACCCACATGTCATCCTCTATGTACTATAAAACTTTCTTTTGTTGGATTTTTTGGCACCTCATATTTGGTCACTTACCTTTTTCTTTCGACCCTGCCGCCTCTCAAACGGTGATACCGCTGCTGCTAAATGGGACCCGCATGTCATCCTCTATGTACTATTAAACCTTCTTTTCTTGGAGTTTTTTTTGGCACCTCTGTTATCACCAGAATTTGACTGGATCAGAGGTGGGCCGCGATCAAGATTGGGCTTGAAGAATATACATGGAAGAAATACGTGAACCGGCCTTGTACACGAAGTTTGGGCTAGTTTGCCCTTGTATCTGTAAATATAGTAGGATACGTGTCGGTTAGTTAGAGTTTGGCTCGTGCACGGTTGGGATTATTCCCACGTTAGAAAGTCTACGGACTATAAATATGTATCTAGGGTTATTGAGAAAAACAACAATCACGTTCATCACAAACCAATCTAGGCGCATCGCCAACCCCTTTGTTTCGAGGGTTTCTTCCGGGTAAGCATCTGCCTAGATCGCATCTTGCGATCTAGCGTGTTATTCGTCGTTCATGCGTTGCTCGTGCTGAAGCCTTGTTGATGGCGAGCAACGTAGTTATCATAGATGTGTTAGGGTTAGCATTGTTTTACCACGATACATGCTTTCGTCCATGCAACTCTTAGACGTCTAGCCGCCCTTACACCTATCTTAGGTGTAAGGGCGGCACCTTGCTTGATCATTATTTAGTAGATCCGATCCGTTATGATTGCTCCTTGTTCTTCGAGGATTAGTTTAATATCTGCATAGTTAGGCCTTGCAAACGGATTGAAGGATCCAGTAGCAGTAGGGTGTAGTTTGCTAGCCCTAGATAAGATGTTCCGGGATCAACTCCATGTTGGTTTTTAGGCCTTGTCTAGGGTTGGTTTATTATCACCGTGCGTGGCTGCCAGGCTCAATCACGCGTAGGATGTTCCGATTATGCGGTGAAAACCCTAAATCGTCGTAGGTCGTTTTAGCTATATATCGATCAAGCAGGACCTCCATGTGATCGTAGACCTCATACGAACCATGGGTGGATCGGCTCCTTGAGCCGATTCACAGGACAACCTGAGAGCCGATCGAGGCTCGTATTTAATGTTTACGTGTATGCCATGCGAAACTAAGCGAAGCAAATCCATCACCTTCCGATCGGTATAGATCGGTGGCACGCCCTTGCACCAGCATCGGGACGTGCGTACCGAGCTTTGCGGGCCGTTGCTCGGAGGGACCAGGGCCAGCCGCAGCCCTAGGTTGTTCCCGGCTCTTCGTGTTGCCAGCCGTTGCTCGCCGGTGGGTTTCGGACGCCAACACATTCTGGCACGCCCGGTGGGACAAGGAGGTAGCAGTGGCTGAATGGACTCGGGGGGCAAGCCCCGTGTCCTGCAAGTGGGTTAAGCCACAAGGTCCTCCAAAAGGGTTCGACGACGTGACCAAAGATGAGAAAATTTTCGACCTCTTACTCAAGGAGAAGCACTAAAGTTACCCGAAGGCCTCAAAACCCCACGGCACAGGAGTTGAATGGAAAGCCATACGCAAATGGCATAACACGTTCACCCATACCACCAACGACTGCAGGGTGTGGCGTCACAGATCCAAATGGCGATAGAACAAGGGCGTCTAATCTTTAGCCACGCCATGAAAGTCGACACGCACCCCTTCCTCGCCGTTAACATGGTGGAGTGCACTTACCACGGAGGTGCCAGCCAGGTTTCTCGTTCACATTAACATGGTAGGGCCAGGCACCACTCGGTAAGGATAGAGATGAGGGCAGCCGCTCGTAGCAAGGACAAGGAAGAAGCCGTTCCGCGCGATCGCTCCGACACGATGGCAAGCGCTACATCACGAGGGAGAAGTGAAGAATGTGCGATATCAACGACCTCTCTCGATCATCTCCTCAACAAATATGTGAGTCAGTACGACCAACACCGACGATACAGCGACGACGATGAAAGAGATCGTCTGGCTAACAGGGACGCCAGGAGACATCGTCGGCATGATCGAGACGAGGAGAGGTATGAGCGCCATGCCAAGAACAAGTCAAGAGAGCAAGACGACGTGGACAAGCACTGGGACTGTCCCTTCTTCAAACACTGCTGGGATTCGGAATGAGCCGATTGCCTATAATCGGCAAGCGCAGTGTAGACGAGAAAGAAGAGCACAGGAGACGTGTCGGTGTTCAAGCGTCTAGGACCTCTCCCATCTCGGAACAAGCAAGCTGAGTCCTCTCGGGTGGAAGATCTCGAGGAGTTGGAAGACGACGATGAAGAAGAAGAAGATAAGTACCACCGGCCAAGGTGGTGCCCTGATGGACTCAGCCGTTCCCAAAGCGTAGGGTTCAGCGACTACGTGGCTTGGAGGAAGCCGAAAGGTTATACCTACACACGTTGAGGAAGCGGCCCGATCTGGCCGCGAAATTCAACGAACCCTGGATGAAGAGGGTCGACCACAAAAGATGGAGTGGCGCCCCAAGCAAAGGAAAGCCGATGATGAGACATCGGCTGATACAAACATGGTGTTCATCCTTCCAGCGGAGTTTTGTGCTCCAGGATTAGGAAGCACGTGGCACAACTTGACTGCGGCCCACGGCCGTTATCTTCGAGAAGCCACGAGAAAGAAGCTACAGACACCTGAAAGCCCTGTACTTACGAGGTTATATCAATGGGCAACCGGTCAGCAAGATGCTGGTGGACACCGGAGCGGCAGTCAACATCATGCCATACTCCATGCTATGTCGGTTGGGACGCTCTAGCTCGGATCTGATCAAGACCAACGTTACAGAGCGATTTCAACGGCCAAGCATGAAGCACAAGGTGTTCTGAACGTGGATCTGATCGTAGGGAGGAAAACCATCCCTACAACATTCTTCATCGTCGACCAAGAGCACTTATGCTGTTCGCTAGGAGGGATTGGATCCACGCCAATGTTGCATTCCATCCACGATGCACCAATGTCTAATTCGGTGGGATGGAGATGAAGTGGAGGTCGTCCATGCGATGACTCAGCCGAGATTTCAACGGCTGGCATGAACGTTTGGGAGACGGTAGGCCAAGAGCCACTCTCGGGCATCACTTTGGACGACTGCGCGCATCGACGTGACAAAAAGCGGGGTGAGGCTAGTCTTATCCACCCTGACCGTGTAACAAGAGCAAAAGCTATGGACGTACGTGGCAAGGCCGATCCTTGTGATCGGCCCCAAAAAATAAAAAAGTGATGATCTTGTCTCAAGCATGTCACGTAGTCATAGTAAAGCAAGAACACGATGTAAACCTTCTTTGAGCAATGCAATCAAAATGGGGGCCGATTCCAGCAATCGACCCATATTATCCTTACCACACGTTTTCCCGTGTTCAGTGTCGATCTAACAGGTGACGGAAAGCTAGGGTATGGGTTTACATCGGCTGATGAACTAGAAGAAGTCGACATTGGTCCTGGGGATAAGCCACGACCAACTTTCATCAGCAAAAAGCTAGATCCACACCTCAGGAGCCAGATGATAGCTCTGTTAAAAGAGTACCCAGATTGCTTTGCATGGGATTACACAGAGATGGGTTAGACAGAGCATCATTGAGCATCGGCTCCTTCAAGAAGGGATTTCGGCCGTTCCAACAACGAGCACGCAGATGAAGGCGAAATCCTGGAAGAAGTCAAGAAAGAGATCGAGAAAATGTTGGCCGCCGGGTTCATCAGCCATGCGGGTATGCTGAATGGATCTCCAGTATCGTACCTGTAGAAAAAGGACGGCCGATGGCGTGTGGCAATAGATTTCCGAGATCTCAACAGAGCCACTCCAAAGGATGAATATCCAATGCCTGGAAACGTTGATCAATGCAGCTGCTGGCCACAAGGTGTTAAGCTTCATGGATGGCAATGCCGCTACAACCAAATCTTCATGGCTCCAGAAGATATACACAAGACCGCATTCGAGTACCAGGATCAGTGGGCTTGTTTGGATATGTGGTCATGACTTTTGGGCTGAAGAATGCCGGTGCAACGTACCAACGAGCCATGAATTATATTTTTCATGATCTGATCGGCAAGTTGGTGGAAATCTACATCGATGACGTGGTGGTCAAGTCTGTCTCCATGGAGGGACACTTGGATGATCTGCGGCGCATCCTAGACCGAACTCGGAAGTTCGGACTAAGAATGAATCCAAAGAAGTGTGCCTTTGGTGTGGCCGGTCAGTTCCTAGGGTTTCTGGTCCATGAACGAGGAATTGAGATCGGCCTGAAAAGTCAAGAGGCAGTGCGTACCATGCAGCCTCCTACCACGAAGAAGGAGCTCCAACGTCTTATCGGCAAGATCAACTTCGTCAGACGATTCATCTCTAACCTGTCAGGATGAATTGAGCCGTTCATGGTGTTGGTGAAGATTAAGTCTGATGACGAGTTTCACTGGGGGGGGGGGCAGAACAGCAGCAGGCGTTTGACGAGATTAAGCGGTATTTAACAACGCCGCCTGTGCTAGTTCCACCCCAGCAAGACAGCCGTTCTATATCTACTTATCCGTAGCTGACACGTCCATCGCTTGGGTGGTGGTGCAACTCTACGAGGGTGTTGAAAAGGTCGTATTCTACCTCAGCGAGGAGGATGTTGGATGCGAGAGACAAGGTATCCTGAGGTCGAGAAGTTATGCCTGTTCTCACCTGCACCAAGCTTCATCATATCCTTTTGACAGAAATCATCGTCATATGCAAGTCGACGTTGTCAAGCACATGCTGTCGGCTCCTGTTTTGAAAGGCCGACTTGGTAAGTGGATGTTTGCGTTATCGGAGTTCGATCTCCGGTATCAGCCTGTGAAAGCAGTCAAGGGGCAAGCGTTGGCCGATCTCATAGCTGAGCGGATTAATACTAATATAGCAGCACTATCTGTACGTTCATGGGCTATGTTCTTCGATGGATCGGCTTGTGACGACGGTTGTGGCATCGGCATTTTGCTCGTGTCACCTCGGGGGGCAAATTATTCCTTCTCCATCAGGCTATCTACCCCTTGCACTAACAATGTCGCTGAATATGAGGCAGTACGCAGGGGAATGGAGTTGCTTTTGGAAGCCGGGGCAGAAGCGGTGGAGCTTTTTGGAGACTCGAAGTTGGTGATCTCCCAGCTCACAGATGAGTACAAGTGTGAGAGTGAGTCACTCTTCCCATATTGGATGGAATGCCGCTAACTGATGACAAAATTTTGGTACATCAACTTCAATTGGGTCCCAAGATCTCAAAATACCGAGGCCAACGATCTCGCACAGATGGCGTCAGGCTATAAGGACATACCAGACGGGTCAGAAGTTCAGGTGCAGTTCCTAGAACAGGATGACTGGAGAGCCGATATCTTCAATTACTTGAAGGATTCGGCTCGGGGGGCACCTAAACGGATAAGATACAAGGCCATGAAATGTGTCCTTATAGGAGATGACATGTTCTACAGGACGTTGGAAGGGTTCTTGCTCAAGTGCCTGGACCAACGAGTCTAATCGGCTCCTACACGAGGTGCATGAAGGCGCTGTGGAACTCACCAATCGGCTCATAAGATGAAGTGGCTGATCGGGCGATCGGGGTTTTATTGGCCCACCATGCTTGAGGATTGCTTCAAGTACTACAAGGGATGCCAAGCGTGTCAGATGTTCGGGAAGATTCAGATGGTACCCGCATCAGCAATGAATCCCATCATCAAGCCTTGGCCATTCCGAGGTTGGGGCATGGATATGATCGGCAAGATCCATCCTGCGTCGAGCAAAGGCCACGAGTGGATCCTGGCCATTACAGATTACTTCACCAAATGGGTGGAGGCCGTCCCTATGAAGAAGGTAAAATCAGAAGATGTTATCAAATTTGTGAAAGAACACGTCATTCATAGGTTCGGGATTCTTCAAACCATCACGACCGATGGAGGTTCGGTCTTCATCTCTAAACAATTCAGAAAATTCTGTGATAAGATGGGAATTAAGCTGATCCGATCATCTCCATACTATGCCCAAGCCAACGGGCAAGCTGAAGCGTCCAATCAGAGCCTGATCAAGCTGATTAAGAGGAAAATTGACGAGAACCCTAGGGTTTGGCATGAAACATTGTCAGAAGCTTTGTGGGCCTATCGCATGTCATGCCATGGAGCTATAAAAACTTCACCATACCAGCTCGTCTATGGGCAGGAAGCCGTATTGCCTTGGGAAATTACAGCTGGATCAAGAAGTGTCACGTTTCAGAATGACCTGACAGCTGAAGAATATGCAGCTCTGATGAGTGATACTATTGAGGATGCAACGGAACTTAGACTTTGGTTGTTGGAGAAGATTAAAGAGAACAAAGCCAGGGTAGCTCGTGCATACAATAAGAAGGTGAGACCAAAGGAGTTCCAAGTTGGTGATCTAGTATGGGAAGCAGTGTTGCCATTAGGAACCAAGGATAAAGCATATGGCAAATGGTCTCCTAATTGGCACGGTCCATACAAAGTCGTCCAGGTTTTGAAGGGTAATGCATACATGCTGGAGCAGCTGGACGGCGCCAAGTTCCCAGCAGCTGTCAATGGTCAGCACCTCAAGAAATATTTCCCAAGCATGTGGGATGATGGACAATGAAACATGGGGGCCGATTCATAAAATCGGCCAGTAAAAAAAAATTATATACAAATCACAGCCGATGCGCAGACATCGACTTGAGAAATATGGATACCAGTACAGCCGATGCACGGACATCAACTTCAGAATAATAAACCATTGCCATGGACTCTAGACAGAACAAGCTCAATTGAGCAGGTTAACAGATCATTTCAAGCCAGAGCCCATGGCATTTGAGATGATTCTCTCGTTGGACTTGCTGAATTTGTGCGTTTGAAATTTGAGGATGGCGTGGACACGGATGAGATCTGTTTGACCGTGCGAGTAGGCAACTGTTGGCCTCAAATTGTGTTTAGGGTGCAAGCCGATGCCCTGCCATCGGTTCTTTATGCAGCGACTTCATTTGACAATCGGCAAAATTAACAAGAAAGCAAAGTTAATGTGGAAATATTTTCTTCATTAATAAGAGGATTTCTTACAAGGAAAGAGCCGATTGCTCAAGGGAGGAAGAACAAAAGAAAGGCCTATTGGCCAATCTGCTACTACTACTAGACCTATACTAGTAGACCCTACTCTACGGGCCGTTGCTGCCCTCGTCGTCGGAGCTCTCGTCGGCGCTGCTGCCGGCGAGCTCCTCGTCGCTGCTCCCATAGCCCTCTATGGGAGCCTCCTCCTCCTCGTCGTCGTTGTCGTCGTCGTCATCATCCGATCCGGCGCGGAAGCGCTTCGCCGCGGGTAGTCCTCGAGGAGTCGTCGTCGTCTTCTTCTTCCTCCTCCTCGGAGAAAGTGTAGCCGTCCCAGGAGAACGAGTCGTCCTCGCTCGTCGCTTCCAGCTCCCCATCGGCGAGGAACCGAAGGTCGTCGTCGCCGCTGGTCAAGGACTTGTCGTCCTCGGACCAGACGTAGGGCTCGTGGTCCTCCTTGTCCCACTCCGATGCGGCGAGGATGTCGTGCGCCGCCGCCCACTCCGGCGTCGGCTCACGAGATGAGGAAGAATCGGAGAAGACGACGAGGTGGAGGAGGACGAAGAGGAGAAGGACTGGGAAGAAAGATCCGACGAGGCGGAGGAGGAAGAAGAGGAAGACATGGCTACGGGAGATGGGGAATTTTGGGTGCCGATGGCCAGAACAGAGCAAGGGGATGAAGAGGCGAACTGTTCGGCGCGGTTAAATAAAAGGGGATATAGTGGAGATTCAATGCCACAGCAGTTTCCGAGGAAGTGGTGCCCAAAGAAAAAAAACAACGGTCAAATCACGCGGAGAAGTTGAGAAGACGAGGCATCATGATGAAGGCTACTGCGACGGTTTTGCTCTGCCACGACATGACCCGACGAAGAAAAAGCAGAGTGATTTTGGAATTATCAATTCCAAAACCAGGGGGCATGTGTTATCACCAGAATTTGACTGGATCAGAGGTGGGCCGCGATCAAGATTGGGCTTGAAGAATATACATGGAAGAAATACGTGAACCGGCCTTGTACACGAAGTTTGGGCTAGTTTGCCCTTGTATCTGTAAATATAGTAGGATACGTGTCGGTTAGTTAGAGTTTGGCTCGTGCACGGTTGGGATTATTCCCACGTTAGAAAGTCTACGGACTATAAATATGTATCTAGGGTTATTGAGAAAAACAACAATCACGTTCATCACAAACCAATCTAGGCGCATCGCCAACCCCTTTGTTTCGAGGGTTTCTTCCGGGTAAGCATCATGCTGCCTAGATCGCATCTTGCGATCTAGGCACGTTATTCGTCGTTCATGCGTTGCTCGTCTGAAGCCTTGTTGATGGCGAGCAACGTAGTTATCATAGATGTGTTAGGGTTAGCATTGTTTTACCATGATACATGCTTTCGTCCATGCAACCCTTAGACGTCTAGCCGCCCTTACACCTATCTTAGGTGTAAGGGCGGCACCTTGCTTGATCATTATTTAGTAGATCCGATCCGTTATGATTGCTCCTTGTTCTTCAAGGATTAGTTTAATATCTGCATAGTTAGGCCTTGCAAACGGTTGAAGGATCCAGTAGCACGTAGGGTGTAGTTTGCTAGCCCTAGATAAGATGTTCCGGGGATCAACTCCATGTTGGTTTTTAGGCCTTGTCTAGGGTTGGTTTATTATCACCGTGCGTGGCTGCCAGGCTCAATCACGCGTAGGATGTTCCGATTATGCGGTGAAAACCCTAAATCGTCGTAGGTCGTTTAGCTATATATCGATCAAGCAGGACCTCCATGTGATCGTAGACCTCATACGAACCATGGGTGGATCGGCTCCTTGAGCCGATTCACAGGACAACCTGAGAGCGATCGAGGCTCGTATTTAATGTTTACGTGTATGCCATGCAAGAAACTAAGCGAAGCAAATCCATCACCTTCCCGATCAGGTATAGATCGGGGCACGCCCTTGCACCAGCATCGGGACGTGCGTACCAGAGCTTTGCGGGCTGTCGCTCGGAGGGACCAGGGCCAGCCGCAGCCCTAGGTTGTTCCCGGCTCTTCGTGTTGCCAGCCGTTGCTCGCCGGTGGGTTTCGGACGCCAACAACCTCAAATTTGGTCACTTGCCTTTTTCTTTCGATCCCCTGCCGCCTCTCAAACGGTGATGTCGCTGCTGCTAAATGGGACCCGCATGTCATCCTCTTTGTACTATAAAACTTTCTTTTCTTGAATTATTTTTGGATCCTGATATTTGGTCACTTGCCTTTTCTTTCGATCTCGTGCAGCCTCTCAAACGGTGATACCGCTGCTAAATGGGACCCGCATGTCATCCTCTATGTACTATAAAACTTTCTTTTCTTGGATTTTTTGGCACCTCATATTTGGTCACTTACCTTTTTCTTTCGTTCCCCTGCCGCCTCTCAAACGGTGATACCGCTGCTGCTAAATGGGACCTGCATGTCATCCTCTATGTACTATAAAACTTTCTTTTCTTGGAGTTTTTTGGCACCTCAAATTTGGTCACTTACCTTTTTCTTTCGATCCCATGCCGCCTCTCAAACGGTGAGACCGCTGGTGCTAAATGGGACCCGCATGTCATCCTCTTTGTACTATAAAACTTTCTTTTCTTGAATTATTTTTGGATCTGATATTTGGTCACTTGCCTTTTTCTTTCGATCCCGTGCAGCCTCTCAAACGGTGATACCGCTGCTGCTAAATGGGACCCGCATGTCATCCTCTATGTACAATCAAGTTTCTTTTCTTGAATTATTTTTGGATCCTTATGTTTGGTCACTTGCCTTTTTCTTTCGATCTCATGCCACGTTTGAAACGTTTAGGAACCTGCAGGCTCATGGGACCCGCATGTCATCCTCTATGTACTATAAAAGTTCATTTTCTTGGTTTTTTTCACCCTCGATTTTTGGCTATTTCCTTTTTCTTTTGATCCCTGCCGCCTTTGAAGCGTTGAGGACTCTGCTGGCTCATAGGTCCCACATGTCAGCCTATATGAACGATAAAACTTTCCTTTCTTGGAGTTTTTTACCCCTAATTTCGGCTACTTTCTTTTTTCTTTTGATCTCAAGCCGCATTTGAAACGTTGGGACCGCTGCTGCAAAATGGGACCCGCATGTCATTCTCTATGTACAATAAAGTTTCTTTTCTTGGATTATCTTTGGCTCCGATATTTTGTCACGTGCCTTTTTCTTTCGATCTCATGCCGCCTTTGAAACATTGACTAAGCTGCCGGCTCATGGGTCCCGCATGTCATCCTCTACGAACAATAAAAGTTTCCTTTATTGGAGTTATTTTTTGCCCCTAATTTCTGGCTATTTGCCTTTTTCTTTTGATCCCCTGCCCCTTTGAAACGATGAGGACACTGTTGGCAGGTCGGTCCCACATGTCATCCTCTATGAACAATAAAAGTTTCCTTTGGTGGATTTATTTTTGACCCCTAATTAATTTCTGGCTATTTCCTTTTTTCTTTTGATCCCTGCCGCCTTTTTGTGATTTTTTGCGTTATCCCCCGCCTTGGAATCGTTGAGGATCTGCGCCTCATGGGTCCCGCATGTCATCCTCTCGGAACGGTAAATATTTCTTTACTTGGATTTCGTTTACCAACGATTTTTGTCTTATTTTTCCTTTCGATCTCCTGCCGCCTTTAAATGTTGTTGAGAGGCTGTGGCTCACGGGCCCCACATGTCACCTCTATAAACAATAAACGTTGAGGATGCTGCCTCATGGGTCCCGCATGCCATCCTCTCGAACGATAAATGTTTTCTTTTCTTCTATTTTTTTACCAACTGATTTTTGGTTTTTTTCCATCCCCGCCTTTAAAACGTTGACGCTGCTGGCTCATGGGTCGCCGATGTCAGCCTCCCACAAGAAACTTGTGATATCTTGATTATTTTGCAGACAATAAACATTGTATTTCGCTGAGCTATTGCAAACGGATAAATTAAATATTTATTTTTACATAAACAAACTTATATGTTGAATCTCCTTGTTTTGTGTTTTTGCGAAGCATAGGACTTTCTGTTTTTTAGATAAATCCGAACTTTCCTGTTTGGAGTGGGCTGAAATTGTACGAGTCAAAAGACCCAGCAGGATAGTTCGAAGGCCCGAATGTCCAGATGCAGCCAATTGAAATCTTTCTTTTCTTGGATTTTTTCACCCTGATTTCGGCTACTTCATTTTTCTTTTGGTCCTGTGCTGCCTTAGAAACGTTGAGACCGCTGCAAAATGGGACCCGCATGTCATCCTCTATGTACAATAAAATTTCTTTTCTTGGATTATTTTTTGCTCTGATATTTGGTCACTTGCCTTTTTCTTTCAATCTCATGCCGAGTTTGAAACGTTGAGGAACTGCTGGCTCATGGGTCCCGCATGTCATCCTCTATGAACAATAAAAGTTTCCTTTGTTGGATTTATTTTTTTGCCCCTAATTTCTGGCTATTTGCCTTTTTCTTTTGATCCTGCCCTTTGAAATGATGACGACACAGCTGGCAGGTCGGTCCCACATGTCATCCTCTATGAAAAATAAAGGTTTCCTTTGATAGATTTATTTTTACCCTAATTAATTTCGGCTATTTCCTTTTTTTATTTTGATCCCTGCCACCTTGGAATAGTTGAGGATGCTGCTGCCTCATGGGTCCCGCATGTCATCCTCTCGAAAGTAAATGTTTCATTTCTTGGATTTTGTTTACCAACTGATTTTTGGCTTATTTTTTTGTTTCGATCTCCTACCCTTTAAAACGTTGACGCTGCTGGCTCATGGGTCCCCAATGTCAGCCTCCCCGTACTGCAAATCCTCTTTCGCAAAGGTTGTATTTCTAGCTAGATAGCTAAGGTGGATTCGAATCTGCCGTGGTTCAGGCAGCTCAGGTAAGCCTTCTTGCACTGATTAATGGAACTAGTGTATAGCAAGGTCAAGACATGTGGCTCGGTGTAATGAATCTATTTGAATCATGTTGTGGATTCAATCTGATAGTTCTCTAACAGGTCAGCCAAAATAGAAATTAAGTTTTTTTCTAAACGGAAATGCAAATTAAGATGAACACAAACATTAGTTATCATAATAGCTGATCATACATACATACTTGCTAAGAGCAAAAGCTTGCCAGAGTTTTACCACCCATACAATTAATTAGCAGTTCAGATAAGATAACCTTATATAAGTATAACTACAAATGCATTTGCTAAGGGCTCATGGGACAACAGAACTAGACAACCGCAAACTTTATGACCAGCATGTCACAGTGGCATCGAAAGATCTTGACCTTCAACTTTGATCCAATGCGAAGTTTGGCACCGCCAATGAACTTTTTCCACCTGGTAACAGCCAAGAGGCCATCTGTGGGACTGACGGAGTACCGTCTCTCCACGGTGAGACCTTCACTCTCCATGACGAGGGAAATCTTGCCCCTTCGGCCAGCATTGAGATCCTTGGAGATACTTTTAGGCAATTTCTGATTCAAAGCAAGAGATACCACCAAAATTAGTCAATGGCACCAATGCACTAAAGACTGAACCATGCGAGACTTTGAGCAGAGAAGACATCAAGATAAGAGCAGTTATGCTGTCATATACTCACGAACATAGCCTTCAGATGCGTCCTGGTCACCACACGGGTGGCCACAACATTGAGCTGAGACCTCGGTGATCTGTGGGCAGGTGCAGGAGCAAGGCTGGTACACGAGCTGGTGCTGATGTAGGAGACTGCTGGCAGGTGCAATAAGCGGTGCCTCTAGAGGAACCGGTGCTGATGCAGGAGACTGTTGGTAGGTGCAGTAACGGTGTAGCTAGAGGAACCGTCTTGATGCGGGAGCCTTGGGCAGGTGTAGTATATGGGGCTCGCAGAACCAATGCGATGTAGGGGCCTGCTGGGTAGATGCAAACGGAGCTGGTACAGAACCGTGCGATGCGGGAGAGTGGGAAGCGGTGCGGTGCTGGTGTGGGTGCCCTTTGTGACATCCGCTCCTGTTCCATCGGGGGATCTGCAGCTTTGATCATGTTAAACCCAGCAAGTTAGAACAGAGGTAATGGTTTAGAACAACTGCTCAGAATGCAGTAATCAAAGGATATGAGTACAAAAAGTTACATATTATATATTTGGAAGTGTCTCCAACTCTGTAAGCGTTACGTATATCTGCCCGTTTGAGTTTCTGATCCTCAGCTGTCGCCCTTCTTCAGACCGTAGTCAAAAGCAAACTTTCTCAAATCATGTCCATACAAATATGTGATGGCCTGCGTCTTGTAGACATACACCTCATAGACCGTGTAGGTGTTCATCAATTTGCCATTGCCATGCATAGTGAAAGACCCTTCATGCGGACACATCTGGTTAATCATTGGATGGAGTTCACAAGGTACAGTCTGCAGGTGAAAATTGATACTAATGTAAGAAGCAAGAAGACTAAAAACAAGACTTTACTATATGCCAATTCATGCTAAACCACTGAGAATACATACCTGTAACTCTGTGAAGGAGTTATTAGAAAGGTAGATAGAGCCATAGGAGGTGTTATATGCGGGGTATGTACATGGGCCCGCCATATTCCCGCAAGCTCGGCATCGGGATGGTGAAGGAAACATGGGAGGTACTACTGGTGCGTAGCGCTGAATGTAAGTGGAAGAATTAGGTTGTGTAAAGTGCATAGTTCAGAGCAATGCAAATGTTGACAAGCGAGTGCATAACACTATGTTACAAACTGAATAGTCAAAATTTAGTGTATGATGAATATAAGCATGCTAATTTGGCGTTTCCAAATTCCAAAAAGCATTAGACAGAGCTGGTGATAATATCAGACATAAATCATGGCATGTATATGTGGCTTAAGAAAATATAACCGGACCCTTGGATGGTTACGGCCCGGCTGGTCCTTGGACTTGAGCTTATATAAGCATCCAGAAGGTGGGGCTGACAGTAACTTGGTGGCAGCCTCTGCAGATGCCTCATCAGCAGCAGTTGCAATCCTTTTGACCAATGAAGGCTTAGCAGTTTAAGTCTGCATATGAAAATTGAAGAGCAAATGACATCAGCAGTGATATATAAAATGAATCTATGAGACACTGATGCATATAGTGTTGGATGTAAGTGGAAGAATAGGGTTGTGTGTGTTTGAACTATTGGTAATCATTAGACAAAGCCGGCAATAAACAGACAAATCAAATCATGTATGAGGATTAAGAAAATATACTTCTTGAAAAGGATACCACCAGCTGGCCGTGGCCTTGTGCTTGAGGAGGTTTTCAGAAGATGGTGGCGGCACCATCGTCTTCACAACAACCTCATCAGGATCATTTTTTTTCCATTTGAGTAGAGGCACAGAAGCTTCATCCTGCATATTAATAGCAACAGAACTCATCATTGATATTTAATAAATCTATGAGATAGACTGATGCAAGTAGTGCGGGATGTAAGTGGAAGAATAGGGTTGTGCATAGACAACAGTTGACAACAATGCAAATGATTACAAAAGAAGCCAACGGAACTCAACAGTTTATATACTGGATGAGACAGACTGAAAAGTAAAAAATTAGTGTATGATGATTGTAAGCAACCGCAGTGTTTCTGAACCTTTGCTAAGCATTAGGCAAAGCCAACATTAAACAGATAATAATAAAATCATGTATGTGGATTAAGAAAATATACCAGATTCATTAAAAGGTCACCACCCAGTGGCCCATGGCCTCCCTTGTAGAGGTTTTCGGATGATGCCGCACCATCGTCCTCATAGCAGCCTCATTTTGCATCCACTTGAGTAAAGGCGCAGTTTCAGCCTGCATAAGAATGGGAACAGATCTCAGCAGTGATATTGAATGACTCGAGACAGACTGATGCATATAGTCTGGATGTAAGTGGAAGGGTATGGCCGTGTATGGACAACAGTTCACAACAATGCAAGGGTGTGTTCGGCTCTGAAACAGCGTGGAATGGAATGGAATGGTTCCATTTCAGAGGAATGGAATGGTTACATTTTTTCGGTTGGAAAAAATGGAGAGAGAACAGATCAAGGTTAAACTAATCATTTGTCTCAAAATTGTAATTAGCAATTGCAAATGACATTTTAATCTCAAAGTCGTAATTAACAGCGCCTAATGGTGCTCTTTTAATCTAAAAATCGTAATTAACATCATTTTTTGTTGGGTTAGGGGAACTGGAGAGTAGATGAACATTACTGTATGATGATTGTAAGCAAACGAATTTGATGTTTATAAACTTTTGGCTTCGAGATCTTATGGGCTTCAACTCTAGCCTACCCAGCTTGTTTGGGACTGAAAGGCTTGGTTGTTGTTGTTGTTGTTGTTGTAAACTTTTGGCAAGCATTAGAAAAACCGACAATAAACAGACAAAAATCAAGGCATGTTTTGTGGATTAAGAAAATATACCATATTCATTAGAAGATCACCACCCAGCGGACGCGTGGCCTTGTGCTTGTAGAGGCATTTAGAAGATGGGGGCGGCATCAACATACTGGCAGCCTGCCGCAGTTTTGATCTTCCTTTTGAGTAAAGGCCCTAAAGTTTGAGTCTGCATATGAATAGCAAAACAAAAGGCAGACCTCAGCAGTGATATTGAATTACTATGAGATAGACTGATGCATATAGTGGATGCTCTTAGCTTTTTGCACCATGAACACTAGCTATGGACAGACAAAAAAAACTAGTTGACTCAGCTTTGTCTAGATACCTCCATCCCAAAGCTTAAGGCTTATTTATTTTTGAGAAATCAAAACAAGTAAAGTTTGACCAAAATTTTAGAACATTCTATCAACAAATATAATATTGTGTAGATACCGTAGGAAAATATATTTCACAACCTATTTAATGATATTAATTTTGTATTTTGCATGTTAATGATTTTTGGTAAAAGCTTAGTCAAATATGGTATAGTTTGACTTTCTAAAAATAATATAAGCCCTAAGCTTTGGGATGGAGGTAGTAGTATCTAGAGCTAAAACACGTCTAGATACATCCGTATCTGAGATAGTTGAGTCAATTAATTTGGATCTGAGGGAGTATCAGATTCAGACTACATCATGGTAAGTTGGTTAAAAAAATTACCCCTGGGCGGTCCCCGCCCAGCTCGCAGTGGCATTTTGCTTCTTGTGCTGCAGATCGGCCATGCTCCTGCAGCAGGTGGGGCGCTATCATTCCCCATAGCCTCAGCACAACCAGGTACCAACCTGATACGAGAGAATATAGAGCATGGTGTCACGGAGGCTTTACGCACAAACAGCTGAAGACATGTGCTACTTTAAGCATTTTTCCAGAACAGGAACAGATTGAGAATGCAGACAGACAGAGTGGATAAGCAAACGGAGTACCTGCTTTCCGGGGCTGGGGACGCAGCTCAGGCTCAGCCAACTGCCCACATGCGTGGTGGCCTTACGCTCCATTGCCCCGACCACCACCACCACCGAGGTCTTCCCTTTCCTGTACAAGCTGACAAAAGATACAGTGAGGATCAGCAAAAACTACAAAGGTTGCAAATGTCGACAAATAAAGGAAGAACACCCCAATCCAAGCAAAGGAAGCCCCCGCCCCATCCCCATCAATCACTCCCAGCGCGAGGTGACCAGAAAGACACCCCTTCGCCCAGAATAGGAAATAGATGCGCAAGATATCGAGGTGAGGAAAAAAGAACCGATCTCGAGAAAGGAAAGAACATTACTAGTACTACCTAATCCGCTTAGTCTAGATGCAGCTTGTCCCTCCAAGCTGGATGCCTGGACGGTGGAGGCGAAAGGAGGGGATCGAGCTAGCGGCTTGCATCCGTCGGCCGTCGGCTCTCGATCGAGAGAGACAAGGGGGGCTACATAAAGGGGAGGGGTAACATATTTTATTACAAGTGAACTTACTGATGTGACTAGTCATTACATGTCTCACTGAAACTAGGGCCCATAGTGTGGCACCCCAAATTCACTTGAACCTGCCCGGCGGGACGCATTGGCGCGTCAAGAAACCCCCGAATTGTAGCGGGGAAATGAAACATTTCACAAAATTCGAAATTCAAGCACACCCCACGCGCCAAGCACTCGGGCTGCTCCTTCCTCTTCCTCGGTTCCTCCTCCCCTATCCGAAAAACCCCAAATCCCAAGCTCAAACAACAACAAAAAAACCAAATCCCCCGGCCGCCATGCATGTCCTCGTTAACCCGCCGGAGATCGTTCCCGGACGGCGGACCCCGCCCGAGATCCCGAGTTCGTCCGTTCCGTCCACCTCGAGGCACTCCGTGCTATCTCAGCCGGCGGCTTGAGGCGTTGCAGAGGAAGTTCCGCCGGAAAGTGCTCATGGCAACCATGCTAGCTCACCGGCGTATCCCGAGAGAACTGGTCAAAGCTTTGCTATTCGAAAAAAAGCGGGCCAAGATCTGGTCAAAGCTTTGTCGATGGCTTGCCGCGAGAGGCTTGGAGTCCAGTCAATAAACTAGCTGCTCGAGGATTTGGGCGGTTTACGATTCATATTAACTGACTCAAGTTTGTTAGTCTAGTTAACAAATGCATCTAGATACATCCATATCTAGACAAAATTGAGTCAATTAATATGAATCGGAGGGAGTGCCTGAAAGTGTTTCATGCTACCAATTAATGCGCTGGCAGGACTGGCTGTAGAAGTAATTGTGCTACTACTCATACGATGAACGATTGTGTGGGTGTCAAATTTTGCAACGCGATCATCCACGAATGCTTAATTATAATTCTAGCGCCAAAGGGGTACAAATCATAACAAAGATAGTACATACTACAGCACCAGAACATAAGAGTACGAATCATAAAGTAGGTCAACATTTTGCATCAGGGCTGGGTGGTCCTGAGACTACCGGGACGCCCCCGATGATCTCCGGGCGTGCATCCACTTCAACGCAAAGCTGTGTACTCGGTCCAAGGCCTCCTTCTGTAGGCTGGATAATCTCAGGTGCAGGACCTTCGTCTATGAAAGGCTCGTCATCAGTACCATCCACAGGTGCATCAGGGTTGGGTGGTCTTGAGACTACCAGGACGCCCCTGATGATCTCTGGGCGTGCATCCACTTCAACGCAAAGCTGTGTACTCAGTCCACGGCCTCCTTCTGTAGGCTGGATAATCTCAGGTGCAGAACCTTCGTCTATGAAAGGCTTGTCATCAGTACCATCCACAGGTGCATCAAACCGAGATTCATCTTCAAATCTCCCATCAAAGAGAGACCTCTTCAACTCTATGCTTCTGCAATTGTACATCAACAGATTAGACAAACATCTAAGGGATGCAACCTGAACAAATGCCGTTTTACATATTTACCTTCTCATCTGGCACAACACATGTCCCAGAGCTGAAACCCGTTTCCCTGAAGCAAGCGCTTTTTCTCTCCTTCCCGTCCATCCATCGCAACAAGTTAAATTTGAGTACGAACCTTGCACAACAATGCAAACTATTGATCGAAACAGCGGCATCATCAATATAAATAATTAACTACATATGCCAACACACATACAGTGTGAGCAAGATCTGCTTCTCCCGCTGAAGGATCATTATATGGTTCACCATGATAAACCGACCTAACATATGTGCGGTCCATCCCAAAAATGTGTAAATGATCATCCACTACATGGTGAGGCCTCTTCTCACCATTCATACATGTGCAGCGCGGGCAATACACGTCCAGGTTGTGACCTTCATGAGCTCTAATAAACCCCATAAAGGGTTGAACACCATTTATATATGAAGGGGAACATAAGTGTCCATGCAGTATCCAAGTTCTGTCCATCTGTTTAATTATGAGATACAATGGTTGGTGATTAATTTAAGGCGAAGTAGGAAATGTATATCCATCGAGTACAAAACTATACTAGTACATGATTATGCATTTCAGCAATCATGTCGAGTACAAAACAAAAATTGCCCATCGACATTTTAGCAAACAGATCGTGTACAAAACTCTGCCATGGCATTTCACCAAATTAACGGATCGAGTGCAGAACTAACTCTATATGCCCACGCAAATGAACAAATTGATCGAGGACAAATCGAGCGGAAAACTATAAAGTGCCAATTAGTTCGAGCATACTGACGATTTTTTAAGCAGCATCAAGAAAATATAAATCGTTAGGCCATCTTGCCCGATGCATGATTGAGCCCTAGCAGCCCTACCGTGGATCAACTTGACCGGGATGAACGACGGGGAAGCTTCTTCTTCGCACGGACGGGACGGGGAGGGAAGCTCTTCGCACGGACGGGGATAAGTTGTGTAGCGGTGGGTGGGGGGTCATGCGGACGGGCCGCCCGGTAGGTGGTGTTTAATGGAGTTGCGTGTGTAATTTGCCGTGCACAAGGTTGAGGAATAGGTGGTTCCCTTTGCCGCACGCACAATTCAAACTATCCTGCCCATGTAGTTTAAATTCGCCCTATTTTCGTTAAATCGACATAAAGTCATGCGAGTGGGTGGAAATTAGCAAAGTTGCTTGAAAAATAGTAAAACTCTGGAATTATCCTTTAAATATGCTCTACTTCGTGTGAAAATCGGGGTGTGGAGGCATGTTGAGCTGTTTTATTTGTACTTTCTTCATTAAAATTCCCATTTTATGCACTTTGGATGGAAAGAAATCATTTATACATAAATTTTGACAACGCCATTTGCAAACATTAATTGTTTTACATGCCAAGATGCACCCATCCACCAAATATGGGGCAAAAGTTTATCACAATCTAGATATATATGTATAATTAGTGAGGGACCCCTTTTGATTTTGTGAAATTTCCACTAATTAGCTAGAGAGAAGGGGTCAATTAATTAGGCCATGTTAGGGGCTATGTGTTTTAGATTAGGGTTGTGTGGATTCAAATACAACTTCTTTATTTGTGTTATCAGTACTTATATATATAATTAATTGAATTATCATTACTTATTATATAATTAATGAATCCCAATAATGTCTATATATATATGATCGATATAGGCCATATATATTAATTGGGGTTATATAATCTAGGGTTTACTAGCTATATATAGCAAGGTTTTATTAGATTGGGTTATTAATTAGCTTGGGGTTATGTGTTTTAACGAGGGTTTGATTATCTAATTAAGGTTAGTTTTCTATATATATACGATTTAGGGTTTAGGGTTAATGGCACATATATTTAATTAGAGGACCGCGAGGACCCCTGGCCTGCTTGAAGCGCAATTAAGGGTCGTAGTTGGCCTATAGCTAGCTATATAGGTTTTATGGTTTATTTAGAGGGTTTATGTGTTAGGGTTAATTATAACTTATTGTGAATTAAATTACAACTTTTTATTAGTGTGCTACACAATTAATCAAAACTCTAGCTAGATCGATCGAGTGTGCACAGACATGCACTATTAGAGGCACCCGCCTTTGTGCGTAAAGTGCAAGCATAATGTGTGTCGTTGCGCTGGCCACACCAATCGATAAAGAGAGAGATAAAGATGAGAGATTATTGAAATCGCCAAGAATGTTCAAATATATATATATATATATATATATATATATATATATATATATATATATATATATATATGCATGCATGGTAGGCCATGCATGCATGCACACTAATTATATATATATATTGTGAGGCAACTTAATCAAATGTACGTGTTTTTCATTCGAAAACTTGTCAAAATTCAAGTTAATTAATTTATCGGCGCTAATTAGTTGGTCGCCTGGTTGATGCACAATTAAGTGTCGTTGGCCTATATATATGTAGGGTTTAATTAGGGTTTAGTGTTTAGTGTTTAGGGTGTACGTTTAGGGTTTAGGGTTTAGGGTGTTTAGGGATTAGGGTTTAGGGTTTTAGGGTTGTATGGTTTAAGGTTTAGGGATCATCGATCGAGTGCACACACACATTATTAGAGGCACCCGTGCCTTTGCGCATAAAGTGCATGCGTATATAAGTGTGTTTTTTGGCCACCAACGATATATAGATCGAGAGATAGAATGAACTATATATATATCCCCAAGAATATATTCAAATATATATATTGAAATATATGCACGAATGATATGCAAGCTAGGTATGCCATGCGCGCATGCACACTAATTATATATATATTATGAGACAACTTAATCAAATGTGTTTTCATTCGATAGAACTTGTCAAAAATCAAGTTAATTAATTTATTAGCGCTAATTAGTTGGTCGCCTGCTTGATGCGCAATTAGGGTGTGTGGCCTAGGGTTAGGGTTTAGGGTTTAGGGTTTAGTGTTTAGGGTTTAGGGTGTAGTGTTTAGGGTTTAGGGTCTAGGGTTTAGGGTTTAGTGTTTACATTGTTTAGGTTGTACGTTTAGGGTATAATTAGGGATTAGGGTTTTAGGGTTTAAGGTTTAGGGATCATCGATCGAGTGCACACACACATTATTAGAGGCACCCGCGCCTTTGCGCATAAAGTGCATGCGCGTATATATACAAGTGTGTTTCTGTTGACCACCAAAACCCACCGGCGAGCAGCAACGGGCAACACGTAGAGCCGGGAGGCTCCCAGGACTGCTGGTGGGCCCTGGTCCCTCGGGCGACGGCCCGCAATGCTCCGGCACGCATGTCCGATGCTGATGCAAGGGCGTGCCACCTGACCTATACCTGGTCAGGAAGGTGATAGATTGCTTCGACTAGTTTCCTGCATGGCATACACGTAAACATTAAATATGAGCATCGATCGGCTCTCAGGTTATCCTGTGAATCAGCTCATGGAGCCGATCCACCCATGATTCGTATTGGATCTACGATAACATGGTGGTCCTGCTTGATCAATACTAAGCTAAAACGATCTACGACGATTTAGGGTTTTCACCACATAACCGGAACGTCTTGCGCGTAATTGAGCCTGGCAGGTACGAAAGATGACGGAAAACCAACCCTAGAAAAGGCCTAAAAACCAACATGAAGTTGATCCTCGGAACATCCCTTCTAGGATCAGCAAACCGTACCTCACGCACTACTGGATCCTTCAACCCGTTTGCAAGGCCTAACCATATGGATATCAAACTAATCCTTGAAGAGCAAGGAACAACCGTAACAGATCGAATCTACCAAATAAAGACTAAGCAAGGTGCTGCCCTTACACCTAAGATAGATGTAAGGACAGCTAGATATCTAGGGATAGCATAACTAAGCAAATACATCAAGAAAGTACCGATGCTAACCCTAAAGTATCTACGATAACGGTGTTGCTCGCCATCAAAAAGGCTTCAGTACGAGCAACACATGAACAACGCATAAACAAGATACTGCCTAGATCGCAAGATGCGATCTAGGCAGCATATCACCCGGAAGAAACCCTCGAAACAAGGGGTGGCGATGCGCCTAGATTGGTTTGTTGTGAACGTGATCATCCTTTTTTCTCAATAACCCTAGATACATATTTATAGTCCGTAGACTCTCTAACTTGGGAATAATCCCAACCGTGTACGAGCTAAACTCTACTTTTAATTCTAACCGACACGTAACCTACTATAATTTACAGATACACGGGCAATCTAGCCCAAACTCTTGCACGAGGCCGATTCATGAATATTTCCCGTGTATATTCTCCAAGCCCATCTCAATCACGGCCCACCTCTGATTCGGTTAACATCTGGTGATAACACATGCCCCCCTGGTTTTGGAAATGATAATTCCAAAACCACTCTGTTTTTTCTTCGTTGGGTCATGTCGTGGCAGAGCAGAACCGTCGCAGTATCCTTTCATCATGATGCCTTGCCTTCTCAACTTCTCTGCACGATTTGACAGTTTTTGGCACCACTTCCTCGGAAACTTCTGTAGCATTAAATCTCAACTATATCCCCTTTATTTAACCGCGTCGAACAGTTCGCCTCTTCATCCTCTTGCTCTGTACTAGCCATCGGCAAAAAACCCCCTTCCTCTGTAGCCATGTCTTCCTCTTCCTCCTCCTCCGCCTCGTCAGGTCTCTCTTTCCAGTCCTCCTCCTCCAGCGAGCCGATACCAGAACACGACCTGATGGCGCAATACGAGAAGGAGGCTCCCGAGCATTGGGACGATGAAGAGTGGGACTTCACCGTCAGGGTGAACGACGACCTACCCCTGGCCGCCGTCGGGTCAGACGACGACCTATCCCTGACCGACGGGGAGGCGGACCTCCGGTTCCTCGTCGACGGGGAATTGGAGGGAGAGAGCGAGGACGACCTCTACTCCTGGGCCAGCTTCACCTCCTACGACGAGGAGGAGGAAGAGGAGGAGGATGACTCCTCCTCGGACGAATACCCACCAGCAAAGCGCTTCCGCGCTTGGTCGGAGGACGAAGACGACGATGATGATGAGGACGAAGAAGCCCCTGCCGAGGGCTACGGCAGCAGCGACGAGGAGCTCGCCGGAAGCAGCGCCGACGGCAGCTACAACGGCGACGACGAGGCCAGCGACGGCCCTTAGAATAGGAACTACTAGTATAGGACTAGTAGAAGTGCTTGAGCAATCGGCTCTTCTTTTGTTCTTCCTTCCTTGAGCAATCGGCTCTTCATTGTAAAAAACCCCCTTTATTAATGAAGAAGTGTTTCCAATTGATCTTGCCGATAGTCAAAGTCAGTCAACTCTCAAAGAGCCGATGGCATCACATCGGCCTTTACCATAAAACGCGAGTAAGGCCAAATCAGTTGCCTATTCAAATGGTAACCTGCAACCTTCATCTGAGAGAGTAAACTCAGATCCCCAAATCGTCGCTCGAACAGATCCAACTCACGACCACACGAATCTCAGATCTCAACCGCGCCAAATCAACTCCGCAGCGAATCCAATGGCGGAATCATCCAACGCCAACGCTACGGTCGCCGGTCTGAAGGTAATCCTTAACCGCTCCTCGCCATCCGAGTAAGTGTTAGGATTAACAGCAAACACCTGAATTAATGTCCTATTTCGTTATTAATTTTAGGTTTCAGACATTGCTGCCGCATCCTTCTCTCCCAAATTCTCTTTGTCTTGGTCCCCGTTCTTCCGAGAGTCCTGCCCATTTAATTTCATGCGAGGCCAATAGAATTCCCTTCGTAAACCAGAATTTAGATCTGACTTCTTGGGCCGACTGCCTATGAGCCTGGCCTAATCCTCCTGAGGGTTGGGTGGCATGGTACAGTAGAGTATCCAAAACTCACCATGCCACATGGGAAACTATAGGGATAGCCGATGCTTTGTCATTATCATTGTCTCCCCTTGAGAAGAACGAGAACCTTCTGAAAACCATCGGCTACTTTTGGTCTGATGCACTGAATTGCTTCATGTTTGGCCATGGCCCCATGACACCAACTCTGCTAGACGTGGCCATGATCACAGGTCTAGACATTGCATCCCCAAGCCCTTCTGCTTTTATGCTGCCAAAGGTTCCTTTCACCCTCTCGTCCAAAACAGAGTGTACAAGCTGGGGTGACTACCTTAGACGTTACATGAAAACCAAAGGCCCTGTGACAGAGAAAGAACACACGGCCTTCCTGAACTTCTGGTTGGAACACTTCATATTCTGTGGCCCTTCACTCGCCCCAACCAAGAATTACCTTTCCCTGGCCTATGAACTTGCCAAAGGCACTCAGCTTGGCATCGGCAAACTATTCCTTGGAGAGGTCTATCGATCTCTCCAAGCGATGTCTGTCATTGTTCTCCCAAAGACGGTTAAAACAGGAGGCCCCTGGTGGTTTATTCAGCTATGGGCTCAGCTGTACTTCCAAAACCAGATCCCAAACTCTCCACCTTTGGCCACTTGCACCTTCCCAGATGCTAATGGGAAGCAGATCCGATGCACTAGCTACGGCCAAGCTCTATATAGCCTTCCGGGCAGCAAACTGATCCCTAAGGAAGCATCGAGTGGTTCAGATTTTCTTCCAAGGCCTGGACAATCCTGTTCTTTCCTTACACCGAATAAATTTTGAAAATCCGTCTCCTTCAGGCTAGATAGCTTTGCCGATGACCTAGCACTCGGCACTTATATTCCATTATGATCCGTCCCTGCTTCCTTCCGGTTGGCATGAGCACCTCTAACGGGATCATCAAACCTGGTTATGAGTCTTACCAGCCGGTCGTAGTAGCCGGCAGTTTGGTCTTGGGCGGTGTCTCCACACTTCTTCCTTCACCACTTGACAGAAAGTAGAGCCGAGTTGCCTGATATCCTCACCGGCCAAAGGTGTTACTCCTTCTTTGATGCTCTAGCAATTCCAATCCCTCACAACCTCCATTTCATCTCGTCAACCGATGGCTTTGAGACCTGGTGGTCAATGTGGAAGACCCACGCCTTCAGGAGAGCTCTAGGACCGTTGCTGAAACAACTTGATGCTGAATATGATATCCCTGCAGAACAGGTACCACCACTCACAAATTTCTTGCAGTGGCTCATAATGATTGTTTGTAACCTGGTTCTGTTTCCTTGCAGCAACAAGATGGTCCAGAACCTGTACATGAGGATGGCTCCTCCTTCAAGTTCCTTCCCCCGGCTCCAGTGGTTCTCTTCTGCAAGAGCTCACCATCCTTGAAGAAGGTTGTGATGCAGAGTCAGCCGATTCCGCCAAAATCGGCTCCTAAGAGCACAGCATCTTCTGGGCCAGCTGCCCCCCCCGGGCCTCAATCAAGGCGAGAAAAGCAGTAAGGAAAGTAGCTGCCAGGAAGACCTTGAAGCGCCAAAACCTATTCCCGCTCAAGAAAGTTTGCACGTAAGCTGATCCATGCCTTGGTTAATCTCATCTATCCTTCCAGGTTTCTGCAACATGCTTGTATTTCTTTCACAGGCCTCTACTGAAGAAAACTCTAGCGAGGAGACACAGTCCAGTCGAGAGAATTCGAGCTCGGGCGACTCTGGGAAAACCACCACGCAGAGCCAGCCAGACTTGCCGCCGTCGGCTTCCAAGAAAAGGTCAGCTCCTGAACCTGCTTCCTCCCAAGCTCCAATCAAAACAGGGCTACGCACAAAGAGCCGATGCGTCAAGAGAGCTCGCAAAGAACCGCAAGCTTCTTCACCAAGCCAGGAGGTTTCAAATGTAATTATTCCCCCTGGCTCATATTTCATACCAACCCATCGTTACTCGCATCGGCTAACCACTTCCTTTGTAGACTGATGACACCTCTAGTGGGGACGTCGAGGAGGTACTGATGCCATCCGCCACCCTGGATCTAGCAACCTCAAAGAGCGTGGCTGACAAGGTGGCCAACCTAGCCAAGCCCACAGAAAAACCGATCACCACAACATCGGCTGTCCCTCCGGTCTTAGGAGAGGTACACTCCATTCCCTTGGCCCTACCCTTTTCTTTTGCTGCATACTGACGCTGTTCTTGTTTGTCTGTCAGGGTTATGACCTCTCAAGCTTGCTGACGTTCGACCCTGAGTCCATCGAACCAACTATTTCCAGGGCCAGTGAAGAGCCAAGACCCAGCACTACCCATGGACAACTCCAGCGTCTCAGGGCTTTGCTCTCCTCTTCAATTGAGACATTGATTGAAAACCCCGAGGAAGTAAAGGGCATTCTTGAAGACATTCAGCCCCATCTCCCGGTGACACTTCAGGTGAAACTCTGGCCAGTTGTGACTCTGTCAGCCTTCAGGTCAAGGGTGAAGTTGGCTCGTCAGAGAATTGACCTTCGCCACGCCCAGCTCCCGTTGAAAGCCGATATTGCAGACAAGTGTCAACGGCTTAATGAGAAAAAGGCTGCCTTGGACACCAAAACTGACACTTCTGTCAGCAGTACCGAACTTGAGACCCTGCACAAGGAACTGGAGAACCTTGAAGAGAGGGTCAGGGTAACCAAACAGCTTATCCAAGATAAGGAAGCTCTTATTGCCCGCTCCCGGAGGACGAGAGGCCTCAAAGCTGAACGAAGGCGATCGGCCGAATCGCTCCCTGAACAGCCAGCTGGTGACAGGCAGAGGACGAGGATGATGAGGCCGAGATCGCCGAGGTGGGTGTCCGTGCTGACGCCCTCCATGCCCTTAGTGTATTCCTTCAGTAGAGCCTCTCTTTGTAATCTGATAAGTGCTGATAACTGCTCAATCGAGCTTGTTCCTCTAGAGTCGATGGCTATGCATCGGCTTTTTTTATTCTGAAGTCGATGTCTGTGCATCGGCTGTACTTGTATCCATATTTCTAAAGTCGATGTCTGTGCATCGGCTGTGATTTGTATGTACATTTTTTTGGCCGATTTTTTATGCGTCGGCCTCCATATTTCACTGTCCATGTATGCTCCGTTTAGGTGCCCCCGAGCCGAATCTTTCAAGTAATTGAAGATATCGGCTCTCCAGTCATCCTGTCTGTATGGCTTGATGAACCCGGCATCCAACACTTTCTTGATTTCTTCTAGAATATCGGCCTTCATTTGACGTGTACGTTGTTGGAACGGCCGAAATCCTTTCTTGAGAGGGAGCCGATGCTCAATTATGCTCCTGTCCAACCCATGCCTCTCTGTGTAATCCCATGCAAAGCAATCTGGGTATTCTTTCAACAGAGCTATCATCAGGCTCCTCATATGCGGATCTAACTTTTTGCTGATAAAATTTGGTCGTGGCTTATCCCCAGGACCAATGTCAACCTCTTTTAGCTCATCAGCCGATGTAAACCCATACCCTAGCTTTCCGTCACCTGTTAGATCGATGCTCAACACAGGCAAAACGTATGGCAAGGATAATATGGGCCGATTGCTGGAATCGGCCCCCATTTTAATTGCATTGCTCAATGAAGGTTTACATCTTGTTCGTGTTCTACTATATCTACGTGACATGCTTGAGTTGAGATCATTGCTTCTTATTTTTTGGGGCCGATCGCAGGGATCGGCCTTGTCACGTACGTCCATAGACTTTGCTCTTGCTATACTGTCAGGCCGGTGGATAAGACCAGCCTCACCCCGTTTTGTGTCACTTCGATGCGTTCACAGCCGTCCAAACTGACTCCAGAGAGTGGCTCTTGGTCTACCGCATCCCAAATGTTCATGCCAGCCATTGAGATTTCGGCTGAGTCATCTGCATGGACGACCTCAACTTCATCTCCATCCCACTGTATGAAGCATTGGTGCATTGTGGACGGAATGCAGCAGTTGGTGTGAATCCAATCCCTCCCTAGCAGGATAGCGTAGGTGCTTTTGCTGTCGACGATGAAGAATGACGTGGGAATGTTTTTCGGCCTACAGTCGGATCCACGCTCAGAACGCCTTGCGCTTCGATGCTTGCCATTGAAATCGCTCAATGTGACGTTAGTTTTGATCAGATCCGCGCTAGAGCGTCCCAGGCGATGTAGCATGGAGTATGGCATTATATTGACTGTCGCTCCTGTGTCAACCAGCATCTTGTTGACAGGCTGCCCGTTGATATAACCTTTCAAGTACAGGGCCTTCAAGTGTCTGTAGCTCCTTTCTCGCGGCTTTCAAAGATAACGGCCGTGGGCCGCGATCAAGTTGTGCTACAGATGCCTCTTCTGGTCTTGGAGCACAAAACTCCGACGGAAGTATGAACACCATGTTTGTGCCAGCCAATGCCTTATCATCGGCTTTCTTTGGTTTGGGGCGCCATTCTTTCTTCTGTGGACGACCCTCCTTGTCCAAAGTTTGCTGAATTTTCGCGGCCAGATCGGGCCGCGCCTTCCTCAGCGTGTGCAGGTATAACCTCTCGGCTTCCTCCAAGCTACGTAGCCGCTGAACCTGCGGCTTTGAGAGTGGCTGAGTCCATCAGGGCACCACCTTGGCCGGTGGTATCTATCTTCTTCTTCTTCTAACTCCTCGAGATCTTCCACTCGAGAGGACTCAGCTTGTTTGTTCCGAGATGGGAGAGGCCCTAGACGTTTGAACAGTGACACGTCTCCTGCGTCCTTCTTCTTTGGTCTACATTCTGGGCAGCTTTCGATTGTAGGCAATCGGCTCATTCCTGAATCCCAGCAGTGTCTAAAGAAAGGACAATCCCAGTGTCGGTCCATGTCTTCTTGCTCCCTTGACCTGCCCTTAGCGCGGCGCTCATATCCTTCGTCGTCTCCATCATACCGATGATACTTTCTGTCGTTGTTGTTAGGCCGACGATCTCTTTCGTCAGCCGTGTCATACCGCGGCGTTGGTCATACTGACGCTCATATTTGTTAAGAAGGTGCTCGGAGAGTGGTCGTTGATACCGCACGCTTCTTACTTGTTCCTCGGTGACATACCGTTTGTCATCATATCGGGGCCGGTCGCGCCGGCCTCCTCCTTTTCCTTACCACGAGAACGACTGCTCTCTTCTTTGTCCTTGCCAGGGTGGTATACAGGCCATGTTAATGAACGAGAAATCTGGCTGGCGTCTCACGAGATGATTGCACTCCACCATGTTAACGGCAGGAAACGGTTGCGTGTCAACTTTCATGGCATATTGGCTGAAAATCAGACGGCCTTGTTCTATCGCCATTTGGATCTGCTGACGCAACACTTTGCAGTCGCTGGTGGTATGGGTGAACGAGTGGTGCCACTTGCAGTATGGCCTTCCGTCCATCTCTTGGGCCGTAGGGATTCTATGGCTTTCGGGTAACTTTAGCTGCTTCTCCTTAAGCAAAAGATCGAAAATCTGCTCAGCTTTGCTCAAGTCAAACCCTTTTAGGGACCTTGTGGTTTAACCCTTGGCACGGGGTTTCCCAAAGCCCATTCAGCACGGCCACTTCTGATCTCCTGCCGAGTTCATCTCTTCTACCTCGACCAGGCTTACGGGCGTTTGAATTTGTCAGTACAGTGCATACAATGATAGCTTCTGAACCATATGCGCCGGTGAAGTGTACTCCGCTTGGGAAGCCATGTCCTTGATCGGCGAAGACTTACCACTGCCGGATCAGCTGCTTCTTTCTCATTCAAACGAGCCGAATAGCATCGGTTCCTTACAGTCTGAGCGCTGAATCGCACCGTCTCTCCGCCTCTGTCGCACTGTGCCAAATCGGCAATCCAGCCTCGGAAGCCTACGAGTGATATTGTATCAGCTCCACGTCCATCTCTCCACGCCGATCGCACTTTACGTGCTAAGGCACTGTGCCAAATATGTGCTGGAAAAATTGAGCTGCTCGAGCCCCACGACGTTTGATCTGGCTCAAGCTGTGGCAGCGTCGGTGGCTAAAGCTTACATTGTGAGAGTGTATCGCTTAGAAAATTGACTTACAGCCCTGCCTCTTTGGCAGCGAATCATTGGTATCAGGTGCGCTCACTGCTTGGTCCCATAGAGCTTTCTGATAGCCCAGTCCAACTCTTGCAGGGCGAGGGACACCGCCGATACATTGCGGTGGCATTTGGGGCTCACGTGAATTGAGCTAGGCCTGATCGTTTGCTCAGCCGATATTGCCTCAACTGCACGCGATCCTCCTCCCTCAAGATTCCTCCCCGTGGGCTGCTGAATTCCATTGCTGGTGGCATGCGCCAGCCAATCGTCTCCTGATATGTGGCAGAAATTCCTCTTGTGACTCAAGAAATTCCCCACATGCAAATCTGGTTCGTATTTGCATACATGCACGTGTATCCATGCAGGATTTCTTTAGGCGGTTCCAGCATGAACTAGTAATTGATGGCGTGTAACTCACACGTTCGTTGGGAACCCCAAGAGGAAGGTATGATGCGCACAGCAGCAAGTTTTCCCTCAGAAAGAAACCAAGGTTTATCGAACAGGGAGGCAAAAGCACGTTGAAGGTTGATGGCGGCGGGATGGGTGCGGCGCAACACCGGGGATTCCGGCGCCAACGTGGAACCTGCACAACAATCAAAGTACTTTGTCCCAACGTGAGGTTGTCAATCTCACCGGCTTGCTGTAACAAAGGATTAACCGTATTGTGTGGAAGATGATTGTTTGCAGAAAACAGTAAAACAATATTACGTAGATTGTATTTCAGTAAAGAGAATTGGACCGGGGTCCCACAGTTCACTAGAGTGTCTCTCCCATAAGACAAAAAGCATGTTGGGTGAACAAATTACAGTTGGGCAATTGACAAATAAAGAGGCATGACCATGCACATACATATCATGATGAGTATAGTGAGATTTAATTGGGCATTACGACAAAGTACAGAGACCGCCATCCAACTGCATCTATGCCTAAAGAGTCCACCTTGAGTTATCATCCGAACCCCCTCCGTATATTAAGCAGCAGACAATTGCATTAAGTATGGTGTAATGTAATCAACAACTACATCCTTAGACATAGCATCAATGTTTTATCCCTAGTGGCAACAGCACAACACAACCTTAGAACTTCTGTCCCAGATTCAATACGAGGCATGAACCCACTATCGAGCATAAATACTCCCTCTTGGAGTTACAAGCATCTACTTGGCCAGAGCATCTACTAGTAACGGAGAGCATGCAAGATCATAAACAACACATAGATATAACTTTGATAATCAACATAACAAGTATTCTCTATTCATCGGATCCCAACAAACGCAACATATAGAATTGAGATAGATGATCTTGATCATGTTAGGCAGCTCACAAGATCCGACAATGATAGCACAATGGGGAGAAGACAACCATCTAGCTACTGCTATGGACCCATAGTCCAGGGGGTAGACTACTCACACATCACACCGGAGGCGACCATGGCGGCGTAGAGTCCTCCGGGAGATGATTCCCCTCTCCGGCAGGGTGCCGGAGGCGATCTCTGGATCCCCCGAGATGGGATCGGCGTTGGCGGCGTCTGGAAGGTTTTCCGTATCGTGGCTCTCGGTTCGGGGTTTCGTCACGGAGGCTTTAGTAGGCGGAAGGGCAAGTCGGGAGGGGGCACGGGGCCCCACACCCAGGGCGGCGCGGCCAAGGGGGGCGCCGCCCTAGGGTTTGGGCACCCTGTGGCCCACCGTTCGTCTTCGGACTTGGAAGCTTGTGGCAAAATAGGCCCCTGAGCGTTGATTTCGTCAATTCAGAATATTTCCTTACTAGGATTTCTGAAACCAAAAGCAACGAAAAAAAAGCAACGGCATGGCATCTTGTTAATAGGTTAGTTCCAGAAAATGCACGAATATGACATAAAGTGTGCATAAAACATGTAGATAACATCAATAATGTGGCATGGAACATAAGAAATTATCGATACGTTGGAGACATATCAGCATCCCCAAGCTTAGTTACTGCTCATCCCGAGCGGGTAAAACGATAACAGATAATTTCTGGGTGACATGCCATCATAACCTTGATCATACTGTTTGTAAAGCATATGTAGTGAATGCGCGATCAAAACAATGTTTATGACATGAGTAAACAAGTGAATCATATAGCAAAGACTTTTCATGAATAGCACTTCAAGACAAGCATCAATTAAGTCTTGCATAAGAGTTAACTCATAAAGCAATAATTCAAAGTAAAGGCATTGAAGCAACACAAAAGAAGATTAAGTTTCAGCGGTTGCTTTCAACTTATAACATGTATATCTCATGGATATTGTCAACATAGAGTAATATAATAAGTGCAATAAGCAAATATGTAGGAATCAATGCACAGTTCACACAAGTGTTTGCTTCTTGAGGTGGAGAGAAATAGGTGAACTGACTCAACATTGAAAGTAAAAGATGGTCCTCCATAGAGGAAAAGCATCGATTGCTATATTTGTGCTAGAGCTGGATTTTGAAAACATGAAACAATTTTGTCAACGGTAGTAATAAACCATATGTATATGTAAAGTATATCTTACAAGTTGCAAGCCTCATGCGTAGTATACTAATAGTGCGCACCTTGTCCTAATTAGCTTGGACTACGGATCATCACAATGCACATGTTTTGACCAAGTGTCACAAAGGGGTACCTCTATGCCGCCGTACAAAGGTCTAAGGAGAAAGCTCGCATTGGATTCTCGCTAGTGATTATTCTTCAACTTAGACATCCATGCGGGGACACTTGAGGAGATAATGGACTCCTCTTTTATGCATAAGCATGTAACAACAATTAATAATTTTCTCATTTGAGATTGAGGATATTTGTCCAAAACTGAAACTTCCACCATGGATCATGGCTTTAGTTAGCGGCCCAATGTTATTCTCTAACAATATGCATGCTTAACCATAAGGTGGTAGATCTCTCTTTACTTCAGACAAGACGGACATGCATAGCAACTCACATTAAATTCAACAATGAATAGTTGATGGCGTCCCCAGTGAACATGGTTATCGCACAACAAGCAACTTAATAAGAGATAAAGTGCATAATTACATATTCAATACCACAATAGTTTTAAGCTATTTGTCCCATGAGCTATATATTGCAAAGGTGAATGATGGAATTTTAAAGGTAGCACTCAAGCAATTTACTTTGGAATGGCGGAAAATACCATGTAGTAGGCAGGTATGGTGGACACAAATGGCATAGTGGTTGGCTCAAGTATTTTGGATGCATGAGAAGTAATCCCTCTCGATACAAAGTTTAGGCTAGCAAGGCTTATTTGAAACAAACACAAGGATGAACCGGTGCAGCAAAACTCACATAAAAGACATATTGAAAACATTATAAGACTCTACACCGTCTTCCTTGTTGTTCAAACTCAATACTAGAAATTATCTAGACCTTAGAAAACCAAATATGCAAACCAAATTTTAGCATGCTCTATGTATTTCTTCATTAATGGTTGCAAAGCATATGATGCAAGAGCTTAAACATGAGCACAACAATTGCCAAGTATCACATTACCCAAGACATTATAGCAAATTACTACATGTATCATTTTCCAATTCCAACCATATAACAATTTAACGAAGGAGAAACTTCGCCATGAATACTATGAGTAGAAACCAAGGACATACTTGTCCATATACAATACGGAGCGTGTCTCTCTCCCATAAAGTGAATGCTAGGATCATTTTATTCAAACAAAACAAAAACAAAAACAAAGCGCTCCAAGAAAAGCACATAAGATGTGATGGAATAAAAATATAGTTTCGGGAGAACCTGATAATGTTGTCGATGAAGAAGGGGATGCCTTGGGCATCCCAAGCTTAGATGGAGTCTTCTTAGAATATGCAGGGGTGAACCACGGGGCATCCCCTTAGAGCTTTCACTCTCCTTGATCATGTTGCATCATACTCTCTTGATCTGAAAACTTCCTCCACACCAAACTCAAACAACTTATTAGAGAGGTTAGTGCAATAAAAATTAACATATTCAGAGGTGACACAATCATTCTTAACACTTCTGGACATTGCATAATGCTACTGGACATTAGTGGATCAAAGAAATTCATCCATCATAGCAAAAGAGGCAATGCGAAATAAAAGGCAGAATCTGTCAAAACAGAACAGTTCGTATTGAATTTTAAAATGGCACCAGACTTACTCAAATGAAAATGCTCAAATTGAATGAAAGTTGCGTACATATCTGAGGATCATGCACGTAAATTGGCTTAATTTTCTGAGCTACCTACAGAGAGGTAGACCCAGATTCGTGACAGCAAAGAAATCTGGAACTGCGCAGTAATCCAAATCTAGTACTTACTTTTCTATCAACGGCTTAACTTGGCACAACAAATCACAAAACTAAGATAAGGAGAGGTTGCTACAGTAGTAAACAACTTCCAAGACTCAAAATAAAAACAAAGTACTGTAGGTAAAAAAAAAACATGGGTTGTCTCCCATAAGCGCTTTTCTTTAACGCCTTTCAGCTAGGCGCAGAAAGTGTGTATCAAGTATTATCGGAGAGTGGTGTATCGTTATTATGAGCTTCCCCATCCGCAGTGGTACTAAGGGCTTTGTCAATTTTAGGCCTATAATAATACTTCTTTGGTTTAGGCACTTTAGAGACATACATAAACTTTTGCTCCTTACCCACATAAGCTTTCTCCTTATATTTAAGAGAAGAAAATGTTGAACCCAAGGTTCCCATAGCCTTTTCAAGTTCATCAATCCTATTGATTTGATCATCATGGACAACACAAGTTCCTAGGACACTAATTCTTTCATCAATTCCTCCTAAGGATTTATCAAGTTCATCAGTTTTATCAAGTAACATTTCCAATTCAGCTTCAATACTTGGAAAATTTTTCTCTATAGTTTCCAATTTTTTCATAACATCTTCAAGAGAGATTTCAGTTTTAACTTTATCAGCAGGTATTCCAAATAAACTCTCAATAATGCAACTAGCTTCTAATGCAGGGAGTTAGGAAGTCACCTTTTGTGAGACTATCAAGAACATATCTATTCCAGCTAGAGATGCCAACATAAAAATTCTGAGTAAAATAATGGTGGAGTGTTTCTTAGTGCATCTATTATGGGCATCACTAATTCTATACCAAGCATCTCTCAAACATTCTCCCCCTCGTTGCTTAAATGTACGAACTTCAACTTCGGATTACTCATTTTAGTAGTAGTAAATAAAGCAAACTAGATAAAGTAAATGCAAGTAACTAATTCTTTTGTGTTTTTGATATAGCAAACAAGATAGCAAATAAAGTAAAACTAGCAACTAATTTTTTGTATTTTGATTTAGTGCAGCAAACAAAGTAGTAAATAAAACTAAGCAAGACAAAAACAAAGTAAAGAGATTGAGAAGTGGAGACTCCCCTTGCAGCGTGTCTTGATCTCCCGAGCAACGGCGCCAGAAGAGCTTGATGGCGTGTAACTCACACGTCGTTGGGAACCCCAAGAGGAAGGATGATGCCACGGCGACAAGTTTTCCCTCGAGAAAGAAACCAAGGTTTATCGAACCGGGAGGAGCCAAGAAGCACGTTGAAGGTTGATGGCGGCGGGATGTAGTGCGGCGCAACACCAGGGATTCGGCGCCAACGTGGAACCTGCACAACACAACAAAAGTACTTGTCCAACGAAGCAGTGAGGTTGTCAATCTCACCCGCTTCTTGTAACAAAGGATTAACCGTATTGTGTGAAGATGATTGTTTGGAGAAAAAAAAACAGTATTGCAGAGATTGTATTTCATAAAGAGAATGGACCGGGGTCCACAGTTCACTAGAGGTGTCTCTCCCATAAGACAAACAGCATGTTGGGTGAACAAATTACAGTTGGGCAATTGACAAATAAAGAGGGCATGACCATGCACATACATATCATGATGAGTATAGTGAGATTTAATTGGGCATTACGACAAAGTACATAGACATGCCATCCATGCATCTATGCCTAAAAGTCCACCTTCAGGTTATCATCCGAACCCCTCCAGTATTAAGTTGCAAAGCAACAGACAATTGCATTAAGTATGAATGCGTAATGTAATCAACAACTACATCCTTAGACATAGCATCAATGTTTTATCTAGTGGCAACAGCACAACACAACCTTAGAACTTTCGTCACCTCCCAGGTGTCAATGCGGGCATGAACCCACTATCGAGCATAAATACTCCCTCTTGGAGTTACAAGCATCTACTTGGAGCATCTACTAGTAACGGAGAGCATGCAAGATCATAAACAACACATAGATATAACTTTGATAATCAACATAACAAGTATTCTCTATTCATCGGATCCCAACAAACGCAACATATAGAACGAGATAGATGATCTTGATCATGTTAGGCAGCTCACAAGATCCGACAATAGCACAATGGGGAGAAGACAACCATCTAGCTACTACTATGGACCCATAGTCCGGTGAGACTACTCACATCACACCGGAGGCGACCATGGCGGCGTAGAGTCCTCCGGGAGATGATTCCCTCTCGGCAGGTGCGGGAGCGTCTCTGGATCCCCCGAGATGGGATCGGCGTTGGCGGCGTCTGGAAGGTTTCCGTATCGTGGCTCTCGGTGCTGGGGTTTCGTCACGGAGGCTTTAAGTAGGCGGAAGGGCAAGTCGGGGGGGGCACGGGGCCCCACCCCACAGGCGGCGCGGCCAAGGGGGGCCGCGCCGCCCTAGGGTTGGGCACTGTGGCCCCACTTGTTTCGTCTTCGGACTTACGGCTTTGTGGCAAAATAGCCCACGGGCGTTGATTCGTCCAATTCCGAGAATATTTCCTTACTAGGATTTCTGAAACCAAAAGCAAGAAACAAGCTGGCATGGCATCTTGTTAATAGGTTAGTTCCAGAAAATGCACGAATATGACATAAAGTGTGCATAAAACATGTAGATAACATCAATAATGTGGCATGGAACATAAGAAATTATCGATACGTTGGAGACGTATCAGTAATCAGCAGGATCACCTCCAATCTTGTAGACGATGAACGCCGGTGAACCCGGCAGCTCTGGAGCTGCTAGCGAACGCACTTGTGGTGCAGTGTGAGCGGTATCTCTCCTTGGTGAGTCCCTAGTGTAGGTCTGACGATGCGATGCTTCATGATTTCTGGACCACGCGAGCGCTTGCGCGCGTTCACCAGGCTATCGGAATGACGGTGTAGCGAATGAGCTACCATGTAGTTAACTTCCTAGCGTAGAGCTCTGGTGCGTTCTTCTGAAGAAGTAGAGATCCACTTCATCGAGAGCACCTTCGGGAGAACCCTTTCCACCTAATGCCGTGTGAGCGGGTCCTGGGAAAGAGCCGATGAGGTCGGCAAGACTTTGATCTCGTCATACTTCTTCTTGTACTCCTCGGTCAGATCTTCGTACGTGACTGGTTCTTCCGCCATCTCGATGCAGATGTTGATCTTTGATGGTGAAGAACGTCCCGTGCCAGAATGTGTTGACCACCAAAACCCACCGGCGAGCAGACGGGCAACACGGAGAGCCGGGAGGCTCCCAAGACTGCTGGTGGGCCCTGGTCCCTCGGGCGACGACCCGCAATGCTCCGGCGCATGCGTCGATCTTGGTGCAGGCGTGCCACGACTATACAGTCGGGAAGGTGATGGATTGCTTCGACTAGTTTCCTGTAGCACACGTAAACATTAAATACGAGCCTCGATCGGCTCTCAGGTTATCTGTGAATCGGCTCATGGAGCCGATCCACCCATGATTCGTATTGGATCTACGATAACATGGTGGTCTGCTTGATCAATACTAAGCTAAACGATCTACGACGATTTAGGGTTTTCACCACATAACCGGAACGTCTTGCACGTAATTGAGCTGCAGGTACGAAAGATGACGGAAAACCAACCCTAGAAAAGGCCTAAAAACCAACATGAAGTTGATCCTCGGAACATCCCTTCTAGGATCAGCAAACCGTATGTCACACCCCAACTTTTGCAACCTTGTTTAGTTGTCCTGAGTGCAAAAATTAGGGGAACAAAAACTTTTTCTGCAAACTAATTAAGATGAATTGCCTTGATGTTTTGTTAATGAATTGTTTTGATCTGTTGGTAGATGAATTGTCTTGTTTTGCTTGTTGAAGTTTTGTCTTGAGCTACCTCTAAGAACAACATCTCTAGTGGTAAAACAAACAACTCACCTAATAAAACACATGTGTGACTTAGGAAGAGTTGTTATCCTTCTTACTACATCAAACCTTCTCTACTCATGGCAACATGAGTGTGCCTACTTAGAATTAATCCTTGTGGTATAATCTAGCTCAACCCATCCTTGTTTCAAAACCTGTGATCATCTATGCCTTACTACATCCTTTTGTCATACCCTAGTCCAGAACCCTAAAACATCACAAAAATTGGCTAAGTCCTAAATCTGTTTCCAGGTTCCATTTTGGAGCCCCTAGATTAAGCTACCCCTTGCCATCCAAGGCAATGCACCTAGCCCTAGACCTACCTTGTCATTAGCACTTCACAGTCATGTCCTTGCCTTGAACCAAATCACTCTTATACCCACTTATCCCTGATGGTTTTGAGGCCAAGTCAAAACTCTGTTTTTGGCAGGCTTAAAATATTCAAACTTTGGCAGTTGATCTCTAAGCACCCCCAACTGTTATTGGTGACCTCAATGCATGGATCTCATCTATGCAACACCCTCTACGACTTCCACGTCTTGCATGTGCCATGCTACTCTCACAATTCTTATTTTTCACTTGATCTTGCACCCTATCCAGTATTTCAGCACTAGACCACTTCTTCCTCTCGTACCTCTTGTTTTTATTTTAATCCTTGTATAATCTCCACAAAACCAAGAATGAAGATTGTAGCTACATTATGTAGCCACCTTCTACCCTTGAGATCACTTCTCTCAGAATATTTATTTGCAAATCCTATTAAAGAATCTTCTCTATTTTTACTACAAAACTATTCCTAGTTTTGTCAAGGTTTTTCAAATCTTTATAAAATAGAAAATGTGAGTGGTGTTTTACTTCCTACCTTTTTCACCCAAAAAAAATTAATCTCTATAAAATTGTTCCCTTTATTCTTTTCCTCTTTCAAATAAATTGCATGGTTATGGTACATGTGCCATCCTTGCACCTTTTTAAAATCTAATAGCTTAGAGAAAACTCTATTGTGCTTTGTTGTGCAAGTATACCAAGTTTGTTTTAAATATGTTTTCATCTCTTTCAAAAAAAATTGATCAACTCTCATATAGTGAGAGATACCCACCCTTTTAAAATTCAAAATTTAAACTTTTGTTCATCAACCATCATCTCTTTGGTTACATATGATCTTAGGTATTAAATAAAGTTTTGATCTCTATTCCCTCCCTAGTTTCCAAAACAAACCCAACACATCACCACCTTCATCTTAGGCCACCTCCATCACCAACACCCCATCTTGGAAGGCTTGCATGATCACTTGGCACATGCACATATCTTCCCATCTCTTTCCCTTCTCTCTTTTTCTTTGTTCCACATGGCCGGGCCATGATCTGTTTGGGGCACCAGCTGGAGTACCCCTCTTGACTCGACCCCAACCCCACCGAAAACTCCCTATGGACCCTCTCCATCTCTCCTAAACCGAGCCCAAGCCCATGAGGCCTTGGCCCGAGCCACTCCCAACCCTAACAAGCCTAAACCATCGTCTCTGGGAGCCTCCCGCTCGACTCCCTCTCTTCCCGCTCGCCCCTCCCCTCCTGCTGACGTCTCCAGCGTGACGCCACCCCGCCCCCACCCTCCTACGTCATCCCTGACGACCGCCCCGGCCACCCATTGGCCATGGATGCCGCCCATGTCCCCCTCCCGTGCCCTTCCCGCCTATAAAAGGCCCCTCCGTCCCCTCCCTCACCTCACACCCCTCTCCACTCCCTTCCCACCCCACTCCCCTCGACCCCTCCTCCCAGAACCCACCAAAGGGGCGTCGAGGCGCTCCCCTTCTCCCGCTGCTGCCCGCCTGGAAGGCTGCTCCGCCTCGGTCACCACGGGTGACGATGCAGCCGACCGTCCTCTCCCCTCCCTTTGACTTCCAACTTCTCACCCACGTTCTGCCCAACCTCACCCACCCTTTTTCGCCGCCCAGGTCTTCCGGAGACCGCCGCCACCGAGCTCCGCCCGGGATGTGCTGCGGAGGAAGGCCCGATGGAGGAGGTCGCTGCAGGAAGGGAGGACGCCGCCGGACGCGTGCCTGGGGCTGCCTCGACCCGCCACGCCCGCCAGCCTCGCCGCCGGCCGCCACCGCCGGTAAGCCCCCCTGGCCGCCCCTCTCTTTTTCTGCTCACGTCCGCCACGCGTGCGTAAGGAGAACGACGACCCTCTGGTCGTCCTCACCGAAGCGCTACGTGGCCTGCATGGCCACATCAGCCCATGAGGCCTGGCCCGCCCGGCCCCCCTCCTTTTCTTTTGTTTTATTTTTTTCCCTCCCCTCCCTCCACCTGGAAACACTCCTGGGCCGACCCACTTCTCACCCCAGCGCGGCCCAGCATTTTCCCGCCCAATCCCCTCTCGTATAAAAAAAAAATTCGAAACAGAAATTAAAATTTGAAATATACCTGAGAGCCATTTTGCAAATAACTCGAGTTTGGTAGATCCGATTGAGGTGATTCAAATTGCTGCAGAACCAGTATGAAAATATCTACAAGATGCCACTGACCTTATATTTTTAGGATTTTATTTATGATTTTTAATTTATTAAATGGGATCTCTGTATTCTGGTTAGTATTTCTAATGTCTAAAATTGTAGGATTAATATTTTTGGGTGAATCCAATTGGGTTAGTCTTGTTGTAGCACTGTACATCTAGGAAAAATAATTTCAGTCTCTGTTCATGAAATTTTGTCTCTGTTTGCAAGTATATGTGTGTCACATGCAATGTTGAATTTGAAATCTCTTTGAGTTATTCAAACCCTTGTCATCACTTGGTTTTAAAAGTAGCGAACCTTTGTTTTATTCTTGCAAAACAAAACCTCTGCAACTTAACTTTAGTTATATTGTTTTACTTGAGATTTCAAAATAGTGTGACATATTGTTTACTTCCTAGTATTGGGTAGTATTTGTGCAAGCAAAATAAAATAGGAAAAATGATTTGTGCCTTTCCAAAAATGTTTGAAAATAAAGATGGATGCTTTTGAGGCAAAACCAATTCACTTGTCTCCTTGGTGGTGTTATCTACCAGGGGGTATATAACTTGTGCCTTGGTAATACACATAGAGGCATTTGCATATTTTTGATACTCACATACCTTTGTTAAGTAAAATAAATTGGTTTCCTTTTCAAAAGTTATTTTTGAAATAACTATAAGTCCTTAGTATGTTAGCCCTTAGTAGAGTGGTTAGCTATTGATTGTTGGTTGTTGCATGTTTGTTGGTGCAATGTGTTGATTGTGTTCCTCTTATATTTTCTGGCGATAGATGCGAACAATTCGAGAGAAGAAGAAGAAGAAGTGGTTCGGACGAGGATTTTATTTATATTGTTGGAGTTCTTATTTGAATGAAGTTGAAGAAGTCCAGGGACAAATAAGCCAACCAAGGCAAGCCATCTTTGATCTCTTGCTATTTATCCTTCTTGTTGTGCTCATTGCTCCATTATATACTTGGTTCCTTGTATCATGTGTGATTTTTGGTCCTCTACTCTATGCATACTTATTCCCAAACTATGTTGAACCCCTTGTTGATGCTTTGCATACTTGCTCCCAAGTATGTGAACCACCTTGTTGATGTTATGCATGCTTACCCTAAGCATGTATGCCCCCTTGACCATATCCATGTTGTCATCTTCTTAGTGGTATGATGATTAACATCATGACCCCTGTTTGAACCATCTTAATTATGTTGTCCCTATACATGCTTATCCTAAGTATGTATGATCCCCTTAACACCTCAATTATCATCCCCTTAGTGGTATGATGTCTAGCATTATGTCATTGTGACTCTTAGTTCCTTCATAAAACTATAGGTTGGGAACCCCCTTGGAAAAATACCTTGTTGAAAAGAATTTTTGAAAACCTTGGGTAAGTTGGACTTACCCAAGCGTGTGTTTATGAAAGGAAAGGATCTTGGCAAAGATGGTTGAAAAGAAAATCTTGTTTTCGAAAACTTTGGCGCCTAAGTATTCACCCGTGACAATTAACCCGCGCAACCACATTACCCTGGGGTGGGACGGGGCTTAGCTCGTAGTTTGTTCTTCTTAACATGGGACACCGCACAACTATATAAGGGTAAGGTTACCCCTGAATCCGGATTGTCGTTGGTGGAGACAATAGTATAACGGGAGGCCTTCGGGGCTGACCCGTCAGGAAGACACTATGGGTCTCTGGCTTGGCGGTGGAGCCACGCTCAAAGTGAGGTGAGCTGCCACGGTGCCGGGGGGTACATACTCCATAGGGTGAGATCCCGTGCTAAGTCGAATAGCGAAAGGCTATGTCCGAGTTTTTGTCATGGCATAGTTGATATGCGGGGATGATGCCCACATGATAAACTCACGGATCTTGTGGGAAAGTGTGCAAACTCTGCAGAGTCAAATCTATTCGAATAGCCGTGTCCGCGGTCATGGACGGTTGGAATGGCTGTTGCTTAGCCTGATGAGTTTTTGGTTTACAAAAAAAATTGTTTGGAAAATGAAAGAAAGGAACTTGTTTTCGGAGTACCGGAAGGGTACGGGAATGGATTGGTTGACCATATGGAGATGGTCGGAAAGGAAAAAAATTTGGGTTACCCCCTCTCTAGTGTTTTATGTTGTAGAACTCTTTTGAAGTATCTTCTTCAACAAAGATATAGAGATGTCATAGAACCCCTTGAGTATCCCCTTATTCTAAGATGTCGGGATGCTATATCCACAAGAGAAACTACTTCTCTTCTACATGCTATATCCCCAAGAGAAACTACTTCTCTTCTACATGCTATACCCACAAGAGAAACTACTTCTCTTCTACCTGATATTTCCACAAGAGAAATTATCTCTTCCCTCTTGTCATCTAGATTAGCACTTGTTATCTTGCACTCTTGCAAAGTACCTTCTTGATGGTTTGAGTACAATTCCAAATGTACTCACGGCTTTGTCCCCAGCTGTTTACTTGGCCGGACTTGGAGGGCTCTGACGGATAAAGAAAGAAGTCGGTGACGTCTATCTGCGAACTAGACGTCTTCCCATCGGTTGCTGAGGTTTATGGCAGATGACTTGGGCTCCGCGCTGTTAGTGATGATGCTACTCTGATGTTTAGCTAGGCCCTTGAGGCTATTATGTAAGTAATGGTCATGAGACCTTATTGTAATTTTCTTATTCGTTTTGTAATGGATGGTGTAATTTGATATCAATTCGGTTATGTGTTCACGGCCCACTGATCATGGGACGTGAGCACTGTATACATAACAAGGAATTTCGGACAGCTAGTCCGGGGTCCCACCAGGCTGATCAGAGCCATCCTGACTGTAGGAGACCTTAGTTAGCATGGACGTTAGTTAGGAAAACACTAACTTGGGAAAAACTATTTATGAAACAAATTGTTTCTTTAGTCGGAAGTATAGCTTCTACTCCTCTTATTTATTCAAAGCATCTAAATTCTTATCTCTCCGCTTTATAAAAGGTTTGAAAATTCTTGCTCTATTGTCTCATCCACTTCAAACCTACATGTTGGACGATGTCCCCAACTCAGACCGGAGCTCGAAGTCGAAGATGGATCAACCTTTTATGAAGTCTCACGTATCTCCAACGACAACTATTGAAGATCGGACGCCGACTTAGTCCTGCACATAAAGGGATAATAAGATCATGCCTTTGGTTGTCACCAAAGCCCGTCAAGGAGCTGACCTTCTTCCTCCATGGACTCGCACTTTTTGCAGTCGTCAGGGATCAAGTCCTCAGTTTCTTGACTAGTAATTTTTAGGCCAGCCACCAGAAGTACACGACTACCCCTTGAAGACCTCATGTCCCCGAGATGTTGAGCAAGAAGACTACACAGTTTTAGCCTCCACCTCAACATCGACGACTCAACACCAGGCCGCATCACCACCTCTGCTTCTCCTTGTTGAAGACGATGTCAACAACAAGAAGTAACATATGTGACCAGCCCCAAACCTATAGGATGGATAGGACAAACTCAATCGCTTCGATTGAGCTACCCCCATGTATTAGGTATCCCTAGATACTTGGAGTGCCTTGTTTGGTGTACTGATTGCTTGTAGTTCCCTCGTGTGCTGCCTTGAGTATCTTCTGTTTGTTTGTTGTGTGTATAATTGTCTTGCTATTTAGGTCTAAAAACATTCTTAGTGTGATAACCCAGCGTAGGAGGCCTCTCTAAGATGTTTTCACCCTCACCCACCTCGCCGATGTTTTGCTAACTGCTAGTTAGTTGGATAGGTTAACGGAAGACTCCAACTCTAAAACCGTTAGCAGTTGTTTTTCAACCGTCGGAAAAAACTAACCCAGACCCTTATCTACGCTAACTACTTTCAAGATCAGCCGAAGCATCTCTACTACGCCAAGAAAGCAGAAGCCCCTACCTTCAAGAGTGACTGCACCTCGGCGAGAAGACATACTAATTTGGTCTAACCTTAGAGCATAACCGCACTAACCTCGAGGATATCTTCTTGAAACCACCCTCTAACACGCCGTCTAACCCGTTGAGTGAACAATAGCGTCAAAGCCAAGCTACATCACATGGTTCATCTGGTCCTCATCAAGTGAAGCTCATGAAGATACCGGAAGACTCGAGATTAAGTGTAAATTGCCCGCTCCCTTCTTAGCTGATATAAGTCAACACCGACCCGCAAGCTGAAGATTGTCTTCGACGACTTTTGTTGCTGCTTCATGTGGATACCAACCAGGACTTTCTTCAACTTACTAACTCACCGCGCGCCCCTTATGGTTTAGTTAACACCGTGAGTGCCTCTTGAAGTTGTGGTCTGCACGTCGCCCCTGAAGATTCTTCAACTGAGTACGGAAGATCGACGACTTCTTCAGAACGCCCAACAAGGCAGAAGCTCTGAGTCTTTCCGAGAACCCGATGAAAAATCTTAAGGGTGGAAGACTCCGTCTTCCACTAAAAGTTGGAGCTAACCCTAGAATTTTAAACCTTTCTAACACACCGTTGGAAACGTGGGATGCACTAACTCCTCTTGAAGCCGTGGACTACACAACGCCCTCAAAAGATGTTCAACTCAAGACGGGAGATCAATGGCTTCTTCAAAAAGCGCCCGACAAGACCTGTGGCTGAAGCTCTAAGTTTTCAGGAACCCCGCTGAACAATCTTAAGGGTGGAAGACTTCGTCTTCCACTAAAATTTTAAGATAACTCCAAAAAGTTTTCGACCCTACTAAAGCACCGTTGGAGTGCACTAACTCTCCTAGAAATCATGAACCCCACTAGGATCTTTAAGAAGCATCAGATCTAACACCTGCTTGGAGTAGTCTACCTCTTCACGAAGCTTGCTCTCGGCCAGAATCTACCGTGACTCTCAGAAGCTGAAGCTATGACCTTCTCGACAACTGCACCCCTACAGAAAGATGGAGTCTAACTTTAGTAAACCTTGCGACCCCTCTGGTCCTACGCTTAGTAATCTCGGGGCGAGATTATTTTAAGTGGAAGATCTGTCACACCCCAACTTTTGCAACCTTGTTTAGTTGTCCTGAGTGCAAAAATTAGGGGGAACAAAACTTTTTCTGCAAACTAATTAAGATGAATTGCCTTGATCGGTTTGTTAATGAATTGTTTTGATCTGTTGGTAGATGAATTGTCTTGTTTTGCTTGTTGAAGTTTTGTCTTGAGCTACCTCTAAGAACAACATCTCTAGTGGTAAAACAAACAACTCACCTAATAAAACACATGTGTGACTTAGGAAGAGTTGTTATCCTTCTTACTACATCAAACCTTCTCTACTCATGGCAACATGAGTGTGCCTACTTAGAATTAATCCTTGTGGTATAATCTAGCTCAACCCATCCTTGTTTCAAAACCTGTGATCATCTATGCCTTACTACATCCTTTTGTCATACCCTAGTCCAGAACCCTAAAACATCACAAAAATTGGCTAAGTCCTAAATCTATTTCCAGGTTCCATTTTGGAGCCCCTAGATTAAGCTACCCCTTGCCATCCAAGGCAATGCACCTAGCCCTAGACCTACCTTGTCATTAGCACTTCACAGTCATGTCCTTGCCTTGAACCAAATCACTCTTATACCCACTTATCCCTGATGGTTTTGAGGCCAAGTCAAAACTCTGTTTTGGCAGGCTTAAAATGTTCAAACTTTGGCAGTTGATCTCTAAGCACCCTCAACTGTTATTGGTGACCTCAATGCATGGATCTCATCTATGCAACACCCTCTACGACTTCCACGTCTTGCATGTGCCATGCTACTCTCACAATTCTTATTTTTCACTTGATCTTGCACCCTATCCAGTATTTCAGCACTAGACCACTTCTTCCTCTCGTACCTCTTGTTTTTATTTTAATCCTTGTATAATCTCCACAAAACCAAGAATGAAGATTGTAGCTACATTATGTAGCCACCTTCTACCCTTGAGATCACTTCTCTCAGAATATTTATTTGCAAATCCTATTAAAGAATCTTCTCTGTTTTTACTACAAAACTATTCCTAGTTTTGTCAAGGTTTTTCAAATCTTTATAAAATAGAAAATGTGAGTGGTGTTTTACTTCCTACCTTTTTCACCCAAAAAAAATTAATCTCTATAAAATTGTTCCCTTTATTCTTTTTCCTCTTTCAAATAAATTGCATGGTTATGGTACATGTGCCATCCTTGCACCTTTTTAAAATCTAATAGCTTAGAGAAAACTCTATTGTGCTTTGTTGTGCAAGTATACCAAGTTTGTTTTAAATATGTTTTCATCTCTTTCAAAAAAAATTGATCAACTCTCATATAGTGAGAGATACCCACCCTTTTAAAATTCAAAATTTAAACTTTTGTTCATCAACCATCATCTCTTTGGTTACATATGATCTTAGGTATTAAATAAAGTTTTGATCTCTATTCCCTCCCTAGTTTCCAAAACAAACCCAACACATCACCACCTTCATCTTAGGCCACCTCCATCACCAACACCCCATCTTGGAAGGCTTGCATGATCACTTGGCACATGCACATATCTTCCCATCTCTTTCCCTTCTCTCTTTTTCTTTGTTCCACATGGCCGGGCCATGATCTGTTTGGGGCACCAGCTGGAGTACCCCTCTTGACTCGACCCCAACCCCACCGAAAACTCCCTATGGACCCTCTCCATCTCTCCTAAACCGAGCCCAAGCCCATGAGGCCTTGGCCCGAGCCACTCCCAACCCTAACAAGCCTAAACCATCGTCTCTGGGAGCCTCCCGCTCGACTCCCTCTCTTCCCGCTCGCCCCTCCCCTCCTGCTGACGTCTCCAGCGTGACGCCACCCCGCCCCCACCCTCCTACGTCATCCCTGACGACCGCCCCGGCCACCCATTGGCCATGGATGCCGCCCATGTCCCCCTCCCGTGCCCTTCCCGCCTATAAAAGGCCCCTCCGTCCCCTCCCTCACCTCACACCCCTCTCCACTCCCTTCCCACCCCACTCCCCTCGACCCCTCCTCCCAGAACCCACCAAAGGGGCATCGAGGCGCTCCCCTTCTCCCGCTGCTGCCCGCCTGGAAGGCTGCTCCACCTCGGTCACCACGGGTGACGATGCAGCCGACCGTCCTCTCCCCTCCCTTTCACTTCCAACTTCTCACCCACGTTCTGCCCAACCTCACCCACCCTTTTTTGCCGCCCAGGTCTGCCGGAGACCGCCGCCACCGAGCTCCGCCCGGGATGTGCTGCGGAGGAAGGCCCGATGGAGGAGGTCGCTGCAGGAAGGGAGGACGCCGCCGGACGTGTGCCTGGGGCTGCCTCGACCCACCACCGCGCCGCAAGAGCCTCACCGCCGGCCGCCACCGCCGGTAAGCCCCCCTGGCCGCCCCTCTCTTTTTCTGCTCTCGTCCGCCGCGCGTGCGTAAGGAGAACGACGACCCTCTGGTCGTCCTCACCGAAGCGCTACGTGGCCTGCATGGCCACATCAGCCCATGAGGCCTGGCCCGCCCGGCCCCCCTCCTTTTCTTTTGTTTTATTTTTTTCCCTCCCCTCCCTCCACCTGGAAACACTCCTGGGCCGACCCACTTCTCACCCCAGCGCGGCCCAGCATTTTCCCGCCCAATCCCCTCTCGTATAAAAAAAAAATTCGAAACAGAAATTAAAATTTGAAATATACCGGAGAGCCATTTTGCAAATAACTCGAGTTTGGTAGATCCGATTGAGGTGATTCAAATTGCTGCAGAACCAGTATGAAAATATCTACAAGATGCCACTGACCTTATATTTTTAGGATTTTATTTACGATTTTTAATTTATTAAACGGGATCTCTGTATTCTGGTTAGTATTTCTAATGTCTAAAATTGTAGGATTAATATTTTTGGGTGAATCCAATTGGGTTAGTCTTGTTGTAGCACTGTACATCTAGGAAAAATAATTTCAGTCTCTGTTCATGAAATTTTGTCTCTGTTTGCAAGTATATGTGTGTCACATGCAATGTTGAATTTGAAATCTCTTTGAGTTATTCAAACCCTTGTCATCACTTGGTTTTAAAAGTAGCGAACCTTTGTTTTATTCTTGCAAAACAAAACCTCTGCAACTTAACTTTAGTTATATTGTTTTACTTGAGATTTCAAAATAGTGTGACATATTGTTTACTTCCTAGTATTGGGTAGTATTTGTGCAAGCAAAATAAAATAGGAAAAATGATTTGTGCCTTTCCAAAAATGTTTGAAAATAAAAGATGGATGCTTTTGAGGCAAAACCAATTCACTTGTCTCCTTGGTGGTGTTATCTACCAGGGGGTATATAACTTGTGCCTTGGTAATACACATAGAGGCATTTGCATATTTTTGATACTCACATACCTTTGTAGTAAAATAAATTGGTTTCCTTTTCAAAAGTTATTTTTGAAATAACTATAAGTCCTTAGTATGTTAGCCCTTAGTAGAGTGGTTAGCTATTGATTGTTGGTTGTTGCATGTTTGTTGGTGCAATGTGTTGATTGTGTTCCTCTTATATTTTCTGGCGATAGATGCGAACAATTCGAGAGAAGAAGAAGAAGAAGTGGTTCGGACGAGGATTTTATTTATATTGTTGGAGTTCTTATTTGAATGAAGTTGATCCAGGGACAAATAAGCCAACCAAGGCAAGCCATCTTTGATCTCTTGCTATTTATCCTTCTTGTTGTGCTCATTGCTCCATTATATACTTGGTTCCTTGTATCATGTGTGATTTTTGGTCCTCTACTCTATGCATACTTATTCCCAAACTATGTTGAACCCCTTGTTGATGCTTTGCATACTTGCTCCCAAGTATGTGAACCACCTTGTTGATGTTATGCATGCTTACCCTAAGCATGTATGCCCCCTTGACCATATCCATGTTGTCATCTTGTTAGTGGTATGATGATTTACATCATGACCCATGTTTGAACCATCTTAATTATGTTGTCCCTATACATGCTTATCCTAAGTATGTATGATCCCCTTAACACCTCAATTATCATCCCCTTAGTGGTATGATGTCTAGCATTATGTCATTGTGACTCTTAGTTCCTTCATAAAACTATAGGTTGGGAACCCCCTTGGAAAAATACCTTGTTGAAAAGAATTTTTGAAAACCTTGGGTAAGTTGGACTTACCCAAGCGTGTGTTTATGAAAGGAAAGGATCTTGGCAAAGATGGTTGAAAAGAAAATCTTGTTTCGAAAACTTTGCGCCTAAGTGTTCACCGTGACAATTAACCAGCATAACCACATTACCACAGAGTGGGGTGGGGAGGCTTAACTATAAAGTTGTTCTTCTTAACATGGGACACCGCACAACTATATAAGGGTAAGGTTACCCTGAATCCGGATTGTCGTTGGTGGAGACAATAGTATAACGGGAGGCCTTGGGGGCTGACCACGTCAGGAAGACACTATGGAGTCTCTGGCTTGGCAGGTGGGCCGCTCAGTGGTGTTGCCACGGTCTGGGGAGGTACATACTCCATAGGGTAGGATCCGTGCTAAGTCGAATAGGCGAGCTGCCTGTCCGAGTTTTTGTCTGGCATAGTTGATGTGCGGGATGATGCCCATGATAAACTCGCGGATCTTGTGGGGAAAGTGTGCAAGCTCTGCAGAGTCAAATCTATTCGAATTAGCTGTGTCCATGGTCATGGACGGTTGGAATGATTGTTGCTTAGCCTGATGAGTTTTTGGTTTACAAAAAAATTGTTTGGAAAATGAAAGAAAGGAACTTGTTTTGAAGATCTTAGGAAGAGTCTAGGGAATGGATTAGTTGACCATATGGAATGGAAGAAAGGAAAAATTGGGTTACCCCTCCCTAGTGTTTTATGTTGTGGAACTCTTTGAAGTATCTTCTTCAACAAAGATATAGAGATGTCCTAGAACCTTGAGTATCCCCTTCTTCTAAGATGTCGGGATGCTATATCCACAAGAGAAACTACTTCTCTTCTACATGCTATATCCCCAAGAGAAACTACTTCTCTTATACATGCTATACCCACAAGAGAAACTACTTCTCTTCTACCTGATATTTCCACAAGAGAAATTATCTCTTCCCTCTTGTCATCTAGATTAGCACTTGTTATCTTGCACTCTTGCTAACAAGGTATCAACTTGTCAATGCCTATGGATTATAGGCTAGGGTTTAGTTAGAAGTAGAGGGCAAGTAGATCTCGAAGGTTTCAGCCGAAAAGTACTCAACGATTATGAGAATTAGGGTTTGTAACAATGATTCGATGATCTCTCCAGTCCCTCGACTCCCACAACTATGCAGGAGGGCGGAGCCGGGGGTTTAGATTTTATTTATAAATTTACAGTGGAATGGTTTCTAACTCATCCACTTGGATTACAGACAACACTTCTCTTACAACTCTAATTTCCTTAATATATCTTGGGCTCCCAAATCTTCTTATTCTTGAAGATGGTGGGCGTAAACCCCAGGTGCTATCTTTGGCAGGCCCATTTGGAGGATGCCTATGTCGATGCTTGGGAATTTGTGAATGGTAAGTGGGAAAATCTCCTTCATTTATTTTTATTCAACGACTTCAACTTTTATACTTCTTCATAAAATTCTATATTGTTACGGGGATAATGGTAGTTGGGGCTAGTTCAGCTGACGGATCAGGGCGTACTAGTTAACTGCTCTAGTGGCAATCGCAAACCTGCATGAATCCACGTCCTGGACATGATCTGAGATACTGGTATAACCAGCCAGTGCCGCCAAGATCTTACCATTACAACCAGTCCCGGTCAAATTTGTCGGTACCCCTACTTGGCGTCCGTTAGGATTTTTCTTCCCGTATCATTGGTCTGCAGGATAAAAGTAACAGGCGCAGTCTTCGCGTGCCATGGCAAACGGATCTGGGGTCTTGCAGCCATGATTTGCGGCATTCGAGGGTCGCAACTTTGGCGTTACGAGAATATATTGTCGAGTGCTTTTAGGCTGTTAGAATGGCACATTTTATCGAGTCAAGATGACTTATATTGCTCTCCCGATGGGAGTATATATAGAGTTAATTACTCGAAATATACCCTTTTGCTTTTCTATCTTTCTTTTTAATTTCACATAAGACATGAGCAGGCGTTCCCGATGGGAAGTAACGAGACTCACAGTAAGGACTTGTGCTTGGTTGTAGGCTCAACATTTTAGTCCTCTCGCTATATTATCATTATTTCACGATATGATCTTCTTTTCTGTCTCGGGTGCGCAGACAGCTCCCGATCGGAAATATTAAGAGCTATGGCAAGACATGTTAGCAGTTGTGGCTCTAATTTCTATATTGCCATACCGAAATTTTACTTTTTGTCGAAGTAGCCCCCGAGCATTTGGGCAAAAGCTTGTATTTTGATCAAAGGCTCCCAGTATTCAATGACTTCTCCTGTCGCCAATCTTCTTTCTATTTTTCTTGTCGGCATGCTTCCTTAGTCAAATTTACTTCATCTCCATTAATAGTCGTGATTTTTACCTTGTGGGTCCATTGTTTCCACCACGTTGACACGTCGTTCAAGTGGGGACACACGTCCTCCGCTTTTCTGGCGCACGTACAGTAATGTCTGTCTATTCCATCTCAGTAAAATACCTTTTTACCCTTTATCCTAGAAGATCTTTTTTTCACCACACGATTTCTTCATCCAACGGTGCATTGTTGCCAAATTCCTATATAAACCTTTCTCCCAGCCTCCATTGCTCTTAAACACTTGTTGCTATACATTCCCCTTTGCAAAAAACTTCCCCACTTTGCTTAACTCTGAGTTGATCTCACTGCCCTTACGAGCTTTTAGCTTTTCCAGTGCCGTTGATGCCACCGCGTGCGCGACTCACCAGGCACAGCAACGCCCGAGTCCCAGATGGCCGCTGAAGATCTTGAGTGGGAGAGAGATCTAAAATCTCCAGCCAGGATGTCAACCTGCTGAAGAAGGCTTGGCCTGATGAAGAAAAAAGACGCCATCCGCTTTCCAGTGAGAGAAAATACCCAAACCCTCCAATAGATCACGGGTTAGTTTAGATTTACAGTCCACCTCATCACGCGGCCTTTCTGCCCAATTCCGATTTCCTCTCATGGCCTTCTTTTTGTTTATAGGATTCCTGCACCAGTTGGCCCCCAATTCCATCCTCCATGTCTCCATTTTTATCCACCTTTGTGCGAATGCCTTCCTTGGAGTCCAGCCTAGCTGGGCTCTGTGGAAACGCATTTTTACGCCTCCCGCATGGCTTTATTAGGCTCCCACAACGCCACTGCAACATACAGGCGGCGTTGTTATGTATGTCCGGAGCGGCGTTGATTACTTCGACGTCCAATTTTCTGATTGTCAAGGGTGGCGCAAAAGGTGGCTCTACATACACGAAAAAAGTGCCAATTCTGTGGAACACAACATAGTCCCTTTTGACGGGAGTGCCAAAATTCAGCGCCGCCGCTCATGGGATGCTGAAGCTTCCCGAGAAAAAGAAAAACGTGAAGCACTTATGTCTCGCCTTCATGACTTAAAATACTCGAGGGCAAAGAGGTACATGCGGTGTTCAAATCTTTGCCTATTTCACTTAGGATTAGAGTACAGCCTCTTCGAGACGCGCAAAAATCACTGGGCGTGTGCAGTGAAAATAGCGCCAATAGGCTCTCAATGATCTTTCTATAAAGGACTTGGAGAAGCAGTTGAAGAATTTCCGTTTGAACAAGAAGGATCCTATTCCCTCTTCTTGCCGCGTGGAACCATACAGCTCATCAATCACTCTCACGAAAATTATTTTGTCTTCTCGAATTTTTCTCTTGTTCCGAACTTTCCCTGCATCTCATTGTATTGATATCTCTCTAATTTCTCTTACCGCTATTTTCCTGCAGAACCATCCTACTATGGCTTCCCTTCCTCCTCTTCCTGAGGATAAGTCGAAGAACAGGCTATCGTTGCCGAAGACAACCAAGGTTCTTCTCTTCCTGAAAGTGAAGTCGCGAGTTCTCACAAATCTGCGGCTTCCCATGAAAAAGAAGTTGAATCGGAGGCTTCGCAATCCCTTCCTCTTGCTGTTTCCCCAAGGAACAAAGGAAAGGAATGACAGCTAGATTCTGGCACTTCTAAGGCTAAAAAAGTTGTTCCTTCTCATCAGAAGGCAGCTTATGATCCTTATATTGAATCCCTCGTCAGCTCGTAAGTCCTTTTTATTTCTCCTTGTACTCGAGGTGTTTATCTTGTCTTACTTTTTATCTTGTCGATTTTTGATCGCGGTGATGATGAGGAAGAAGTACCAACTATTGACGTGGCTCCTCGGACCAAGCACGTCACATCTGCGCATGCGTCGGAGACGTTAGTTGAAGGAGGAGAATCCTCGCCTCCTCAACGAAAACGTCGTCACCACAACTCCGCCAGCAAACCCTTGCTCCTTCACCGAAAAGGACAAGGATTGAAACAATTCTTGAACCTACCCCTCAATTAGGCTGACTCTGCGACCCTAACTCTTGGATGATGTAGTTTAGCCGATATCTATATTTCCTCTATTTTGCTTTTTCGCCTTCACTCTTTTTCATGCCGATGTTTCTCTTGCTTTGTTCTTCTTTGACCGCAGTCAAGAGAGCTTATCCACTTGTCAGGATCCCAATTCATTGATGCTAGTGAATATGCGTGAGAACCGAAGGTAACAACTTTTATACTTACCGTTTTTTCTGATTTTTTTGCTCCTATTGTTTGTCGCGATTTTTGATCTTTCTTCCCCCTTTTTTTATATCTAAATGACTTGCGAGGAGGCCAACAAGCGTGCCTGTGTCCTCCAAAAACTGGAGCAAAGTGGCGGCTCGCAAAAAAGCCGAACTTGTTGCTAGCGAAGCCAAAGCCGAGGCAAATGAAACCAAAGCAAAGTTGCTAGTCTTGAGAACTTGAAAAGACCCCAGGAATCTTGAATACACTTTAACGAGCATAAAGCTGCCCAAGCTGCTCGTGAACAAGGGATCCTCAAGCGCCTGAAGTCACAAAGTCGACGCACTCACAGTAATACCACTGATCCCTTCTATATTTATGAGAACCGCTGTTTCTTGTTGTTGACCAACATTTTGTTTCCTGTGGCAGACCAAACAAACCAAGATTTTGATCTGGAGAATCCCGTCAATGACCCTCTCCTTGATGCACTTTCTTATCTGGAGCTTCACGGGAAATTCGTGAAGGTGTGGCAAATGCTAATGCGGGATTGTCGCGGCGCTGTTCCCCTACTTCTTCCGAAAGAAAAAACCCGACTTTCCTTACCCTTGCCAAGAGCTTCAATTCATCGAAGACCTTGGTGAAGATGCGTCAGGCATGTGAAGATTCTTGTCGAAAGCAACTGACATTGCCCTGGTTGCGACAGCTAGCAGTTGTTGATTAGACGAAAGTTGACGACACCAGATCAGATAGAGCAATCAAGATGGAGGTCGTGTTGATTAAGGCAGCCAAGCCCAATACGAAGAAAATCTTAGCCTATCTCTCGGGATCAAACCAGCTTCGACTCCTAGCTCATCAAGGCCGGAGGGTCTAGTTGCATGCCTCTTTGTTTTCTTTCTCTGTTTCTTTTGCTCTTGTCACCAAAGTAGTTATTTGGCGACACGTACTTCATTAGCTCCACTGTAAGGCCTTTGTAATTATTCCGAAAGATTAATGAAAACTCTATCTTTTGCTTGTTGATTGATGTTGTCTTTTTTTTATTAAATTTCAGTTGGTATTTGATAACTATACTCCATCTTCCGCTCCTTCCAATGTTTCCTTCTTCTTCTCGCTCAAGAAGAACTCTTGCTGATGCTACCCCTGTCGAAGATTCCTTGCCGCGAGAATTGGCGAACTTGACGGCTTAACTTCAGTATGCAAAAGCAAACACTTGTGATGATGGAAAAATCTCGTAAGTCATCCGAAGCAGAAAAAATTGCACTTCATCTTGTAGTCTGATTGAGATTGCTGCTTCCGAGGCTGAGAAGGCGACTACTCGAGAAAATTTCATGCTCGAGGATTAATAGATAGCTTGATCACGGATATATCGGGTATGTGTTTCATCCTCAATATCTCCGTCTTCAGCACTACGTCTCTTAAAGTTTTACGCTCCGTTGTTTTAATAGGTTCCTTTACTGATGCTGTTGCCGAAGAGGAAAGGGGTAAATACTAGGGCAGACCTCCTTGTTAACCTTTCCCTTGATCATGGTTCTCTGTTTTAGGCTATAGGAAGGGACCCGCCGGATTATCAGGGATTTCGGATCGCCTCTCAGGCTTCGCGACTTCCTTGGCTTACTGTACAAGACCTGTCTATGGTTTATAACTCCATGTTTCCTCGAACATTCAACCAAAAACTCTTCCCGAGTTAATGGAGAAATTCAAGGATGCCCAAAGGATCCATGATTTTGTCAGAGCTCAACTGATAGCTGGCGCCAGATTTGCTCTTATCATGCTTCAGATCTGCCACTCAAATCTTGACCTGGCCCAAGTTGTTGCGAAAGTTCACGAGAAGGTGCGGCGTCGAAGAGTTGGTGTTGATCGTATTGACACGAAGGTTTCGCCTGTAGCCGAAGAAATGGTTGAAGACCTTCTTCGGATGGATGCCGACTTTTTACCAGATGGTCACTATGCTGACTTTCTTGGCACTGCTCCTGAAGAAAACAGAGTTACCCTTGATGATATATTGAATCGTGACTAATTATTTTCCTTTGGTAGATAACTCTTCTTTTGTAACCATGATTGTGATTATATTGTGAAACAATCATCATATTTCTATATTTGTCTAGCTCGAGTGTTTCGGTGGCTATTTACTATATTTGTATATTTGCGAGGTTTGAACCAAGGTATTTATTTAATATGTATTTATGGTGAATATCACCCGAGCTTCTTTGTTGAGTACTATTTTGTACTTTTATTGACTCAACGAGGTATTTTAATGCCAGGCAAGGCTTTTCTTTTAGAGGAACTATATTGGAAATTCGTCGGGTCAGAGACTTTGAGCATGTCGATAAGAAAAGTTATATTGACACTATCTTTATTATGTTGCAGCACTCTCGAGCCCGCCGCATTAAAAACCTTTCCGGCCCCACTCGGTGCCCCAAAAAAGGAAAAGAGTGCGCCAAACTCGTGGGCGTTTCGGTACATTGAAGTTTTACAAAGGACATATTTCAACTCTAGGCATAGAACACTCCTGAGTTGCGCCACGTTCCCGGGGTTTTTCCTCCACCCTTGTCTTCTTGTCCTTTATCTTGTATGCTCCACTTCCGTGACAATGTAGGGGCCTAGCCATGATGACTCGAGAGTTTTCATGACTTTCACGTGAGCAGAAAAACTAGGTCTCACAGAGAGTCTTGGCATAAAGCGTCCAGTGGCATGATAATTCTTCAAGTCCTGTTGGTATTTGGTTACTGACAGTACTTCATCTCTAGCTTCATCAGTGCATCAGCGTCATCTTCTAGCGCTTTCGACACCTCTTGTCATATTCACCAAGCTCGTGAAGTACGTGCTCTATCTCGATTAGTATCTGTACACTCATGAACGAAGAAACGAAGGAGTTTCTGTGTTACTATGTTTGGTGTTGTTCGTATGCTCATAATACCTTTGAGGCAGCTCTGCGGCCGAGGTGTGTGAGCTTTCTCGATGCATGTAAGCGTTTCTTAATGCGTTGCGGACTGGATTCCATTAGCTTTCTCGACTTGGCCGTTGGTGGATGTAAGCGACGCAAAAGTTTGATACCTACTTCTTCGCAATAATCTTTAAACTCGTGGGATGTGGAGATTCTTGCCATTGTACGTGACGTCTTTGTGGGGAGCACTCAAATACGAAGGCAGGAAACATACATGAATTTTCTGCAGATGCTCAAATGCAGGTAATTTATCGCTTAACTTCTATCCACTTTGTAAATTTATCGAACAGCTACTCGCATGTACTCCTTTCCTCCTGGCCGGGATTTGTGCTTGCCTACCATATCAAGTCCCCATTGGGCAAAGGGAGGCCACGACAATGGTATTGGTGTTAATTCTGCTGCTGGAGAGTGAGGTTTTGCAGCAAACCTTTGACACGCGTCCCAAAGTTCTTACTATTTCCTTGGCGTCTTCGATTGCTGTCAAAATCCTGCCTGAAAAACCTTGGCTGCAATAGCTCGACTGCCTTGCGTGGTGGCCACATGTTCCTTCGTGTAGATCCTTCAGAGGTATTCTTCCTTCTTGAATTGTATTTTGCTAAGAGCCTTTGAAATACTTCGGCTTGTACAATTCTCCTTTGGTGATCATAGTGAAAGCTTTGGAGCGTCGGATTACTCGCCTTGCTCAACTGGATCATTGGGTATTTCTTTCCTGAGGATGTATAATATATATGCTTGCATCCAAGTATCGTATCACCGTGACAGGTCTGACTCTTCTTCCTCTTGCTCTTCCTTGGTAGCCCCAAGGTTTCTTCTCCTTCTTTTTTGATTTGGTCGATTTTGTAGATCTCTCTGTTATCTCTTCCCAAAATACACCTGGTCAAGACATCGTGACCCGATGTTTGCAAGAACGTCGGCTTAATCGTTGCTCAATCTGCTAATATGATTTACTTAGCATCCATCAAACAACTTTTCAAGCTCGTTTGTACACCTTCTTGTATGCCATCATGCTATCGTTCGGCTGCATCACATTGGTTCATGACTTCTTGAGCCACCAATTGTGAGTCGCCAAAGATTTTTAGTAGAGTTGCGCCGCAAGCTTTCACCATCTTCTTCATCCCGTGTATAGAGCTTCATATTGCACTTCATTGTTAGATGCGTTAAGGAAGTCATCTGAAGGATGTACTTCAACTTGGTCGCCTTCGGGTGATATGAGTACTACTCCTCCGCCAGCTCCTTCTAATCTTTTGGAACCATCAAAGTTCATGGTCCAGGTTCTAAACAAGTCTGGAGGTCCTGTGTTTTGCAACTCCATCCCCTCTGCGCTGGCGGAACTTGCGACTTGATTGCTTTCTTTTTCATACGTGATGTCCAGGGGAAAGTTCTATTCCACAAAGGGAGACACGACCCTCCGGGTTGTTTAGTATATTTGACAAGGGGCTTCATTGACCACTATGATCGGATGTGACGCAGAAAAATAGTGTCGCAATTTTATTGTGTTGTTGTGAGCACTCCATATGCCTAACACAGTACTGAGGTACCTTTGTTTTGATAGGCGATAAAACTTGCGTGAAGTATCTTTGGCCTCTTGTGCTCCGTGGAGTTTTTCCTTCTTCTTCTCTTTCGACAACTAGCACCGTGCTCACCACTTGGGCGTGGCTGCAATATACGACGGGAGGAGGTTCCTTTTCCTTCGAGCGCCACATTGGTGGTGTCGAGATTGTGCGCTTCAAATTCTCGAAGGCTCTGTTGGCCTCTTCGTTCCACTGGAATTTATCTCCTTGCTTTATTAAAGCGTAAAATGGTAACGCTTTTTCTCCCAACCTGGCGACGAATCTGCTCAATACGACTCGCCCAGTTAGCTGCTGTATTTCTTTCAACTTTGTTGGCTTCCTCATTGTTATGCTAGCTTGTATTTTGTTGGGATTTGCTTCAATCCCTCTTGCTGAGACTAGAAATCCCAGAAGTTCTCCTGTGGGGCATGGCTGCCATTCGGAGTTGTTGAGGCAGAAATTTATGAGGTTGTCGAAGGTTTCCTTGAGATCCTCGATCAGTGTTGCCCCTCTTTTGACGTTATGGCAGAGCATCGTCGATGTATACTTACGCGTTTCCCGATCTATAATAGCCAAACATACGCATCATCCTGCAAGTATAACGCTCCCGCGTTTTTAAACCGAAAGGCATTGTTACATGTGAGTTTATGTATTGATCGTATAATTATTTATTTTAGCCTGCCATATTTGATGCTGCCAGAATATGCGTCCACGAAGGAAAGACGTTCACATCCAACCACCATGGAGTCGATAATTTGATCGATCTTCGGGAGAGGAAAGTGATCCTCTGGACAATGTTTATTGAGACACGTAAAGTCGGCGCACATGCGAAGGACCGTCGTGTGTTTCTTCGGCACCATCAATGGGTTAGCCACGTGGCTTATGTAGATATCTCTTTGATAAAACCAGCTTCCTTAAAGTCGATTTACTTCTGATAGCATGGCTTTGCGGTTTGACTTCCGAAAAACGCCGCAGAGGTTGTTTGATTGGTCTCGCTAATGGATCCAAGTTTGGTGGTGCTCGGCAAGTTCTGGGTACTCACAGCATGTCGGTGGACACCATGCGAAGATTTTCGAGTTCTCACGGAGGAACTCGGCGAAGGGCGCTTTCCTATGCGATATCCATGTCTTTTGCGATAGATGTCGTCTTTTTAGATCATCGGGTGAATCACCTCCTTAGAATTTTTCACCGGTATTGAAAGTTGATTCTTTATTTTGCCTTCCAACGTCTGGCAGTGCGTCGTAATCAGTCATGCTTTTTGGCGCCAAGTACTCAGTTCATCCCGAAAGTTTCTGATAACCGATGAAAATCCTTATCACACTTGTCGGCTAAGGCAAGCACCTTTAGTGTGATTGGTCCCCGCTGGTCCAGAGCAACCTCCACAGGTATGTGATGTGTGGCACCGCCATAAATCTAGCATATGCTGGTCATCAGAGCGTGGTATTGCGACGGAAAATCCCCGACTTCAAATTCCAGCCTCTGAAATTCTATAATTTTCTGGGTCCCAAAGCTGAACGACCGGTTGATCTTCCCCAATGGTAACTTGGTTTCTCCCGATTGTGATGCAGCAGAACCTTGTGTGCATTGGTTCAAGTTTGCTAAGGATATGTTCATCTTCCTCAATGTATACACATACATAAGGTTTAGGCCTGTTGCAGCCATCTATGAACACTAGAGACATCAAATCCATGATAACCTCTTGCTTGAGAATAAATTGCTGGCTTGCCTTGCCCAGTCAGAGAACTTCTTTGGATGATCTGCTATGGTGAAGCCAATATCTTGTCTGACCAATTAAGATACTCAGCTTGTTGGTGGAGAGCATTTTTTACCTTATAAACACATCGTAGGGTCTTCTGAGCTCTATTGGACGGCCTTCCCTTCTGAATCCTCACACCGCTCCGTTGGGGTTAGGATCAACATAAGGTGGTGGTGGAGAGTGCGCAGCTATTCTAGGCTGATCTGGAATTGTAAATGCATGTCCTTGGGAGAATTGGCAAGTGAATCAGCAGGTTCTCAGTTTCTCACGTATTTGTGCATTAGTTATATACCCATGGCATTGCCTGAAAATTTACGACGGTCTTTTTGCAGTGTTGTCTTTTACCGTTATTGTCGAGGTAAAAGATGCATTTGACACGGCCCATTCATCATCTCCGGGAGACACGAAAGGCCTTGGGAACCTGGGCCCTTTTGCCTGTTGTTGCGAGAATCGTCCTGTTATCACCTCGTTGTTCACTGCTTCTCGATAATCATCCCTGTTGTTTCCTCCTGTGTTTGCCCGAAACCTGCCGAAATTTGCCCTGGAGCGTCATAGTTTGGGTACCGGGGAAATCGTCGCCTCGGTTGATAGTTTTGACCACGGTCCTCCTCTGGCAAACCTGTTGTTTGTTGTGATTGACGTCTTCTCCATCTGCCTATCTGTTTGCTATCTCCATTAACGTGGATATTGTCTTTGGATTGGTCCTTCCCAGTCTCGACAAAATCTCCACGCCCGATTCCTGCGACAAACACCTATTGCTCTCTCGTCAGATATTTTTTCTGCCGAGTTTTTGATGATATTCCACCTTTGGATGTACTTTCTCATTGGCTCATCCACGGCTTTGTCGACATGCTCTCAGCCTCCTCTGCAGCGGAGTTTTTGCACGTGGATACGAAGTTCTTAGCGAACACGTCCTCGAAACTTTCCCAGTATCGATAGATCTTGAGTGAGTTCTTTTATCAAGATCGTGCTGGCTCCTCAAATGCTGGATGCTTTGCATAGTGGCCCCCTTTGGTTCCTCCTGTAGGCTTCACTTTGTCTCGGATAATCAACTAGCCAATCTCTGGATGTAAGTGGTAACTTCTTGAAGTTGTCGGGTAACTGATCTTTTGGGACTCGAGTTTTCGGACTCTCCTCGTGAAACATGGCAAGCCGCCGCACATATCTTCGTCATTAAAGCTCAGGAGATTGCAGTGATCTAATCTACTTGCCTTTTCTGATGACCACTTAACTTGTCTTCTTGTGTCTCTTTACTCCGCCAATTGTGATCTTCTTGGCCTTCTCTGCCCGCAGTCGTGGTCTCATTGCCGTCTTGCTCGCCAGGGCTGACCAGTGCCAACCATTGTCCCCATAGCTCCAACTCTGCTACCGCCACCAATGCCGTGTCTCCTTGGATCCTGAGTGTGGTTGATCAAAGGATAAAAGCATGTGTGTACCATATACCCCGACTCTGGTGTCTTAGGGATGATATTTCTCTCTTGTATCTATCGACATGAAGGACATGTCAGGGTTTAGACCAAGTGCTCTCTTTTACACTTCGGGTATATGTTGCAGCACCAGATGCCCCTTTCTGTGTTGCGCGCCTCCACCAATGCTTCTCTATGATTCCCGTTGTGACTGATCTGCCCTCCTCCGCTAGATGCGGAAGGCACTTCCTTTCTTATTGTAACTCGTATGTTTCCAATTCTCTTTGCATTCAAATGCGAGCCTATATTGATATACTTGCAATTCCTACTGGTGTGGCTGTATTGGCCATTGGTTGACCGTTCATAGCTCTACTGGCTCTCTTCTCCCCACAGCCTTAGAAAATGGAGCTTCTGTCTCCTTGAAATTGTGACCAGCGTGTTATTACCCCAGACATATACATGTAATGGAGGGGTCCAGGCATTATTGGATTTCCCAGGATGGTGAAAGCCTCGAATGTTTCCTCTTGATCTTCCATGGCATAAATCTGATGATACCTCAGATCTATGTTGGGATTTGGCGTGACATCATCGTTGAGATTGATGAAGACCCCTTGCCCAGACGATAGATTTGTCGATGAGTTGCAGCTTCTGACATCAGCAGAGCCATGTTTCCTCATGAGTCAGGTGACTCAAACATCTTCTTGAGAATCTGGCAGTTTCTCTCTTGCTCTGGTGCTGACGTGGCGTGTCTTTGAGGATTTTCTTCTTCTCTGACTCGGTTGGCAGTCCTGCTTGAAAAATCAGAATGGCCTTGATGGTCCAGCTGCAAAATCGAATTTGAGCACGTCGATCCTTCTTCTGGCTGCAGTAAAACCTTCCAGGCATCATCTCCATGGGCTCCTCCAATACGCATATGCATCCAAGCGGGAGGGTGGGTGAGGAGAGCAGAAAATGGAAGCATGATCGACAGCATGATCATTGCCCTTGATCCATTGCGTTGCTTAGGTTGTGATGTGAAGATCTTGAGTACATGAGATCAGTCTGCGCCTCTAGTTCCCCTGAGTGGTATGCCATTGACCAAGGTATCCAACTTGTCAATGCCTACTGGATTATGAGCTGAGTTTGGTTTCAGTGAGAACTGAAACTGATCTCGAAGTTTCAGCCAAAAGTACTGCGACAATTAAAGTGGGGTTGCTAGTGGTCAGATCTCTTGGTCTCGACTCCCTGCCTACTCTGGGAGGGGCGGGCAGGGGTTTCGTTTTGGCCTGAAGTTACGAGCCGAGACTGGTTCTCAACTCATACGCGGATTACAAATAACACCCTGTACAACTCTAATTTCATAATATATCTTAGGCTCCTAAATCTTCTTATTCTTAGGTATTAGACATTAACCAAACCACAGGTGCTATCTTTGCATGAGGCCATTTGAAGATGCCTATGTCACTGATGGAATACTTGTGATGGTTTGTGAGTACAATTCCAAATGTACTCTGACTTCTGTCTACAGCTACCTTGGCTTGGAACTTGGGCGTTTCTGACGGATAAAAGTGGGTAAAGCGTCTATCTGAAACTAGAGCCGTCTTTGATCGGTTACTGTGGTTTATAGTGAGATGACTTGGGCTCCATGTTGTTAAGTACAGTATTCTTTCTGATGTTGGCAGGCCCTTGAGGCTATTATGTAAGTAATGGTCATGAGACCTTGCTAATTTTCTTATTCATGCATACAATAATTTCATGTAATTTGATATCAGCCAATTCGGTTATGTGTTTTCCTGACGCCAACGATCATGGGATGGAAGTGAGCTTGTATACATAACAGGGAATTTCGGACAGCTAGTCCGGGGTCCCACACCGTACCTCACGCACTACTGGATCGTTCAACCTATTTGCAAGGCCTAACCATATGAATCAAACTAATCCTTGAAGAGCAAGGAACAACTATGTAGTCGAATCTGAGATAAACAAAGATAAAGCAAGGTGCTGCCCTTACACCCCTAAGATAGATGTAAGAGACATTTGGAAATATCAAGGATAACATAACCTAAGCAAATACATCAAAGAAATGCGCGATGCTAACCTAAAGTATCTACAGATAACGGTGTTGCTAGCCATCAAAGGCTTGATCGGAAACAACACATGAGCATAAACGAATCTTTGCCCTAGATCGCAAGATACGATCTAGGCAACATATAACAGGAAGAAACCCTCGAAACAGGGGGTGGCGATGCGCCTAGATTGGTTTATTGTGAACACGTGATCGTCCTTTTTTCTCAATAACCCTAGATACATATTTATAGTCCGTAGACTCTCTAACTTGGGAATAATCCCAACCGTGTACGAGCTAAACTCTATCTTTTAATTCTAACCGGCACGTAACCTACTATAATTTACAGATACACGGGCAATCTAGCCCAAACTCTTGCACGAGGCCGATTCATGAATATTTCCTGTGTATATTCTCCAAGCCCATCTCAATCACGGCCCACCTATGATTCGGTTAACATCTGGTGATAACAATTTCTTGGCCACCAACGATATATAGATCGAGAGAGAGATTGAAAAATATATATATATATCCCCAAGAATATGTTCAGATATATATTGAAATATATGCACGAATGATATGTGCAAGGTATGCCATGCACGCATTCAAACTAATTATATATATATATTATGAGGCAACTTAATCAAATGTGTTTTCATTCGAGAGAACTTTTCAAAATTCAAGTTAATTAATTTATCAACGCTAATTAGTTGGTCGCTTGCTTGATGCGCAGTTAGTGCCGTTAGCCTATATATACTAGAAGGGTTTTAATTAGGGTTTAAGGTTTAGGATTTAGCTAGCTGGGTTTAGGGGTTGGGGTTAATTGGGGATAGCTCTATATGGGGTTTAGGGTTTAGGGTTTGGGGTTTAGTGTTTGGGGTTTATATTAGGGTCTAGCTAGGGTTTAGGGTTTAGGGTTTGGGGTTTAGGGTTTAGTGTTTAGGGTTTAGGGTTTAGGGTGTAGTGTTTAGGGTTTAGGGTCTAGGGTTTAGGCTTTAGGGTTTAGTGTTTAGGGTGTTTAGGTGTGCGTTTAGGGTATAATTAGGGATTAGGGATTAGGGTTTTAGGGTTTAAGGTTTAGGGATCATCGATCGAGTGCACACACATTATTAGAGGCACCCCTTTACGCATAGTGCATATATATATAAGTGTGTTTCTTGGCCACCAATGATATATAGATCTAGAGAGAGATTGAAATATATTTAGGGTTTATGTTTTAGGGTTTAGTGTTTAGGGTGTATGTTTATTAGGGTATAATTAGGGATTAGGGGTTAGGGTTAATTTAGGGTTCAAGGTTTAGGGATCATCGATCGAGTGCACACACATTATTAGAGGCACCAGCTTTTAGCATAAAGTGCATGCGTATATATAAGGTATTTCTTGGCCAAACGATATATAGATCGAAGAGAGAGAGATTGAAATATATATATCCCCAAGAATATGTTCAAATATATAAATATATGCACGAATGATATGCAAGGTATGCCATGCATACACACTAATTATATATATTATGAGACTACTTAATCAAATGTGTTTTCATTAGATAGAACAAAATTCAAGTTAATTAATTTATTAGCGCTAATTGTTCATCAACTTGATGCACAATTAAGTGTGTTGGCCTATATATAGGGGTTTAATTAGGGCTAGGGTTAGGGTTAGTGTTAATTAGGGTATAGGGTCTAGGGTTTAGGGTTTAGTGATTAGGGTTTAGGGTTTAGGGTTTAGTGTTTAGTGTTTAGGGTTTTTGGGTTTAGGTTTTAGGGTTTAGGGTTTAGGGTTTAGGGTTTAGTGTTTGGGGTGTTTAGGGATTAGGGATTAGGGTTTTAGGGTTTTATGGTTTAAGGTTTAGGGATCATCGATCGAGTGCGCACATTATTAGAGGCACTGCCTTAATTTGCACAAAAGTGCATGCGTATATATAAGTGTGTTTCTTGGCCACAGATATAGATCGAGAGATAGAGATTGAGAATTCCCAAGAATATGTTCAAATATACGCACACACATGAATTATTAGACGCACCCGCGCTTTGCGCATAAAGTGCATGCGTATATATATAAGTGTGCTTCTTGGCCACCGATATATAGATCGAGAGAGAGATTGATATATATATCCCCATGATAAACAATATATTGAAATATATATATGCACGAATGCTATGCATTGTAGGCCATGCGTATGCACACTAATTATATATATATTATGAGACTACTTAATCAAATGTGTTTTCATTAGATCAGAACTTGTCAAAATTCAGGTTAATTAATTTATAGACTAAATTAGTTGGTCGCCTGCTTGATGCGCAATTAAGTGTCGTTGGCCTATATATGTAGGGTTTAATTAGGGCTAGGTTAGGTTAGTGTTAATTAGGGTATAGGGTCTAGTTTAGGGTTTAGGGTTTAATGTTTAGGGTTTATGGTTTAGGGTTTAGTGTTTAGGGTTTGGGGTTTAGGGTTTAGTGTTTAGGGTTTAGGGTGTTTAGGGATTAGGGTTTTAGGGTTTTATGGTTTAAGGTTTAGGGATCATCGATCGACACGCACACATTATTAGAGGCACCCGCCTTAATTTGCGCATAAAGTGCATGCGTATATATATAAGTGTGTTTCTTGGCCACTATATAGATCGAGAGGTAGAGATTGAAATCCCCAGAATATGTTCAAATATCGCCTACATGGTGTCGCACCGCGCCTTTGCGCATAAAGTGCACGCGTATATATATAAGTGTGCTTCTTGCACCAACGATATATAGATCGAGAGCGAGATTGATATATATATATCCCCAAGAATATGTTCAAATATATATTGAAATATATGCACGAATGATATGCAAGGTATGCCATGCATGCAACCTAATTATATATATTATGAGACTACTTAATCAAATGTGTTTCATTCGAGATCGAGAACTTGTAAAATTCAAGTTAATTAATTTATCATTATAATTAGTTGGTCGCCTGCTTGATGCGCAATTAAGTGTCGTTGGCCTATATATAGGGTTTAATTAGGGCTAGGGTTAGGGTTAGTGTTAATTAGGGTATAGGGTCTAGGGTTTAGGGTTTAGTGTTTAGGGTTTAGGGTTTAGGGTTTAGGGTTTAGTGTTTAGGGTTTTTGGGTTTAGGGTTTAGGGTTTAGGGTTTAGTGTTTAGGGTGTTTCCGGATTAGGGATTAGGGTTTTAGGGTTTTATGGTTTAAGGTTTAGGATCATCGATCGAGTGCGACACACATTATTAGAGGCACCACGTAATTTGCGCATAAAGTGCATGCGTATATATAAGTGTGTTTTTGCACCAACGATATATAGATCGAGAGATAGAGATTAAGAAATCCCAAGAATATGTTCAAATATCTTTTACATGAATTATTAGACACGCCTTTGCGATAAAGTGCATGCGTATATATATAAGTGTGCTTCTTGGACACCAACGATATATACGAGAGAGAGATTGATATATATATATATCCCCAAGAATATGTTCAAATATATATTGAATATATATATGCACGAATGATATGCAAGGTATTCCATGCGCGCATGCACTAGTTATATATATATATATTATGAGACTACTTAATCAAATGTGTTTTCATTCAAGATCGAGAACTTGTCAAAATTCAAGTTAATTAATTTATAGCGCTAATTAGTTGGTCGCACCTTGATGCGCAATTAAGTGTCGTTGGCCTATATATGTAGGGTTTAATTAGGGCTAGGGTTAGGGTTAGGGTTAATTAGGGTATAGGGTCTAGGGTTTAGGGTTTAGGGTTTAATGTTTAGGGTTTATGGTTTAGGGTTTAGTGTTTAGGGTTTGGGGGTTTAGGGTTTAGTGTTTAGGGTTTAGGGTGTTTAGGGATTAGGGTTTTAGGGTTTTATGGTTTAAGGTTTAGGGATCATCGATCAGTCTTCACCATTATTAGAGGCACCCGGCTTAATTTACTTATAAAGTGCATGTATATATATAAGTGTGTTTCTTGTCCACCAACGATATGATCGAGAGGTAGAATTGAAATCCCAAAGAATATGTTCAAATATCACCACACATGAATTATTAAGGCACCCCGCCTTTGCGCAGGTACCACGCGTATATATAAGGTGCTTCTTGGCCTAACGATATATAGATCGAGAGAGAGGGATTGATATATATATATATCCCCAAGAATATGTTCAAATATATATTGAAATATATGCACGAATGATATGCAAGGTATGCCATGCGCGCATGCACACTAATTATATATATATTATGAGACTACTTAATCAAATGTGTTTTCATTCGAGATCGAGAACTTGTCAAAATTCAAGTTAATTAATTTATCAGCGCTAATTAGTTGGTCGCTTTTGATGCGCAATTAAGTGTCGTTGGCCTATATATATATGTAGGGTTTAATTAGGGTTTAGGGTTAGCTAGCTAGGGTTTTAGGGTTAGGGTTAGGGTTAATTAGGGTTTAGGGTCTATATAGGGTTTAGGGTTTTGGGGTTTAGTGTTTAGTGTTTAGGGTTTAGGTCTAGCTAGGGTTAGGGATTAGGGTTTAGTGTTTAGGGTTTAGGGTTTAGGGTGTAGTGTTTAGGGTTTAGGGTCTAGGGTTTAGTGTTTAGGGTGTTTAGGGTGTACGTTTAGGGTATAATTAGGGATTAGAGATTAGGGTTTTAAGGTTTAGGGATCATCGATCGAGTGCACACACACATTAGAGGCACCCGCGCCTGCGCATAAAGTGCATGCGTATATATAAGTGTGTTTCTTGGCCACCAACGATATATAGATCTAGAGAGAGATTGAAATGTATTTAAGGTTTATGGTTTTGGGTTTAGGGTTTATGGTCTAGGGTTAGGGTTTAGGGTTTAGGGTTTAGGGTTTAGTGTTTAGGTTTAGGGTTTAGGGTGTAGTATTTAGGGTTTAGGGTCTAGGGTTTAGGGTTTAGTGTTTAGGGTGTTTAGGGTGTACGTTTAGGGTATAATTAGGGATTAGGGATTAGGGTTTTAGGTTTAAGGTTTAGGGATCATCGATCAAGTGCACACACACAGCTTTAGCATAAGTGCACTATATATATAGTGTGTTTCTTGGCCACCAACGATATATAGATTGAGAGAGAGAGATTGATATATATACATATCTAGAATATGTTCAAATATATATTGAAATATATGCACGAATGATATGCGGTATGCCATGCGCGCATGCACACTAATTATATATATATATATATATTATGAGACTACTTAATCAAATGTGTTTTCATTCGAGATCGAGAACTTGTCCAAGTTAATTAATTTATCAGCGCTAATTAGTTGGTCGCCTGCTTGATGCGCAATTAAGTGTCATTGGCCTATATATATATGTAGGGTTTAATTAGGGCTAGGATTAGGGTTAGTGTTAATTAGGGTATAGGGTCTTGCTAGCGTTTAGGGTTTAGTGTTTAGGTTTAGGTTTAGGTGCAGGGCTTTTGGGTTTAGGGTTTAGTGTTTAGGTTTAGGGTGTTTAGGATTAGGGTTTTAGGGTTTTATGGTTTAAGGTTTAGGGATCATCGATCAGTGCGCACACACATTATTAGAGGCACCCGCGCCTTTTGTATAAAGTGCATGCGTATATATATAGTGTGTTTCTTGGCCACCGATATGTAGATCGAGAGATAGAGATTGAAATCTCCAAAATATGTTCAAATATACGCACACATGAATTATTAGACGCACCCGGCCTTTGCGCATAAAGTGCATGCGTATATATATATATAAGTGTGCTTCTGCCAATGATATATAGATCGAGAGAGAGATTGATATATATACATATCCCCAAGAATATGTTCAAATATATATTGAAATATATGCACGAATGATATGCAAGGTGGCATGGCAATGCACACTAATTATATATATATTATAGAACTACTTAATCAAATGTGTTTTCATTCGAGATCGAGAACTTGTCAAAATTCAAGTTAATTAATTTATCAGCGCTAATTAGTTGGTCGCCTGCTTGATGCGCAATTAATTAAGTGTCATTGGCCTATATATATGTAGGGTTTAATTAGGGCTAGGGTTAGGGTTAGTGTTAATTAGGGTATAGGGTCTAGGGTTTAGGGTTTAGGGTTTAATGTTATGGTTTATGGTTTAGGGTTTAGGGTTTAGTGTTTAGGGTTTGGGGGTTTCGGGTTTAGTGTTTAGGGTTTAGGGTGATTAGGGATTAGGGTTTTAGGGTTTTATGGTTTAAGGTTTAGGGATCATCGATCGAGTGCGCACACACATTATTAGTGGCACCCGCGTCTTTTGCGCATAAAGTGCATGCGTATATATAAGTGTGTTTCTTGGCCACCAACGATATATAGATCGAGAGATAGAGATTGAAATCCCCAAGAATATGTTCAACTATACGCACACACATGAATTATTAGAGGCACCCGCGCCTTTGCGCAGTGCATGCATATGTGTGTTGTTCTGGCCACCAACGATAGATCGAGAGAGAGAGAGAGATTGAAATCCCCAAGAATTAGAGGCACCCGCGCCTTTGCGCATAAAGTGCATGTATAGTTTGAATCCCAATAATGTTCATACATGATAGGCTATATGTGAATCAATTTTCTTCCAAGAACTTGTCAAGATTCAAATTTATCGGTGCTAATGGAAACTAGTGCGCACTAGACGAGCCCCTTGCGCAAGTGCTGGCCATTACATATAGTTTAAATCTCAAGAATGTTCATACATGATAGTCCATATGTGCAAAGGAATTTTTTCCCCGTGAACTTGTCAAAATTCAAGTTTATCGGTGCAAATGAAACTAGTCCAAAAAATTACATAGAGGTACAAAAGAACTAGACAACAACTAATAGAACCTATAACTTTACAAAAAGGACCCCAAAACATATAGAAGAAAATCAATCGAGTCCTTCTGGACCGCACATCAGATCTCTATCACCTTCCTTTCCAGCAACTCCATCGAGGGGACGCACCACTTGGGACCGGTGTCGCGGTGATCGCCAGACGAAGGAGAAGAAGGCCTCAGCAACAACATATTGGCTCGAAGGGCCGCCGGCCAAGATGTCCACGGCAAGACGGATGACGCCGTCATATACCCGAGCATGAACGTTCAGCGACTTGACCCATTGGCCGGATCCCGAAACCGACCAAGCAGCCTCACCAGCGCCATCACCTTGATGGCACCGAGATCGGGGTTTGGCCAAGATCCGCCATCTGATCCGCCGATTCACCATAGTCAGATCTGAAGCCGATGACGAGATCCCCGGCTCCATTGCGCCATTCTGCTCATGGGAAACACTGGATCTAAGCTTACAACAACACTAACTCCCTCGGATCCAAATTAGCTGACTCAACTTTGCTTATCTAAATATGGGTGTATCCACACATGTTTTTACTCTAGATACATACACGTCTAAGGATAGTTGAATCAATTAATTTAGTTCGGAGGGTGTGCGATATCTGAGAGAGAACTCGTCTCACGGCGGCGAGGCCGCCGGAGAGAGGGGGGAAGGCCAGGGAGTGGGAGAGACTCGAGAGAAAGAGAAAGGAAAATGGAGCTCCTAGATAAAGAACATTATTTTGTCGATCTTGTCCCACTCAAACTGAGCCGCGCCGTCATCCATACATCCATTCGAAAATCCCGTGACCAGTTTTACCCTTTAACCCTGGTCCGGAAGCTACAACCCACCGACCATGGAGGGCTCTTTCGGTAACAATGAAATATCTTGCCTAGATCCCGAACCCTCCCCACGGGCCCACACCCACCCACCAACCATTCGCCCCATTAGCAAAAATACTCTCACACGCCAAAGCTCCGACTCTCTACAGTACTTCGCCGGCGGCATACTCCTCCATAGCGTAGCCTTGATCGTGTTGGCCCACCCACGTGATCCCCCGCCGCCCTCGCCACCGAAGGATCTGCTTCACCGCCGACCTTGCCACCGACGGATCTGCTTCACTGCCGACCTCACCACCGACGGATCTCCTTCACCGCCGACCTCGCCACCGACGGATCTGCTTCACCGCCGACCTCATCTATAGCGTAGCAATCAACGCCTTTCCTGTCGACGCACCGGATCCTCTCCAACGGAACCGTGTCTACTTCACCGCGCCCCCTCCACAGCCGATCTATTCCGACTATAAGCGCATGTGTATCAACTTCACCGAATCCTTGCCACCCAACCGAGATCCTTCACTAACGCGCTTCTCTGAAACAGGTCGACTCCGCCGTCTCCCGCGTTCACTAGATACAGTTGCCCCCGTCCACCCTTGCAACAGGTTGGTACGCTGGCCCGTTAGATCGCTGTGTTTCTTTAGCCATGTTTTGTGTAGTTATTTGCAGATCTCATATGCCATTAACTTTCTTGATGTGTTACTTTGCATGAAGTTCGTTTAAATATTATCGGTACAAAAGCATTATCCGGTCGCTACCATCCCGTTCATTCTCAAACACATTGCCATCCACATATTTATAGCCTTATACCCATTCATTTGCTGCCAACTGTTTTGTACTCATGCTATTCCTTTTATAGTCATGCTATGGCATTTCCAATCTGGTTGTTCTTATACCGCGTCATTAGCCAAGCTGCTAGCTGTTTTCTCGTGCTTGCTATTCTCACACTGCTTTTATAATCATGCTATGTGCATTTCCAATCTCTTGCTCTTATACCTAGTCTTTAGCTTATAGCTATTTTTTCCATGAATGCTCTTGTCGCACAGCTTGTTATTGTTGCGTGCATGTCTTGTCTTTGTATTATCGTTCACTAACTTGTCAATGTTATTTTCCTAGGGATTGATCATGCGAACCACTTATTAGAAGATCCAACATTAACAGCGGGGACGCTAGGAAGGTTGGAATCTGAGTTCTTGGTTGGTAACTCTGGCAGTTTACTTCCATTATCTATAACCTATATGCATTGTTCCTTATGCAAGAGATTAACACTTGGAACCCTGCCATAGCAATGCCATCCATGCTTTACTATGTTTCTGTTGGAGAGATGCCCAAGAGGCAATAATAAAAGTGGTTATTATATATCTTTATGTTTATGATAAATGTTTATATACCATGCTATAATTATATTAACCGAAACATTGATACATGTGTTATGTAGACAAACAAGAAGTCCCTAGTATGCCTCTTAAACAAGCTTGTTGATTAATGGATGATTAGTTTCATAATCATGAACATTGGATGTTATTAATAACAAGGTTATATCATTATATGAATGATGTAATGGACACACCCAATTAGGCGTAGCATAAGATCACGTCATTAAGTTATTTGCTATAAGCTTTTTATACATAGTTACCTAGTCCTTATGACCATGAGATCATGTAAATCACTTATACGGAAAGGTACTTTGATTACATAAACGCCACTGCGTAAATGGGTGGTTATAAAGGTGGGATTAAGTATCCGGAAAGTACGAGTTGAGGCATATGGATCAACAGTGGGATTTGTCCATCCCGATGACGGATAGATATACTGGGCCTCGGTGGAATGTCGTCTAATGTCTTGCAAGCATATGAATAAGTTCATAAGAGACCACATACCACGGTACGAAAAAGTACTTGTCAGAGACGAGGTTGAACAAGGTATAGAGTGATATCGATGGTCAAACCTCGGACAAGTAAAATATCGCGTGACAAAGGGAATTGGTATCGTATGTGAATGATTCATTCAATCACTGAAGTCATCATTGAATATGTGGGAGCCATTATGGATCTCAGGTCCCGCTATTGGTTATTGGTTGGAGAGAGTTCAACCATGTCCGCATAGTTCGCAAACCGTAGTGTGACACACTTAAGGTTTGATGTTGAAATGGTAGAACTTGAATATGGAATGGAGTTCGAAGTATTGTTGAAGTCCCGGATGGGATCGGACATCACGAGGAGTTCAGGAATGGTGGAGAATAAGATTCATATATAGGAAGTCATTTTATAAGATTTAAAATGATCCGGAAGATTTTACGGAAGGTTCTAGAAAAGTCCGGAAGGAATCACTAAGGAAGGAGGAGTCCCGGAGGGACTCCACCTCCCCATGGCCGGCCAACCCTACAGAGGGGAGTCCACCTTGGACTCCACCAAGGGGCACCCACCCACATGGAAGGGGAATCCCCCAAGTGGGATTCCCACCTTAGGTAGGTCCTACACATGGAAGGTTTTGGGTTGGGGTCTTATTCGAAGACTTGTAGTCCAATACTTGGGGTTCCACCTATATAATGAGGGCCAAGGAGAGGGGGCCACCACAGCACCACCACCTTGGCCGCACCCCAGGGCCGGCCACCCCTCTCCCCAAACCCTAGCGCCCATCCTCCACCTGCTCCCGAGCATAGCGAAGCTCCGCCGGAGAACTCCATCGCCACCGCCACCACGCCGTCGTGCTGCTGGATTCAAGGAGGAGCTACTACTTCCGCTGCCCTCTGGAACGGGGAGGTGGACGTTGTCTTCATCAACACCGAACGTGTGACCGAGTACGGAGTCTGCCCGATCGTGGCACGGTGATCAGATCTTCTACGCGCTTTGCAAGCGGCAAGTGATCGTCTACCGCAGCAACAAGAGCCTCATCTTGTAGGCTTTGGAAATCTTCAAGGGTAGTCTCGATCATCCCTCGTTGCTACCGTCTTCTAGATTGCATCTTGGCTTGGATTGCGTTCTCGCGGTAGGAAATTTTGTTTTCTATACAATGATCCCTCGTGGTATCGGAGCCGTGTCATGCATGAGTGGTTGCACGAGTAGAACACAATGGTTTTGTGGACGTTGATGCTCTTGTTGTATTTAGTTGAGTACTTTGCATCTTGTGGCATAGTGGGATGAAGCGGCTCGGACTAACTTTACATGACCGCGTTCATGAGACTTGTTCCTCGTTCGACATGCAACTTGTATTGCATAAGAGGCTTTGCGGTGTCTTTCTCTCCTACTATGAAGATTCAATTTACTCTTCTATTGACAACACTAGTATCACCATTGTGGTTCATGTTCGTAGGTAGATTAGATCTCTAGAAAACCCTAAACCACGTAAAATATGCAAACCAAATTAGAGACGTCTAACTTGTTTTTGCAGGGGTTTGGTGATGTGATATGGCCATAATGTGATGATGAATATATGAGATGATCATTATTATTGTAGCAGCAAACAGGAGCCTTATGGTTGTCTTTAAATTTCATGTTAAGTAGTATTTCAAAGTAGTTGTAATAGTTGCTACATGAGGTGAACAACCATGAAGACGCGCCATTGACCTTGACCGACGATGATGGAGATCATGCCCGAAGATGATGGAGATCATGTCCGTGCTTTGGAGATGAAGATCAAAGGTGCAAAGACAAAAGGGCCATATCATATCACATATGAACTGCATGTGATGTTAATCCTTTTATGCATCTTATTTTGCTTAGATCGCGACGGTAGCATTATAAGATGATCCCTCACTAAAATATCAAGATAATAAAGTGTTCATCCTTAGTAGCACCGTTGCCAAGACTTGTCGTTTCGAAGCATCTCGTGATGATCGGGTGTGATAGAATCAACAAGTGCATACAACGGTGCAAGCCAGTTTTGCACATGCGGATACTAAGGTGGCCTTGACGAGCCTAGCATGTCGAGACATGGTCTCGGAACACATGATACCGAAAGGTGAGCATGAATCATATGATTGATATGATGAACACTTTGAATGTTCGCCATTGAAATTACACCTTGTCTCGTGATGATCGGACTTAGGTGTGGTGGATTTGGTTCGTGTGATCACTAAGACAATGCGGGATATGGTTGAGTGGGGGTTCACCTAGATTTTTAATTATGTTGAATTAAAATTTGAACTCAATTTGTCATAAACTTAGTCTAAACTATTGCAAATATATGTTGTAGAGATGGCGTCCCCAATCAATTTTAACGGTTCTAGAGAAAGAAAAGCTTAAGAGCAACGGTAGCAACTTCATACTGGTTCCGTCATGTGAGGATCTTCCTCTCGGCGGAAATCTGCAATTGTGCTTGATGCAGCTAGGTGACCCTCCTGCAGAAACTGACCGATGAAGTAAAGAATGTTTACGACTTGGAAGCTCGGTACTCTCAAGTTAGTGTGCCCTCTGTGCAGTCTGGGCGATCTTCAAAAACGTTTTGAGCACCACGATCCTCATGAGTTGGTCAATGAGCTGAAAGCTATATTTGAAACTCATGCGGCCGTGGAATGCTATGAAGCTGGAAACACTTCTTCATCTGCATGATGGAAGAAGGCAGCTCCGTTAGTGAGCACATGCTCGCCATGACCGGGCATGCGAAGAAACTCAATGACTTTGGAATAGTGATTCCTATGACTGGGATTAATCGTGTCCTTCAATCATTGCCACCAAGTTACAAGAACTTTTTGATGAACTACAATATGCAAAACATGAACAAAGAGTTACCTGAACTCTTTGGCATGCTAAAAGCTGCTGAGATTGAGATCAAGAAAGAGCACCAAGTGTTGATGGTCAACAAGACCACCAGTTTCAAGAAACAGGGCAAGTCTAAGGGAAAATTCAAGAAGGGTGGCAAGAAAGCTACGCCTCCTATGAAACCTAAGAACGGCCCTAAGCCCGATGCTGAGTGCTATTACGGCAAGGAGAAGGGACACTGGAAGCGTAATTGCTCAAGTATCGGCTGATCTGAAGCGGCCTTGTCAAGAAGAAGAAAGAAGGTATATCTGATATACATGTTATAGATGTTTATCTCTTGGTTCTCGTACTAGTACCTGGGTATTTGATACTGGTTCGGTTGCTCATATTTGTAACTCGAAACAGGAACTAAAGAATAAACGAAGACTATCGAAAGATGAAGTGACGATGCGCGTTGGAAACGGATCCAAAGTCGATGTGATCGTGTCGGCACACTTCCTCTACATCTACCTTCGGATTAGTTTTAAGCCTAAATAATTGTTATTTGTACCCGCGTTGAGCATGAACATTATATCTGGATCTTGTTTAATGCAAGACGGTTATTCATTCAAGTCTCGAGAATAATGGTTGTTCTATTTTTATGAATAATATCTTTTATGGTCGATGCACCTGAAAAGAATGGCTTATTTCTGTTAGATCTCGATAGTAGTGATACGCATATACATAACATTGATGCTAAGCGAATTAAATTGAATGATAATTCTACTTATATGTGGCACTGTCGTCTTGGTCATATTTGAGTGAAACGCATGAAGAAACTCCATACCGATGGATTAGTTGAATCATTTGACTTTGAGTCACTTGATAGATGCGAAGCATGTCTAATGGGAAAAATGACTAAGACTCCATTTTCTGGTATGATGGAGATACTGACTTATTGAAATCATACATACCGATGTATGCGGACCAATGAGTGTAACATCGCGCGGTGGTTATCGTTATGTTCTAACCTTCACATATGATCAGTAGATATGGGTATATCTATTTCATGAAACATAAATCCGAAACTTTCGAGAGTTAAAGAATTCCAAAGTGAAGTAGAAAATCAACGTAACAAGAAGATTAAATTTCTATGATCTGATCGCGGAGGTGAATATCTATGAGTTTGGCATGCATTTAAGAAATGCTGGAGTACTTTCACAATTGACACCGCCGGGAACACCACAACGCGGTGTGTCCGAACGTATTATCGAACTCTCTTAGATATAGTTCGTTCTATGATGTCTCTTACTGATTTGCCTTTATCTTTTTGGAGTTATGCATTAGAGACAGCCGCATTCACTTTAAATAGAGCACCATTAAAATCCGTAGAAACGACACCGTATAAATTATGGTTTAATAAGAAACCTAAGTCACGTTCCTTAAAGTTTGGGGTTGTGAAGCCTATGTAAAGAAGTTACAACCGGACAAGCTAGAACCCAAAGCGGAGAAATGCATCTTCATAGGATACCCTAAGGAAACTATAGGGTACACTTTCTATCACAGATCCGAAGGCAAAATCTTTGTTGCTAAGAACGGAACCTTTCTTGAAAGAATTTCTCACTAAAGAAGTGACTGGAAGAAAAGTAGAACTCGATGAGATTGATGAATCTTTACTAGTTGATCGAGTAAGCGCGTGACGAGCTGTTCTGTGCGCCTACACCGGCAGAGGAAGCTAATGATAATGATCATGAAACTTGAACGAGGAAACTACTGAACTCGCAGATCAACAAGGGAGCGTGCCACTCCTGATTGGTATGATCCTTGTCTAAATGTCATGATTGTGGATAACAATGATGAGGACCCTGCGACGTATGAAGAAGCGATGATGAGCCCAGATTCCAACAAATGGCAAGAAGCCATGAAATCAAAAATGGGATCCATGTATGATAACAAAGTATGGACTTTGGTAGACTTACCTGATAGCCGCAAGGCTGTCGAGAATAAATGGATCTTCAAGAGAAAAACAGATGCTGATGGTAATATTACTGTCTATAAAGCTCGACTTGTCGCAAAGGTTTTCCGACAAATTCAAGGAGTTGACTACGATGAGACTTTCTCCCCTGTAGCTAAGCTAAAATCTGTGAGGATTTTGTTAGCAATAGCTGCATTTTTCGATTATGATATTTGGCAGATGGATGTCAAAACGGCGTTCCTTAATGGAGACATTGAGGAAGAGTTGTATATGGTAAAACCCAAAGGTTTGTCGATCCTAAAATGCTAACAAAGTATGCAAACTTCAGCGTTCAATCTATGGACTGAAGAAGCATCAAGAAGTTGGAACCGACGCTTTGATAAGGTGATCAAAGACTTCGGGTTTATACAGTGTCATGGAGAGGCCTGTATTTACAAGAAAGTGAGTGGGAGCTCTGTAGCATTCCTGATATTATATGTAGATGACATATTATTGATTGGGAATGATATAGAACTATTAAGCAGTGTAAAAGGTTATTTGAATAATAGTTTTTCAATGAAAGACCTTGGTGAAGCATCATATATATTAGGCATCAAGATTTATAGAGATAGATCAAGACGCATAATAGGGCTATCACAGAGTACATACGGACAAGATTCTAAAGAAGTTTAGAATGGACGAAAGTGAAGGGGGTTCTTACCTATGTTAGGCAAGGTCTTGAGTAAGACTCAAGGACCGGCTACGGCAGAAGAAAGAGAAAGGATGAGTCGGATCCCCTATGCCTCGGCAGTAGGCTCTATTATGTATGCCATGCTATGTACTAGACCGGATATTGTACATGCTGTTAGTTTGACTAGCAGATATCAAAGTGATCCAGGGATGGAACAGACGGTCAAGAATATCCTGAAGTATTTGAAAACTAAGGATATGTTTCTTTGTTATGGAGGTGACCAAGAGCTCGTTGTAACAGTTACACCGATGCAGTTGGAACGATCCGATGACTCTAAGTCACAGTCTGGGTATGTGTTCATATTGAATGGTGCTGCAGTAAGCTGGGCAAGCTCGAAGCAGTGCACAGTGGCGAAGTCTTCAACAGAATCAGAGTACATAGCGGCTTCAGAGGCTTCATCAGAAGCGCTATGGATGAAGCGGTTCATTGTAGAGCTCGGTGTGGTTCCTAGTGCATTGGACCCACTAGTCATCTACTGTGACAACATGGGTGCCATCGCCAATGCACAAGAACCAAGGTCACACAAGAGGCTGAAGCATATCAAGCTGCGTTACCACTCGATTCACGAGTACATCGAAGATGGAGAAGTAAAGATTTGCAAAGTACACACTGATCTGAATGTAGCAGATCCGTTGACTAAAGCTCTCCCTAGGACAAAGCATGACCAACACCAGAATGCCATGGGTGTTAGGTACATTACAATGTAATCTAGATTATTGACTCTAGTGCAAGTGGGAGGCTGTTGGAGAGATGCCAAGAGGCAATAATAAAAGTGGTTATTATATATCTTTATGTTTATGATAAATGTTTATATACCATGCTATAATTGTATTAAGAAACATTGATACATGTGTGATATGTAAACAACAAAGAGTCCCTAGTATGCCTCTTAACTAGCTTGTTGATTAATGGATGATTAGTTTCATAATCATGAACATTGGATGTTATCAATAACAAGGTTATATCATTATATGAATGATGTAATGGACACACCCAATTAAGCGTAGCATAAGATCACGTCATTAAGTTATTTGCTATAAGCTTTCAATACATAGTTACCTAGTCCTTATGACCATGAGATCATGTAAATCACTTATACCGGAAAGGTACTTTGATTACATCAAATGTCACTGCGTAAATGGGTGGTTATAAAGGTGGGATTAAGTATCCGGAAAGTATGAGTTGAGGCATATGGATGGATGGGATTTGTCCATCCCGATGACGGATAGATATACTCTGGGCCCTCTCGGTGGAATGTCGTCTAATGTCTTGCAAGCATATGAATAAGTTCATAAGAGACCACAAACCACGTACGAGAGAGTACTTGTCGGAGACGAGGTTGAACAGTATAGAGTGATACCGATGATCAAACCTCGGACAAGTAAAATATCGCGACACAAAGGGATATATATGTGAATGGTTCATTCGATCACTGAGTCATCGTTGAATATGTGGGAGCCATTATGGATCTCAGAGATCCCGCTATTGGTTATTGGTTGGAGAGAGTACTCAACCATGTCCATAGTTCGCGAACCGTAGGGTGACACACTTAGGTTTGATGTTGAAATGGTAGAACTTGAATATGGAATGGAGTTCTAAGTATTGTTCGAAGTCCCGGATGGGATCCGGACATCACGAGGAGTTCGGAATGGTCCGGAGAATAAGATTCATATATAGGAAGTCATTTTATAAGATTTAAAATGATCCGGAAGATTTACGGAAGGTTCTAGAAGGTTCTAGAAAAGTCCGGAAGGAATCACTAAGGAAGGAGGAGTCCGGAGGGACTCCACCTCCCATGGCCGGCCAACCCTAGAGGGAGTCCACCACTCCACCAAGGGGGCCACCCCCCCACATGGAAGGGGGAATCCCACCCCAAGTGGGATTCCCACCTGGGTAGGTTTCCCTACTACATGGAAGGTTTGGGTTGGGGTCTTATTCGAAGACTTGTAGTCCAACACTTGGGGGTTCCACCTATATAATGAGGGGCCAAGGGAGGGGGCCGGCCACCACAACACCACCACCTTGGTCGCACCCCAAGGAGGCCGGCCACCTCCTCCCAAACCCTAGCCCATCCTCCCCCTCTCCGGCCAGCTTAGCGAAGCTCCGCCGGAGAACTCCATCGCCACCGCCACCATGCCGTCGTGCTCCGGATTCAGGAGGAGCTACTACTTCCGCTGCCCCTTGGAAGGGGAGGTGGACGTTGTCTTCATCAACACCGAACGTGTGGCGAGTACGGAGGTGCTGCCGATCTGGCACCGTGATCAAGATCTTCTACGCGCTTGCAAGCGGCAAGTGATCGTCTACCGCAGAAACAAGAGCCTCATCTTGTAGGCTTTGGAAATCTTCAAGGGTGAGTCTCGATCATCCCCTCGTTGCTACCATCTTCTAGATTGCATCTTGGCTTGGATTGCGTTCTCGCGGTAGGAATTTTTTTGTTTTCTATACAACGAATCCCTACAGTTTCTGCCTATTTGATATGCTTGTCTTGGAGCAACTGCGAAGGTGATTTGAACCTGACATTTGGTCATTCTTAATGCCAGTTTACTTTATGTGGAAAACCTTGGCATTACCCTACTCTAAATCTGAATGTCTGAAATTCGTATCTCATGCAAAGCAACATCTAGTTGGTTTTAATCTGATATCTGGTAAATATTGGCTTATTCATTTGGCAGCTCAAGTTTTTTGTTATTTGAAACCAGATGACTTGTCTTAAATGTGATATCTAAATGATTAAGGACAATGGAGCAGGAGGATTAGCATTTCACTTGATGGCTGAACCTAAATTGACAGGCATGTCGACCACGACTAGTGCACACAAGAGAAGGACCTGCGAGCCAGTATGTGCTTAGTACATGCATCTTATCTTATCTTGTGCTTATTTCTGCTACATGTGTTATCTGATCTCTACATTGCCTAATACATTTTTGAATACTTAATTGTTGTAACTATGTTTGCAATATTACCAGAATGCAGTTTTAGTGAAGCAGTCATCATTAGAAGATAGTCGCCAAAGCGACCTGTGCAAATATGATGTAAGTCGCTTAGTACAAGTTCCATACATTGTCTTATTTATGCAACTTGTTATTATCTTATATCTACATTGCATAATAAATGTTTGAATAGTTCACTGTTGTAACTATGTTTGCAATATTACTAGAATGCGATTGTAATGAAGAAGTCCTTAGTAGAAGATAGAGCGCAAAAAAGGTTCGGGGTGAGCCTATGCAACGATATAATGTAAGTCTGTGCTTAGTACTTGTGACTATCTCATATCGACAATGCTTAATACATGTTTATAGTTCATCGTTTAACTCTTTTTGCGTTATTATCAGAATGCAGTTGTGATGAAGCAATCTTCATCGAAGTGAGGCCCACAAAAAGTTCTGATCTTTCTTCTGATGCATCCTCTCATAGCCGTCCAACCTAGACCATTCTTTTCATCAAACATGAAATATCTCAAGGTTGTACTTTATAAAAGACATGGTATTGCTGCTCTGTAGCTGATATGTTGACCAAGAGTACACAAGATTCAATCAAGGCGATTGCCAAATGTCAACGTGTTATTGATGATGCTAATAGAAGTCTTCAATGATTCTATGTAATTTTTATTTGGGCACATTAATTGCCTTGTAATTTTCCTGTTATTTTATTTGTGTATGTAATTGTGTGTATCATTGATATCAGATTGTAGGCTCATGAAATTTAATGCAATTTGACTAGTCAAACAACGAGGCCCTACAGATTGGGCCGGCCTATTTATAGTAGTGTGGGACCCACTTTCATTTTGGGCCGGCTCTACTTATTGGGCCGCCCGTTAACACGATAGTGGGCCACCTTATTGGGCGGCCACTATCTTGTGGGCAGCCCACTGCTACATGGTGGACCCCACATACAAAATGGGCCGCCTTTAACAGGCAAGTGGGACCCATGTTTTTGGCCCGCCCATTTTGTTATGGTGGACCCCACATATTAAATGGGCCGCCTTTAACAGAGAAAGTGGGACCCTTTGTTTTGGCCTACTATCTTCTTGGCCGGCCCACTAACTATGTGGTGGACCCCACATACTAAATGGGCCGACCTTTTAACTGGAAAGTGGGACCCCCTGTTTTGGCCGGCCCACTATCTTGGGGCCGGCCCAGTTGCTATATGGTGGACCCACATACTAAATAGGCCGGCCCTTTAACGGAAAGTGGGACCCACCCATGTTTTTGGCCCGGCCCACTTTTTGTTGGCCACCCATTTGATCTATTGTGGACCCCACGTACTAAATGCGGCCCGATAGCAGGAAAGTGGGACCCACATGCTAATTGGGCGGCCCAATAACTTCTTGGGCGGCCCACTTGCTTTAAGGTGGACCCCACTTGTAAGCAGGCCGGCGATAACAAAGTGGGTCCCACATGTCTTGTGGGCCTTTTTGCCCATTGATAGGTCAAACGAGTGCATTCGGGCCCACATGCTTAGTGGCGGCCATTTATGTTTTGACCAGTCAACCTTAGAGTTAGGCCCGACCCACGTAACTAATGGTCCAGCCCTATATAGTTGACGGTTCAGAGCCCGGCCCGCAAACTTAATGGGCGGCCGCTTAAGATGGCGAGCCTCGTGTTGAACTACCATCTACCATGTTCGGTTAACGCCGTTAATCGACGATTAACGCGTCTGCAATTTTGCATGACTTGCAGCGGTCAACGGGCTCCGGAAACATCCGCGGTCCGATTTTCCGTGGAAGGGCGCCAAAGGCGACCGAAAAAAACGTGGTAGGACTTTGCCTGACGTTTCGACAACAGAACCCATATCATCGGGTTAGGCCCATAGGCGACGAAAAATACCCCTTAGCGGACGATTTTGGGACGTTGCCTATCAGAACTTTTCTTGTAGTGTATGAATTTTCCCTACCTAAGTAACATTGTGTTTGATCACAAATATGATCACATAGAGTAAGTATTGAGTGATGTTTATAATAGTTTGTGTACTTTTCCCTTCTGCTAGATTCTAGTCACTACGGGGATTTCAATTTAAATATATTTTGTGTTTCGATATTACTTTATTAGTTCAAATTGTGGTCTTGATGTTCCTACTGGTGGGAGGTATCAACAAAGTTGGTTCTCTTTAAAAGTAAAAGTTGCACCTATTTTTTTTCTGATAAAGGACGCTTTATTACTCAAAAAGTTTTAAGCATTACACCCAACCTCTACATGACCAGGATGCACCCAACCGTTTGACGGTCTATCATGTAGCAAAAAGAAAGTGACAGCGAAAGGAAAAAAGCCAACTAGTCTAGAGCTCCATTGGCTTCGATCCTACGGCTATGCAGCCACCCATGTTAGGAAAAAAACTCCTTGGATGTATTCTCCAACCATGTAGACACCTTCGTAAAGAGGTCTCGATCCTCCAAGCGCTAAAGTGGCGACCATGAACGGAGCAAAGATGTACACCGGTAAATAACCTACATAATAGAAGAATTTTTATCATTAAAAACCTTGTCATTTCTACATAGCCAAAGCGACCATGAAACCGCAATCGCTCCCATTCTAATAATCGTTTTGTACCTGGAATTCACCCCATTTAGCAAATTGCCAAAGATGTTTGCAATACTACTATGTGGGTACAAGGTAGAAGCTATCTGAATGATTGACCATATAGATCTAGCAAGCCCACAGTTGAAGAAAGGGTGTTTTATTGTCTCTTCTTCGTGAGAGAACACATATTTCGTACAACCTTGCCAGTTACTTTAACAATGTTATCTTTAGTAAGAATCACACCTCGAAGAAGATACCATGCAAAGACATTTGTTTTGAGCGGAATCTTCATCTTCCAGATGTTTTTATTATTTACGACCGTTTGAGATGGTATGCATAATGTTTTGTACATGGAACTTACTGAAAATACACCATTCTTAGTGAGATTCCAACAGAATACATAAGTCCCCTGAACCAACTTGATTGGATCTAACCGCTGAAGCAGTTCATTCCAAGCATCTAGTCGGGGAACAAAAATATCTCGTTTGAACGTCATAGAGGGAGGAGAAGATTCCATCACCTTTTTCATGGTATCTCCTTTATGACGAACCATGTTGTACAAAGCTGGATACTGTTCGCGAAGAGTGGTTGTTCCCATCCATCTATCTTCCCAAAACCGTATCTCCTCCCCGTTCCTAATAGAGAATGAACCAAATTGGAAAAGTGCTTTTTAATTGCCATAATGCCAGCCCAAAAGTGCAAATCACCTGGTTTCCAAAGAAACCTGAGAAATCGCCTTTGAGCCTACATACTTTTTCCGTAGTAGTTGTTGCCAAACCCCGTCCTCCGTTAATAACCCGGCCATCCATTTACCTAGCAAGGCCCTCTTCTTAACTTCAAGATCATGGACACCAAGTCCATCTTCATCTTTTGGACGACACTCAACACTCCATTTAGTAAAACCGGTATTTTTTCTTCTCACTATCCCCTTGCCAAAAGAATATTGATCAGAAGTAGTCCAATCTTTTCAAGACTCCTTTGGGTAACTGGAAGAAATAAATCATATACAGTACCATATTCATAAGTACTGAATTAATTAGGACTAACCTTTGAAAGGACACAGATGTCGCCTAGAGGGGGGAATAGGCGGTTTATTTTTTTACGAATATGGCTTAACAAATGCGGAATAAATCTAGGGTTTAATTTGTCAAGCACACAACCTATATAACTAAGGTTCACCTATGTGCACCAACAACTTATGCTAAGCAATACAAGAAACCATGTGATAGCAAGATATATAATTTCAAGCACGAAGGCTATCACAAAGTAATGTGCATATGAAAAGAGCTCAGGTATAGGAATAACCGAGGTGACGCGGAGACAACGATGTATCCCAAAGTTCACACTCTTGCGAGTGCTACTCTTTGTTGAAGCGGTGTGGAGGACAAGTCACTCCAAACGCCACGAAGACATCACCGTATTCTCCTCGAGAATTCCCAGGATGCCCTCGATCCACTATGGAACCTTAGGGTGGTCACCGAACCCGCACAAAGATTGGGACTATCTCCACAACTTAATTGGAGGCTCCCAATAAATCGCCACAAAGGCCTTGCCCTTGAGGAATCTCCTCAACTTAATTGGAGGCCCCAAGAACACCACTAAGACACAAAGCATAAATCTTGAGGAAATCTCCACAACTTAATTGGAGGCCCCAAGAATACCACAAAGATCACTAAGCCATCTAGGGTCAAAAGACCCAAGAGGAACAAGCTCCGAGAACAAGCCCCCGTAGTAATATACTCACAAACTTTCACATCCACGTATCACCCGGAGAAGTCAAACCGATGCACCAAATACAATGGCTAGAACACCACAAAGATGCTTAAATCCTTCTCTCTCAAATTCCAACAAAGCTACAAAAGCTATTGGGGGAATAAGAGAGGAAGAACAAATAAGAGGAGGAACACCAAATTTCTCCAAGATCTAGATCTAGTGGGTTCCTCTCACAAAGAGAGGGATTTGATTGGTGAAGATGTAGATCTAGATCTCCTCTATATTTCTCTCAAATAGATGCAAGATTCATGGGAGGGAGAGGGAGATAGAAACCTCAAAGAAGGTTAACAATGGGGGCAAAAATGAGCTCTAACGGATAAGAAACTTTGGTGAAAATGACCCCCTTAAATAGGGCAAGGGAAATCTGCCTGTTATGCACAAAACTCGTAATTATCGGAACTTCCGGTCATTTGGGGCGGTACTACCACCCCCGGTAGTACCGACCAACTTCCATGTCTTCACATATCCATGATCACCATAATAATGGCAAGGTTCAAGCCTATGATATCTTATAGATGCTTATCTTGAACTTGCACTTCATTTCTTCATTCTTCATCATGTTGATGTCTTGAAGATACACATGAGAGATCACTTAATCTTCTTCTTCAAGACATATTCTTCATCAATTTCTTATTATTGCAATGTTGAAGCCACCATATGCTTCAAGCATTGCCTGTGGACAACTCCTACAAAATATGACTCAATGCAAACATTAGTCCATATGGCTTGTCATTAATTACCAAAACCACACATGGAGGTTCCATGCACTTTCAATCTTCCTCATTTTTGAAATTTATGATAATCTATTTGCGAGGGTTTATATAAGGAATTAACTAACAAACAAGTTGAATACATATAGCAAACTCCCCCATATATGCACGTGTGAGCGAACTTAAATTTCATTGCATATATTGGCAATAAAAGCCTAGTGGAGTTTCCTCTAAATATTCAACCATGCAAAGCATCAAAGTGAAATGCTTAAGAACACAACACAAGTATAACACAAAATTTCCTTAAACCCTCCAAACTTCTTCCCCATTGGCCCCAATTGCCGAAATGGGAGAAAAAAATCTAGAGATGTCAATATAGTGAGAGTTCCTCCATAAGGCTGGTGTGCATTTCTCATATTGTGACCGGAATCAAATGCACGTATCCAATGGTGAATACTTGGAGGGATTCAATCTATATCTAGGATCAAATATTGCAAAAATATAACAAAGTGAAGAAGCTTCAACAAATAAAGCAAGCAATCAAATGAACCAAAACAGAACCAAATGAAAGATATATATATATATATATATATAATGATAAGATCAAGAAGAGTACTCTAAATAATATAAGGAAGCTCCCCAAGGTTTGTGCATAATATAGATAATTTTTATTGGAATATAGGTGCACAAACATGGAATATCACTCTCATAATGTCATTCAAAGTAAAATATACCAAGTGAGATCAAATCTTATGATCACCACAAAATAGTGCTTTAAATAAAATTAGGAAGATCCCCTGGGTACATGCATATATTAGATTGTTGCATTTAAATACAATATTCATAACATGGAATCCTCACTCCCTCATTACCAACAATACAAACAATTGCAAGAGACCATAGGTAAGAAATTAAACTTAACACTTGGAGCAAATAAATGGTTGAGCAATAAGTAAGAGATACCATAATAAGAGGCTCAACCAAAAGGATATGTGAGAGGAATGGCCAAGCATATTATAATACTAATACAAGGATGAGAAAATAGTATCATCATAGTCTTCAAAGAGTGATTTTTCTTAGCATGACCAGAGAATTATCAAGTGGAGAATTATCATCTCTTATGTGTATAAGTTTCTCTAAGTAGACAATATCACAAATATATTTATCCACAAAGAAACATGTACACACAAAATAGGTACAAAATAATTAAAACATGATATCCAAAACGAAGTCATGCAATATACCAATAAGATCTTTGCTTAATAACATGCGCAAAGGATCAATTTTATCTTATTGTAGATTAATGAACTTCAAACACAAACACATCAAAGATATCACAAATATCAACAAGGGAAAGAAGATAGTTGAGATGCTTTGAGGAAAGCAACAGGTATCACAAAGAAAAGATACCAACACAAATATCTCAATTTGCACTTTCTTGAAAATTGCACACGTAAGAAGATTGATGAATTGATATGTAATAAATTGCTAGATAAACATATTTGGGATGGGTGATTCATGACATGATTTTATATACTTCCCAACATATGTGCTCATCTTAATTTCTCACATTAGCAATAAAGAGGTTTCATTAAGACCTTTGCAAGAAGCAAAACATTTGCAAATATGGATTTTCATGCCAATATGCAACCACAAGGTTGCAAACAAGAAAAATATGCATGAGAAGATACTTGTTACCGAGGTAGCATTGGTGTGGATGTAGTAGATATGAATTTGTTGATCATCCTAGCTTGACTCAAATAACCATTGGGTGACCACTTCTTCCCAAGAGTGAGACAAGTATCGAATGCATCATTATTGTACCTAACACCAAAGTAAGTAGAATATGGTCCCCAAACTAATTGGGTCCAAAGTAGTTAGATACACTACAACATATAGGACAGACTCCACATAAATATGTCCATATTGATATGAAATTGAACTTCATGCACATCTTAGCCCATTTAGGATTTGTTGGAATTTACCCTATATATTGGAACAAAGAAAGCAAAACATGCCATAGAATATACATATAGTAAGTATGCATGCGTAAGACTCTCAAGAACCAAACAGAAATACAATTTGGACGAAACACCAATTAACTCAAGAAACAACGATTCTCCAAATAATATCAAAGAATCAAATCAACACACGATTGACTCCATAGACTTATCTCATTACAAAAAGCTAATTAAACCCAAAGACAATAAATGCGATAACCAAATCCCAAGGAGAGAAAGGTTCCAACAAATAAACGAAATCCTCAACCCTTTTGATGATGGCACAAAGTACTGAAAAGAAAATGTTTGTCTTCCAAAATCAATTACTTTATATTGATCAAGTGAGGCTATGATAGTATCATAAAGTTAGTATTCTAATAAATATAGGAGAGCTCCCCCAAGATTAGTGCATTATTTAGGATTTTGCATTTGAATACAAAATGCACAAAAGTGGGATCATCACTCTACTTATATCTAATAAAACATAAGAAACGTTCAAGTAGATAAAAGATACATAAGCAAAATGAAGACACATGTGAGTCAAATGCAAAACAATTTCATGGCAAGAAATAAGGAAATTAAACACAAGAGCCAATGTAAAGATGATCAATACATATCTACCTCATAAAAGATTTCCAGTTGTCTTATGACAAGTGGTATTAGGAAATATTTCCCAGTGGTAGTTTGCAAGTATATCCACAATCATATTTACAACAAATAAAGCATATGGAAAAGGATAGGAATCAAACACCATGCCAAGAGTGATTTTCTTGATAGCCTCAAATAGTTAAACAATCATGCTAAGAAATGATTGGAATAACTTAAAGCAAATGGTTTTCCAATTTTTAAATATATAAGTCCACATTTTAGGAAAATCTTACCAAGAATATATCTCACACACAAGATCCACAAAGATATTAGCAATGAAGCCATTAGAGAAAGTTGGAACTTGTATGAGCAAACATGCCACATAGGAGCAAGATAATTTACAATCAATACTATGTGACACAACCTCAAATATACACATTTTCATGGTTTGTAATATGCACAAAGCATAATACTCCTCCATAATGTGATAAATCATTTAATTTCACAAGAGGAAAATAAAATCCAACTAGAGATAGTTAACGGACATTAGAATTTGAATTTCTCATGAGGATGACATACCACATAGAAACTAGATAATATTTTAATATCAATTCTAAGTGATATTCCTCATGTACTCACATTGTTAGGATTGTGAAATTCCCAAAGGCATATCACTCCCCCCAAAATGGGATATATAGTCCATTAATCACTCACAAGAGCCATAAAAGATACAACAAGATGCAAGGAGGCTCCAACACAAACCCAAATACATGGTGTGCAACCCAACATACATATACTTGATTTCTCAAGATAAGAAAGTAGGAAGCATAACATATAAAAACACATTCTAGGAACAAAACTAACACATGCAAACATGCGAGTAACTTTCAATATAAATGGGTTGAGCACATGTTACTGCAAGGAGGAACATTGGATATTTGATAGAAGTGAGATAATCCAAATGACTTGGCTTGAGACAATATAATTAATGAAGGTCCCTTAATTATTCATAATGTAGCGAAGTCTCCAATGCCCTCCAACAAACACCTATCGATCAAGTTTTGGCTTATTGGTTCCCACCCAACAACCGGCTAATCCCAAATAAATTTAACCATGTCCGAGAAGCCACCCCGATTAAGCCATCAAAGTTCAAATTTGAACGGACGTCTACGTTGCAGCAATGTCGTCTCAGTAGATAATAAAATTGGAGTATGATCTGACAAAGCTTCAATCTGAGGAAGAACTCGTAGAGAGACTAGAGGGAATTTAAATTCCCAATCTGAGTCCATCAATACTCGATCTAATTTCTCGTATGCAGGCTCGGGGAGACTGTTTTCCCAAGTTAACTGTCTCCCAGACATTGTAACCTCTCTCAAATCCAGACTATCGATAACAACATTGAATAAGAAAGGCCAATGGGTGTCAAATCTGCCCCTACTCTTCTCATGAGGGTATCTAAGCAAATTAAAATCCCCGCCTGTAATGATAGGGTGCGGATTGTCCTTTGCTAGGTTAACCAACTCTCGAAGAAAAGCAGACATATCAACATCCTGGGCATCCCCATAGACAGAAACCAAACTCCATATGAAGTTATCAGAATTATTCCGGATGTGAAGTTTAATATGAAAATCCCCTCCCGAATTATCCAAAATTCCCGTAGTCGCAGTTCAGATCCCAACTAACAAGCCACCAGAACGTCCTGAGGCAGGCGGGATAGCCAAAAAAAGTCCTCCCCGCCTGAAAAGCGATTTAGAAAACTTGTTGAATAATTTCGTTTGCCCGTCTCGGAGATGGCAACAAAATCTAAAGCATGTTCCCGAATACTTTCAGCAATGTGTAAGTGTTTAGCCAAGTCCTTCAAACCTCTGCTATCCTTAAACATGCCATTCATTTGGAAACAATAGAAGATTTAGTCACCTTAACATTTTTATTAGGCCATGCATTACATTTAATAGAGGAAAGTCTGGATTTCCGTTCAGCTGTTTGTAATTCAATACATGATCCCAACGCATCGTCATCCAAACCAACCTCCGATACCTCTCCAACTAGATGTGTGAGTAGCAACCGTCTGAGATGGCGTACACTTCCTCCTCCTCATCATCATCAGATAGAGAGGTATCCGACTTGCTCGAAACCGTATGAGTAAACCTGAGTCTATCAAACTCCATACTTCTAAGAGCATTATCCGAAACAGAAATAAAACTAACAGAATTACCCAACGAAAGACCCACATTATTAACCTTGTAAGCCATACTAGGTATTGGGAATGATAAAAATGACTTAGAACTCTTAGCAATACCTGAGTAGTCGAGGTCGACTCCGCCTTACGCCGCATGGCCTTTGCCATCAAGTCCTCGTCTGTGATCGCCGCACCATCGTGGCCAACCCCATGGCGAGCACTACGCCGAGATGGCTTATAGACCACTGCGGACGGAGGACGCATATGCGTAGAAGCTCTAGGGGAGGTAGGTGCTGTGGAAGACCCTCCTCTAGCAGCCACTGCCGGCGGCAACGAAGCCACACTGAAGCTCATAGGAGGCAACGCCGGTTGCCCAGCCGACTCCACGTCATGCACATGAGGAGGCTGTGGTGAAGTAGAGCCTCCTCCTCCACAAGCAGCGTCGACCGAAGACACCATCCCGACCACATGAGAGACGTACACAGGGACGACATCGATAGGAACTGTGTCGACTGGGGCCGCCGTTGGAGCCTCCTCCACACGTGCCCGAGCAGCCAGGTCCACTCCTGCCGATGGAGGGGGTAGGGTCGAAGAAGAACCCCCTCATCCGACCGATGGTGAGGCGGCAATCACGCCATCCTCTACCCGGTGCGGCTAGGCAGCAGCCACCACGGCGTCGCCCACCCGACTAGGCTGAGCCAGAGCCGCATGATGGGGTGTGGTTGAGGAAGACCCCCCACGTGTCGGCTGCACCTCCACATCCCGCCCCTGAGTGGGACAAGTGTAGCAACCTCCGGAGCAGCAGCCGCCGCACGTCTACTTTCATAACTGAAACTAAAACTATTGCAATCTCAAACAAATATTAACTCGTAAAAAGATCCACCACAAAGGTCTTACATAGATGATCGTAATCATGTTCAACATCTCATACGGTGCTAATTAGTGAAGCTCAAAGAGAGGAGATATACATAAGTTACTTCCATAAACCCATAGTCCATGGGTGGACTACTCCCTCCTCCTCATGGTGATGTGGTGGAGTCATTGGAGGAGGTGGAGACCACACCGGCAGCGTCCCGCATGAGTGTTCCCCCTCGAATTTGCTGCTCCAGGTCTCTGTTTTCGTGTTTCTGTGTTTTGGTGGCGCTCCCTTTCGAAAGGCATCAGGGGGTTTATAGACGTTTTTAGGTCAAGACAGAGGCACGGAGATGAAAACGAACGACATTGGAGGCTCGAGGGCCAGGATGGGGCCACGCGGCCAAGGAATCTGGCCGCGTGGGCCTACCCCTTTTGGTCCTCAGACTTCCTTTTTTGCGCTTCCTTGGCTCGTACTTCTTCTTCCTTCCAAAAACTGATCCTCATAAAATCTTAGGTGATTTGGATGTCGTTTAAGTCCCTAAAACATCAAAATATAAAAAAAGGGTTTTCTGACAGTGCAGGGTTAATTCCAGAAAAAAAAGGAAAAGTGTGAGATATCCCAAAATCAATATAAAACAATGATATAACCCTTATATGATGTAAATATGATTGAAATATAAGTAATGCAATGCAAAGTTCATGTATGTATTTTAGATGCATCAGACCGCCACACAGAAATAGAAATAGAGGAGCTGAAAGACGACACCCCCACCTGAATGCCATCCACTCTGTCAAGATCATCGAAATAAGGGACATAAACCAAGAACTGCTTGTGTCCATATGAGGAACCGCCTCCCACTTCCAGTTAGGGCAATCGGAACACCGGCGAGCCACCTGCCGAGGAATCACATCTACTAGAACCACATCGCTAGTGACCACTACAAGCGCGATGGGAGACTGACTCGGAGCGAGATCCTCATTGACCACAAAATCTAGAAAAGAAACGTCTCCAAGAGACCAGACCAAGAAATTGCACTTGTATAATCTGTTTTAAGATATTTTAGCATCTCCCAAGTTTGGTTCCATATTCCTTAGTAATCTATATAACAGTAAATTGCATGTCTCATGATCTTGTTGTTCGTGGAAGATACTATTGTAATTAGTTTTCATACTATGAAGATTTAGTCTCAGCATGTTACGAGTACATGCTGCACGATGTTATCGGATTGTCGTGTAAACAGTGACATAGGTAGTAATATACACATCTGACTACTCTATGTTACTATTCTCATAGTGGGTAATAATTTATATGTAGTTTCATGCATTATGTCATTCATTATATTGTAGACTTATCTTGTCTTGACGTGTATGATGTTGTAACATAGCTAGTTACCACCTCACTCTCTCTTCACTTATTGTCATGCCATATCACCAAAACATCTTGAGATGTGTGATGTTACTCCCAGTATAAGAGCAAGAACAATAGTGCAGCCGTCAGCCAGCTATAGGAGCTTGTCATGTCATCTATAGTCAAGATATAGCTAACATGTACAATAGTGTGCTATAGAAGTGTAGTATTTTTACTATACATGGTCCATCTTTTATTCACATAAAGTGCTAAGGAGCACGTGCTAGAGCTGGTTTTTGCATTAGAGTTCACTTCTCTTTTCTCTCCCAATCTCTCTCCTCTAACTAAGCAAAAAATCTAATATTTTATTTTTTATAGATAGCTGAATACACCTTATTATACTTGCTTTAAGTAGTCTAAGATTCAAACAACTAACATGGCTAGAACTCCATTCCTAAAAGCCAGGTTTGCATGGTCAATTTAAACATCATTGAAAGTTGGTGAGTTGAATTACACAGTTTATCCCTGTCTTGGGCGATAATAGGAATAAAGTGATTTCCTTTTTGTGCTAGATTTTCCTGCCTGATTTCGCACAACCAAGAAGGGCGTTGACTCTTTTATACGTGACATAATTTGGTGGTTTGTACATAAGGTGCACCAATAGAAGAACACGAGTTGCCATTCATTTGATCCACTAGCCATTTGCTCTGCGCGGCGCTGTTCGAGGGACTGGTGCGGCCCTGGTGTCGTGGTTGCTGGGATGCTGCTAACACGCCAACCGGGATGGGATCGGATGCACTGGCGCCACCACGATATGGTGAACTCCCTGTCTCTCTGACTAGGTTCCTAATTTCTGCAGCCTGGAAGTGTCAGGAAAAACATTGTTTTTTCTGACTGTTGAGTTGCCATCCCAGTCGTTATACATCTAACGACAACGAATGTCACCACGATCACATGCGTATAAGGATACAAAAATGTCTTGGCTGTGGATTTGTATTACGTATGATAATTCGTACAAAAATGTTTCTTCTGGTCGTTGGGTGTATGGAGATCAGCGTTCAGTTCAGAAACTGGCGTATCGTTTGATGAACAGTGCATGGTTTGTCCTTCATGTTTTTTTAGTCAAAGGATGGAATCATTGAGGCCACCCGGCTTGTACAGATCACATGATGGGCTCGAGTAATAGCCCCATTATCTTGCTTCGTGCGCAGATTCCACCAGTGTGCAGTGCTCAATGGCTGGTCTGCTCAATGGCTGGTCTAGATGTTCATGCTGGACTTTTCACAGAAAGCATAAATTCTCTCTCCCGAATTTGACCTAGAGGATTACTCATTGCTCGTCCGTGTAGTCTTGTCAAGGCTTGATTCAGTGGTGTTATGCTTGTTCGTTGGGCCGGCATGATGAGGCGATGCCGAGTAGGGAGTAGATTGCATGTACTGTAGATCAGTAGATGAACTGTACAGCTCGAGTCGTGAGATCGAATGATTGGCTGAATTCATGAGAGTGAGCGAGACAATTCGAAAGAAAGGTGGAGGACGCCATATCCTATCCACACGTCAGACTCAGTCTCACGCAAGCAAGAGATCGACCAAAAACCAAATATAAATAGATAATAATAGTACAAGAAAACAACTCGTTTATTCTGATCCTCTGGATGCTACTAGTTAGTTAAGCTTAGATGTGTGTACATATTTGGATGCAATGATATTCCAACCACCTTGTCCCCTGTGATTCCTCTATGCTTGCTTTGATTGGACAATGCTCAGATTAAAACAAGTGATCCCATTGTTATAAGAAGAAAACCAGATGAGGAATGAGTCCCCCTGGCCATCATCCTATGCCTTTTAATGAAAATTGACAACATACCAGCGACTATATGAAACACAGGGCGGGCCCATGACTTTATAAATGGGTATTCAAAATAAAAAATACAAACAAAAGTAGGCAAGTAGTGAGAAAATGAGGGTTTGAAGTTCATGGATCTTTCATGCAAGAACACAATTCCCTGTAGTATGTGTCATCCAGTCATAAAAGCCGTTTGGGTTGGACTAACCACCTTATGGGCCAACTTGAACAGAGGTAATTCTTCAGATTGTAGATGTACAAATAATGCCATAAAATCTTTGTTGATAACATCCCAAAAGGTTTGATAAATCTCACCAGGGAACCCAACCAGTCCCGGTGCTTTGTTGTGTTCTATTTGAGAAATAATTTTGAACACCTCCTTCTTAGAGAAGTCAGCCGTAAATATATTGTTCTCACATTGTGATAATTGAGATATATCCTTGTTATTATCCTCCACTAGGGAGAAGATATTAGAAACCGGTGCCCCAAATATTTTCTTGTAGACTCAGAGCATTAGCGCCGCCGTTTCGACCCTTCATGGCGTGCCTGGGGAAAGAAACCCTAGCGCTGCCGGAGTCCTTCCCATGTCTCTGACCTTCCACCACCGGCTCCAACCGCAGTGGCAGTGGCCCTCGCTCCCATAGGACTTCAGCCGTATGTGACTGACGGAGCTAGGAAAGGGGTGATGCCCCTAGATGCATGGTGATAGCTTCATGGGTGGTGTTGTGGTCCGGGCTGGAAGCCGTTCGTGTCGGAAGTGACGTGGGGGCGTGCAATTATGGACCGAATAAGTTCGGTAGGGCAATGACCCTACGATGTGATGGTGGAAGACGATTACATGAGGCTGCTGGTTTGTGGCACCAATGGACGAAGGCTGGGGCACTTGTTGCTTCTCCTTCACCATCTCATGACCCTATGGTGCATGCCTCTTCCCAGCCGTGCCCAATAGACAACATTTAAATTTAGGACGAAATTAAAATTCCATTCAAATTTTGTTATATATTACAAAGTTGAATGAAATTTGGTTAAAATTTAAACTAAACTAAGCCTAAACTACTTGCTGGAGGGGCCAGCCTTGCCGAAGAGGCCAACCTTCTCGGTTGTGCGGGAGTGAGACAGGCCAGCCGGGCTATCATCCCATCACTTCCTAGCCAACATCATCCTCTTGACCCTGCCTGAGACGCCCATGCCCTCTACTTTGGCTTCGTGTGGTTGTCGAGGTGGATCCTCTCCATTGCACTCTGCTCCGCCGCATGCTGCTTCTCCGTGCCTTCAACCAATTGCCAGTGCATCAATGTCGCTGGCCTGTGCGGCGCTTCCCTGCTCTACTGAGCCTTCAATGCCGCCCGCGCCCGAAGAGATTCCTTATTCAGGGTGATCCAGTGATCCTCGGGGTCGATGGCCTAAATGAGGCTTTGTATGTTGAGGTCAATGATCTATGTTGCTTGGCGGCCATAAGCAACCGAGAGGCCTCCTCCATCGTCACGATTTCATGGGAGATCTCCATGACCCGGTACACGAGGGCCTTGTCGCGTTCCTCTCCTAACAAGCCGTCTCGAAGGAGGTGAGCAGCGCCGCGTGCTCTAGGTCTGTCGGCTCCAGTTGGGTGTCCTATTGTGCCTGCTGCTCTCCGCCTCCCACATCGCCTCCAACTCTCCCTCTTCATCAATCGTAGTAGAATGAGTGTAGTCGTCGCCTGGAGGCGGTGGGTTTTGCTCAGGCAACGGTGGATTTTAGTACTGCTCCGATGGTGAAACGTCAATGCATACCATGGCATATGTGGTTGGAAGGCGGCGAGGCATTGTTGCATGCGAGGAATGCGGGAAGTGGTGAGGCATGCGAGGAATGCTGGAAGTGGCGAGGAGTGAGAGTGTGGCTTGGCTTGGCCGTGCAGCGGCCAAGCTATATAGCTGGAGCACTGGGCGTGAAACGGAGTGGGAAGCATCAAGAAATGGAGGAAACGGACGGTAGTGTGCATTAACGCCGCCGCGTGGGAAGACGCAATGCCGACGAGATGTCACGCGTGCCTTCGCCTAGGAATCCGTGCTCCACTGTTAATAGGGTTAGATGAGCAACATGTCTATAACAGGGTTGACCCACCAGCTGGTATCCGACCTAGCGTGGGCAACAGTTTGTGTCTGGCGCCTCCAAGAAAACCCTGAGTTTGAGTCAGCTTATCGATGCCTGGCAACTCTTTTAGGCCACGACAGACCCAACTTATGTTTGAAAGCCGCCGGATAAAAAAAATTCGTCCGACAACCCGGATAGCCGTTTTGGGAGGGGTACTGGGGCGTGACTAGACATGCTCTCTGTGTCATCGGTAGCATTTCAACAGGCCACCCGCTTTGTTGAACAGGGACAAGCGCTCTTTCTTTTCCGACCCCGGCCGCTTTGTTCTTGTCACGGCATCGTTCCCTTTGTTTTCGACGAAGACTTCCACACACGACGTAGGCCGTGCGCGCGCACGCGTTGCGACCGATGATGCGACGCCGATCCTGTGGCCGGCGAGGAATTGCCTGCATCCATGGACAGAAACAGGATAGATGGCGCCATGCTCTCGTGTCATCTCCAAGCTCTGAAAGTAAAGACGTGGAACAGTAGTGGACTGTGCCACCAATCGACCCACGTTCGGATAATTGCCGTCAGATACTCAGATTGGATGCAGGGTAAAACCACTCGAGTCCGTCCACGACAGGGTGAACCAAACGAGGATATGTGTGTAACAATGTGGCGCACGACGACGACACAACCGTTCCCTCTCAGACGGGCCCGCCCGCGCATTCTTCTTCTTAAAATCCACACGAGCGCAGCGACTGACGCTGGGGAGCTGCAGCCTGCAGAGCCGGGAGAAAATGGCACCGCGAGCCGCCTCGCTCCACGCCGTCGTCCCGGCACTGCTCCTCGTCCTTCTCCTCCTCGCGGCGTCAGCGCCAGCAGCGGTGGGGGCCTCCTCGAAGCGCCGAAGGACGCCCTCTCCTTTCCCCGCAGGGCTCGCTCCTCCGAGGTACCCGGTCGCCCCCGCGGCGGACGGCAGCGGCAACGCCACGGCGGCGAAGCCGTTCACGGCGCACTACTTCCCGCAGGAGCTGGACCACTTCACCTTCACGCCCAACTCCTCCCGCGTCTTCTCCCAGAAGTACCTCCTCAACGACACCTTCTGGCGCAAGCCCAACAGCGGCGCCGCCGCGGGGCCGCTGTTCGTGTACACTGGCAACGAGGGAGACATCGAGTGGTTCGCCACCAACACCGGCTTCATGTTCGACATCGCGCCCCGCTTCGGCGCCCTCCTCGTCTTCATCGAGGTACACGCTCCGCCATGGCAAATATTTTAAGCTAAGTTATCGCGTCTCATCGCATCTCGCATCCAAAGTTTCTTTTTTGAAACGGATCGGTCCAAAGTTTTGGCTCTAGCGTTTGATTCGCTCGAGATGCGAGACCAAACAAAAAGGGCGATCGCGTTAGCTGCACACAAGACATCATTTCCGCTCTTGTTTAAGCTCAACTATTGCTGAGTAAATATCGACAGTAGTCGGTCACTGACGACGACGGTATGGGTCATGTGTGTGCAGCACCGGTTCTACGGCGAGTCGCTGCCGTTCGGGAACGACTCGTACAAGTCGGCCGACACGCTGGGCTACCTGACGTCCACGCAGGCGCTCGCCGACTTCGCCATCCTCATCACCAGCCTCAAGAGCAACCTCTCCGTCCCCGACGCACCGGTCGTCGTCTTCGGCGGATCCTACGGCGGCAGTAAGCATTGTGCACACCCTCTAATATATTGTATATACATCTATATCCCTCCGCGCCACATGGATCTGGATCTTCTGATTTGTTTTCACACCCTGGATCAGATATTTGTCGCGGTTCGAACGGGCTAAGCTAAACTTAATGTTATGTTGTGTCCACTTGAAAAAGAGAACTGATGTTGGTTTGTGTTTGTGATGGCCGGCTGTTGTCTGCAGTGCTGGCCTCATGGTTCAGGCTCAAGTACCCCCATGTCGCCATGGGAGCCGTGGCCTCCTCTGCACCCATCCTGCAGTTCGACAACATCACCCCCTGGTCGAGCTTCTACGACGCCGTCTCCGAGGACTTCAAGGTACTAGAATTACACTATAATATAGCTTTATCATCCTTTTTAGGTATCTTCATCATAGTTGTTTCTTTCAACACAAAAGTTATTTCTGGATGGCCCAACTGTGACTGGTCAAAATTATTGGTCTTTAGAAAGATCGTCGTGTCTGCTTTGAATTATTAGTAGTACTGATTTCACTTGTTGACGTCCGGTAGCGTGTCTCTCTTCCTGTAGGTTATCAGTACCTTGTCACCTTAATGGGTTTCAGTTGTTGATTATGAAACAGTGACACGTATCATGAGCATGCAGCTTAAATGTGTGTGGTTAGAATCGTACTAGTACTAGTAATAACAGTACATGATGTTTAAATACCTGATTTGAAATGTGTCGCCGGCCATGACCATCCAATGATGTGGATGTCTAGGTACGTATAGGTGATGTCTTGACCGAGTTCATGACTAATTAATGATGCATGCAGATGTTGATTAGCTAGATTGCGACGCTTAACAGCGTCCAAGGACTACTAAGTTGCAAATACATGTTTGGCTGTTGCGGATCACCTCCTTAATTTGCCTGAAAAGACTTGTTTTAATAAAACCTCTGAATGAAGCAGTTTTCCCGTAGTGTGCAAATGATGTCTTTTGTGCACTGTTCATGACTCAGCTGCCACTAATAAGGTAGAAACAAGAAGGCAACATGGGAATAGAATGAGTCATCTCTCATCTTTTAGTGACATATTTGTCTCATTCATGCTTGATTAGTCCTTGCCCCAGGCTCAAGTTTCCAAGGACATAAAGAGGTGTTTAATCAGCTGATTGTAACATACTAACATCCAACTAATTTTGCAGTCTGAGAGCCTGAACTGCTTCACTGTCATCAAGTCAGTCTGGGACGTGCTGGATGCCAGGGGATCCAACGCCACAGGGCTCCTGGAGCTCAGCAAAACCTTCAGAGCCTGCAAGTAAGTTTTGTTCATTCAGCACACTGCCACTCTCGACAGCGTGGCAGAGTGAACTGCTTCACTCTTGTCGGGACGATGACTCGGGTGGGGCGGCATTGTTTCAGGACCGTGCAATACGTTGATTCACTGAGCAACTGGATGTGGACGGCGTTTACGTACACGGCCATGACGGACTATCCGACACCGGCCGATTTCCTGGAGAATCTGCCTGCCTACCCTGTCAAGGAGGTTCGTTACTTTGACCTGTTTTGCAACCCCATAATACTTTTGTCTGTATTACACAAAATTATTAACCTCTTATGGATTTCTCTGCAGATGTGCAAAATCATCGATGCTTTCCCCCCGGGAGCAGACGTCGTCGACAAGGCCTTCGCAGCGGCGAGCCTGTACTACAATTACACGGGTGACCAGAAGTGTTTCAAGGTGGAGGGTGGGGATGACCCCCATGGCCTCAACGGCTGGGGCTGGCAGGTAGAGAAACCTTACAGACAGGAATGTGTGATGTACTGATATCACTGAAACTCTGACAATATCATATATGTGTTTCCTGAAACGAATTGTGTGTAGGCCTGCACCGAGATGATCATGCCGATGAACGTGTCAAGCGAGAGCATGTTCCCACCATCCAGCTTCAGTTACGAGGAGAGGTCCGAGGAATGTGTCGAGAGCTACGGAGTTCGGCCGAGGGATCACTGGATCACTACCGAGTATGGTGGCACGGTAAATATTCTTTGGGATTTATTATAGTGATGATGAGATATGTACCAACAATTGTTGGGCTTCAGTCTCACCTGGTACTGTGCTACTGTTGGCAGAAAATTTATCAAGTTCTCAAGAGGTTTGGGAGCAACATCATCTTCTCCAACGGGATGCGGGACCCGTGGAGTCGAGGCGGGTAAGATTAAAAGAATTACCATCTCAATTATTCATGTTGATGAAAGTAGTTTCAGTTATTCATTCAGATAACACTTTAACTACAGTAAACTTTTATAATCATTTGTTTCAAATTGCTATCAGGGTTCTCAAGAACATATCATCCAGCATCATTGCTCTCGTCACAGAGGAAGGTAAACAGCTGCACAATATGGAGAGCAAAAATATTCTAGAACTTGCTTACTCACGGTTTACTTCTTGTGATGGTGGTGTCCAGGGGCTCATCATCTGGACTTCAGGTCTGCAACCAAGGAGGATCCAGACTGGGTGGTAGAACAAAGGAGGCAAGAAGTTGAGATTATACAGGGGTGGATAGATCAGTATAACCAGGACACTGCGGAGATGTCACAGTAAAAAGGCAGTATTTGTTTTAAACAGTCCGATGGAAAGAAATATTTGGCTCCATACAAAATACAAAGATTTTCCTGAGATTTACAGGGTGATAGACAAAGAAAATTAAGTTAACAGATTAGTGCAGCTGCAAATTCAGTAGCTTCGGTCACCCAACATCAGAAATTATAAAACTTGAACAGTCACTCTTGAAACTGATGTGCCTATATATGATGTGCGGGTGCAATGCTGGTCATGTTTTTATTTGCAGGGGAATCTCAGGCATAGAGGCAGCAATGCAGCATTGCACTGATAACAAGTACATGAAAATGGTTCCATATGACATAACATAAACTTATTTCCATTCTAGAATGTGGAAATCTTATTACAACTGGGCTCTGCATCGACGATGCATTTAGCCAATTATTCCACACGTCCTCTTCGACGTCGGCAACATAAAGTTATTTTATGATCCTTCAAACACAAGGAATAATTTAAAACAAATCTGAAGTAAAGTAGAAGCCCACACCCTGCTTCTAACTACCTACTACAATTCGGCGTTTTTTCGCACAACTCCGCAGTTACAATGTGCAGGAACCATGGGCTGATGATCAACATCTGGCCTGCACAAAATGCGGAGACATCTCTGGCGCAGGTGGGGCGAACAAAGGGACTAATATTTTTCACCAAACATCATCTGAATTGAAATCCTGCAGCAAGAAAAGAAGTTCAGATTCAGATACACCTGACATGCTTAGCAAATTCATATGCAGAGCCTGAAAAGTAGGGAGAGTTAATGAGAAAAGGTGTTACCTGACTAGCCATGCTGGCAAAAATATCCTCCAGGAAGTTAGAAGTGCTGTAGGTTGGCTGATCATCAGAAGCTTGCTGCCCAGCTGGATCATCTTGCACAGGTAGAATGCCAGATGTACCCTCCCCTCCATTAAGCATCTGAGTCAGCGGCGCGAAAGAGCCGCCCAGATGGCCAGGCAATGCAAAGCTGCTGCTTCCACCACCATTAACCATCTGAGCCGGCGGTGCAACAGGGTTGCCCGCCTGAAGGTTAGGCGATGGAGAGCTGGTGCTTCCCCCATTGACCATCATCTGATTCATTGGTGAGAAGTTATCATTGGTCATCTCCACTGGGGCTGCGTTGCTTGCCATGTTGAATAATGACGTCATCTGCTCACTGTAGACATCCACTGATGTGGTGTTGTTGATGTTGGTCCCTGCCATCTGATTCTGCTGCTCATTCTGAAACACGGCCATCTCGCTAGATGAGGGTGCGAAGATTGTCTGGTTGATCTTGGGGAGTATGATGTTCACTTGTGATGATGGGAGGAGAGGTGCTCCAACCATAGAACCAGCAAAACTTGATGGCCCCATATTATTTTGCCATGGATTGCTACAGTTCCCAGCAAGGTATGGGAGCTGGGTGTCGCCATGCGTGCCCATCGTAGAAGGTGCCATGCCCATCGGACCGGAGAAATGGCTGATCTGTTCTCGAGGCTGCACCGGCAACTGGTTTGCAGATTCTAACTGTCCACCATTTGGCATTTCTGCTGCGCCAGAGGAGGTGCCAGGATGGGAGGAAGGCACCACGCTTGTGTTCACCTCCATCAGTTTCTGACGCAGGACGCTTAGGTAGGATTTGCCAGAACGGAAATGTATACGAGGAAATGCATCCTGCATTGGCTGATCTGATGTGTTTGCGACTGGGCCAACAGGAGGACCCGAAGCGTGGCGGCTTCCAGGCATGAGGCAACCATTGCCGACTGTGCCCGTGGCCCAGTTCTTGGGCTGAATAGACAGACCGTGAGGTTCTAATATTGATGGAGGAGCTGCGTAGATATTGTGAGAACCACAGGGACAAAGGGCTGATGATGGCCGGACTCCCTGGTGACTCATGCTCATGTACGAGGCATTTCGCCTGCTTTGAGACGAATCATCGGTGACCCTCTTCAGAAACAAGCGATATTTCTGAAATGACAACATATATGAAGAACATATATCAGACTCATGCTCATGGGAAAGAAATGGAAGGCATGTGCGAAGCACAAAGATATGATGGTGTTACATTTTTTCAAAGGCCCTATACAATGTCTCACATTTTCACAAAGGAAGCATATTTTTCTTACACGCATCTAAAAGATGCATGAATGCATCACTAAAGATTGCACTAATAAACGGTTTTTTTAGCCTACAAATAAAATGAACATAAGCATATTAGTAAAGAATAAGGATATACAGAAGTTAAACCTGTAAATGGCTTGCAACGTTCTCCCTACTAAGGTTATGGACATTCATCATTTGTAATATCACCTTTGGAACCGCCCCTGCATTTAGGTAATCATAACATTTTGTTAATTAAAATAAATCCAAGAACCGTAAACAAATTTTTTTGGTGAATAAGCAATGAAAAAATTGTGAGATCTTACTGTCGATGCCGAGTCGGTTGACAACTTCCAGGAACCTGTTGTGCAGCTCACCGGTCCATGACACCCTTGGTTTCTTCCAGCTGTTCCGCCTTCTTCCTCTGTTGTCATGAGAGCCTTCACCATTATTTCTCTTCTTCTTTGAGCACTTCTTACTTTTTGCGCCACCCTTAGCAATTACTGGTGGTGCCACCCTCTGATCAGCATCATCACTGTCATTGCTGTTGTGGATCACAGAGACATGATTTTTCCTTACAACATGCTGCCATATGTTTCTGATCTTCTTGATATCCGCGGGTTTCACAATATAGTCACAGGCCCCATGCCGTATCCCTCTGTACATGGTAGCCTTTTCTCCATTCACAGATAGCACTGCATGACATATGGCCCGAAACTTAGCTTTGGACTTTGGAAATTTTAAAACTATAAAATTTGAAATTAAATTATCCTAATGGTTCCAGATCAGATATTTGAGTTTAATATTTTTAATGAACAGGGAATTGGGGAAGCAAATATGTTACACGTGATGGGAAAAACTGCATCACGACAACGGTCAGCTTGATGCATGCTTCAAAGAAAAATAACTGGGGTAAAGTTTACATACCCAACAGAAAGAATCAGAAATAAGGGGCAAAGAAGTAACCATAACACAATTCATATATAGAAACCATCACACCATGTTCATGACTACTAATTATTGATGAACGATCAAATACTACTATTGACCACCTTTTCCCCCCTAGCCTATTAGGTAGTAGCTATCATCCCAAGCAATTTTCTTATTCATGTAAAGCGGTCATCTAAAATTCCAGGTTTTGTATGATTAACTGCATGGCATACAGTTTGATTATTAAAACTTAGACAAATAAATATGTGTTTTAGTTAATTTTTCTTTAAATTTGATGGAACTGCAAATTTATATGCCATATCCACATGGTAGATCGAGTCAATACATCTACATAAAAGTGTTACTCCTACTTTATATGCTATTCTCAGAGTAAATAGATTTAAAGACCATCAACTGATGTCACGTGAGGTATAAAAACTGTCTTTTTAAAACTGACCATCAAGCTTGACTGTAAACTTAGTTGAAGCAGAGACTTTAACAATTAATTATTGGAAGATCCATCATTAGTCCAACTGATACCACATGTATTTATTTATTTCAATTTTTGTACTTATGATATAAAATTGCATAGTTCGTGGATTAGGTATAAAATTAAGACAAGCAAATTATCTAGAATTATATATCTGGTACCACACAACCGCATGAACCGGCACCCCCTCCCCCACTTAACTCGTGTGTCGCTTCACCTCCGCTCTACTGGTCGTCGAATCTGACTGGTGCACGGTTAGATGGGACCAAATTGGTTCAGGCTAAAATTGGATTCTTTCCAAAAGACTAGGATCCTAATCAAAGACTGGGATCCTAATCTTGTTCGGGAGGCTCCTCATATAGGCCGCCACCTCCCGTACTCCTAACACTAATCATTATCGCCAACTCCTCGCCTATCGACTGTCGTGTCTTCCACCACCCCACCCTCGTGAACCACCACCATAGCCGGTCCCGCCACCATCTAACCCATGCGTCGATCAACCTCTGCTTGGTTCCCCGTTAGCCATCCGAGCTACAAGACGAATGGCTAGATGGGACTATATTGCTACATGCCGATAAAGATGGTGCATTAGATGGGACCGCACTGCTCTGTGTCAATAAACACGATGCTTTCGTTTGATAATAAGTTAATAACATATTGCATGTATCAATCGGTTGATGCGTAGGTTGGGGTTATGTCCCCATTTCGGAAAAAAAATCGCTCGATTTTCCCTACCAAAACTAGGGGGTGTGTGTGCAACAACACATATACACACGTGCTTCTATACCACTCAATGCATGTACTAGTACCATATATGGAAATATTGCCAACCCCATGCGGGCGAGGACTATAAATGTTCTTAATGACTGTGAGCTAGCAATGTCAACCGAGACAGCAAATAAAATGTAAAACACTTGCTGGCAAAGCTGGACGGTGCAAGAGAGAGATTAATTATACTGATAACTGGCAGATCCATCTCGAGACCGATGAGCTCGAGGAGCTGGAAGCCATCCATGTCCGGCATGTGCACGTCAGTGATAACTAGGTCGAAGTGATCCTCCCCTTTCTCCCTCAGCAGCTTTAGCGCCGTTCTTCCGTCCCTCACCCCCGTTGCTGCATCAAATTCAAGGAAACAAACATGGCAAGGATTACTCCTAGCTTTGACTGGTTCTAATGGGATAGGGAAAAAGAAGAGGATGAGGCAGATCGAGAACGCTCACGCTTGTATTTGCACTGGCGCAGAACAGCCTCCAGGACCCTGAGGGAGACGCGGTCGTCGTCGACGGCGAGCACGCGTAGCCCCTCCGGGAAGTTGTCCTCCTCAAGCGTTGTAGGTTCCTTTCCATGCCTTCGGTCACCGCAGGCCATGCCTTCCAGTCTGACAAACATAATATACAATGAAACAATACCCATAATCAATCAAACACATAAAAGGAAACAACACCCAAGATCCCATAGAAACCCCAAAAACACCACACCAATCGCCCCTAAACCCCCTACCTTTTCCAACCTTCCTCTAATGCCTGCCTCGTTGCAGGAAGAACAGTCTACTAGAGAGAAAGCGGAGAGCACGGTGGATGGTCTGCAGGACGTGCGGGGAGCGCAATTTATAGGGCCGAGGGCTCTTTGGGATCGCACTGGACTGTGGTCCCCGAGAGGGAAGGCGCACGCTCACGCGCCCCGTGCCGCCGCCAATCATCTACTCCATAATTTCTAATTTGTGGCGTTGCGATTCAATTTGTATCACTAGTGTCAACATCTGGTGTCCGTTTGCGATGTGGCCCGCGTTAGGGCCACCAAAACCTCGGGCACAACTGCTGGTTTTTCGTGTCAAACCAAAAATTGGGATCGGCAGTGAGATCACCCGCCAGAGGGCTCCTGTATTTCTTTTCTGAGGAAGAACGGAGCGCTCCTGTTCTTAGAGAGAGACGGTCAGACCTTCCTCCATTCTACCATCATCAATGCGGAGAATTAACACAAGTAAGTGGGCCTAATTAAGTTACACCTACCTTTTTTTGTTTTACGTTTCTCGGTCTTTTGGTAAGGTCCCCTTTCTTTTTTTAGCTAACTGAAAACTCTAGAAAAAGGTCGACCTCTTCGAAGGGAAGCACCTTGCTCTGCGCGCGACACGTGGGTGAACGTGGGGCGCGGAAATTGCCGGTGGACTTCCTCCGCGCGCGACAGGTACTACGTTCTGGCGCGTTTGCGAACAGTCCTCTTCTCGTAACGGGCCCGCATCACACTTAACGGTTTTACTGCGACCCGATTCGCTTGTGCCTTTATCCCCGTTTTTCCCTTGGTCTTCTTCTTTCGTGGGTTCTAGCTCGTCGTCTCGTCGTCTCATCGTCGGTGCTGTTGTTTTCCCTTTTTCTCTGTTGCTGTCGACGATATACCGCATCTTGTCGTCGGTGAACGTTTTTCCTGGTCTAATGGTAAGCCCCGTCCTGAGTTTCTTCCTGCTTAGGGTTTCTTCGTTTTCTCTATTGCCTATAAGATCTTGTTTTTTCCCTTTGATTCGATTAGATCGAATCAGTTTTTCCCTTTGTTTTTCCGGGCTGTGAGTTTCTAGGGATTTAATGGGAGGGAAGTAACACTTTCAATTGGAAATCTAATTACGAAAGGTGCATGCATATGCGTTTTCTCTCAGTAATGGCGTAGATTTGCCATCGATTTCCTCCACTGCCGACGGTCAGACATTCCTCCATTCTACCATCATCAATGCGGAGAATTAACACCAGTAAGTGGGCCTAATTAAGTCACACCTACCTTTTTTTGTTTACGTTTCTCGGTCTTTTGGTAAGGTCCCCTTTCTTTTTTTAGCTAACCGAAAACTCTAGAAAAAGGCCGACCTCTTCGAAGGGAAGCACCTTGCTCTGCGCGCGACACGTGGGTGAACATGGGGCGCGGAAATTGCCGGTGGACTGCCTCCGCGCGCGACAGGTACTACGTTCTGGCGCGTTTGCGAACTGTCCTCTTCTCGTAACGGGCCCGCATCGCACTTAACGGTTTTACTGCGACCCGATTCACTTGTGCCTTTATCCCCGTTTTTCCCTTGGTCTTCTTCTTTCGTGGGTTCTAGCTTGTCGTCTCGTCGTCGGCGCTGTTGTTTTCCCTTTCTCTCCGTTGCCGTCGAAGATATACCGCCCCTTGTCGTCGGTGAATGTTTTTCCTGGTCTAGTGGTAAGCGCCGTCCCGAGTTTCTTCCTGCTTAGGGTTTCTTCGTTTTCTCTATTGCCTGTAAGATCTTGTTTTTTCCCTTTGATTCGATTAGATCGAATCAGCTTTTCCCTTTGTTTTTCCGGGCTGTGAGTTTCTAGGGATTTAATGGGAGGGAAGTAACACTTTCAATTGGAAATCTAATTACGAAAGGTGCATGCATATGCGTTTTCTCTCAGTAATGGCGTTGATTTGCCATCGATTTCTTCCACTGCCGCTCGGTCATGCATCTGTATTCTCTAGGTTTTCTTGGTCTGTTTGCAGTTGATTATGTGGCACCAGAGGAGCCGCTCAGTTACACATCTCCTGATGACATGTATCTACATTCTTTAGGTTTTCTTGTTCTTTTTCCCGTCAACTTAGGGGTGCCGAAGGCGTCGCTCGGTTACACATCTCCTGATGACATGCAAATGCAACGACTAGTTTTAGTTTTCTCCATTGCTTGTTCAGTAGGTTGTTTAGTACTTCTGCGTTCTATCGTTTAGTACATGTGTGTCCTACCGTTCCTGGCCTATACCTGCGGTCCTTTATATCTGGTATTTCTTCGTGTTTGGTCTTGGTACTAGCGTGTCATTTTGTTCTATACTTGTTTAGCTTAGTATCCCGTACTTGTGCTCCTATATCTCTAATACATATGTGTCGACTTGTATTGTAGTTGTGTACTGGCAAATTTCTATTGTTCTGCTTTGGAAGGTGTGTGGGCGGCGTCGTGCAGTGTAGGCTTCTTTTTTCGGTTGCGCTAGTGTTTATCTTCTTGTTTTTTCGTGTAGCTTCTCTTGGTCAGTTTGCTGTATACTAAGCGGCGCCACGCCGCTCGGTTACATGTCTCCTCAGGGCATGCATATAAATTATGTTTTTATCACTGGGTCGGTTTGTCTGTCGATGTAGCGGTGCCAGAGGCGTGGCTCGTTTCTACTTCTAGTGATGATATGCAAATTGCGATGAACCCCCGGTGGTTTGTCCGGTTTCTCTTGGACTCTTCGGTGTCCTCCTGTTTTGTCTAGTTGCAAAAGTGCTGGACACATCCTTGATGAACTAGTTTTAGTTTTCTCCATTACTTGTTAAGTAGGTTGTTTAGTACTTCTGCGTGCTATCATTTAGTACATATGTGTCCAGCTGTTCCTAGCCTGTACATGCGGTCCTTTGTGTCTAGTACTTCTTCGTGTTTGGCCTTGGTACTCGCGTATCATTTTGTTCTGTACTTGTGTAGCTTAGTCTCCCGTACTTGTGCTCCTATATCTCTGGTACTTGTGCACTGACTTGTATTGTAGTTGTGCAATGACAAATTTCTATTGTTCTGCTTTGGAAGGTGTATGGGCGGCATCGTGTAGTGTATGCTTCTTTTCTTGGTTGCGCTAGTGTTTATCTGCTTGATTTTCGTGTAGTTTCTCTTGGTCAATTTGCTGAAGACTAAGCGGTGCCGGAGGAGCCGCTCGGTTACATGTCTCATTAGGGCATGCATATAAATTATGTTTTTTTTTCTTTGTCTATTTGCCTGTCGATGTAGTGGGGCCAGATGTGTGGCTCGTTTATACTCGTAGTGATGATATGAAAATTGCGACGATGCCGGTGGTTTGTTCGGTTTCTCTTGGACTCATCGTTGTCCTCCTGTTGTGTCTAGTTACGAACGTGAGAAGCTGGACATGTCGTAGCTGAACTAGTTTTAGTTTTATCCATTGCTTGTTCAGTAGGTTCTTTAGTACTTTTATGTGCTATCGTTTAGTACTTATGTGTCCTGCCGTTCCTGGCCTGTAGCTACGGTCCTCTGTGTCTGGTACTTCTTCGTGTTTGGCCTTCGTGCTCGCGTGTTATTTTGTTCTGTACTTGTGTAGCTTAGTCTCCCGTACTTGTGCTCATGTATCTCTGGTACTTATGCACCGACTTGTATTGTAGTTGTGTAGTGACAAATTTCTATTGTTCTACTTTGGAAGGTGTATGGGTGGCATCGTGCAGTGTAGGCTTCTTTTTTCGGTTGCGCTAGTGTTTATCTTTTTGTTTTTTCGTGTAGTTTCTCTTGGTCAATTTGTTTTTTCGGTTGTTTAGTACTTCTACGTGCTATCGTTTAGTACCTCTGTGTCCTGCCGTTCCTGGCATGTACCTGTGTGTCCTGCCGTTCCTGGCATGTACCCGCGGTCCTTTGTGTCTGGTACTTCTTCGTGTTTGGCCTTGGTACTCGCGTGTCATTTTGTTATGTACTTGTGTAGCTTAGTCTCCCGTAATTGTGCTTCTATATCTCTGGTACTTGTGCACCGACTTGTATTGTAGTTGCATAGTGACAAATTTCTATTGTTCTGCTTTGGAAGGTGAATGGGCATCATCGTGAAGTGTAGGCTCCTTTTTTCGGTTGCACTAGTGTTTATCTGCTTGCTTTTTTATGTAGTTTCTCTTGGTCTATAGACTAAGCGGCGCCGGAGGCGCCGCTCAGTTACATGTCTCCTCAGGGCATGAATATAAATTACTCCCTCTTTTCCATTCTATAGTGCCTATTGTTTTTTGGCACGGAAATTAGCGCAAGAGTATTTTTTGCACAAGACCCCTAGCTGAACAATTTGAGATCAACGTAAAACTTGGCAAATCCATATCTTCCTAACTTACCATAACAATTTTGGGAGCTGAACGATTTGGGAGCTGAATGGGGAGGGGGTAATTGAAAAAAAGCTAAGCTAAAACCTTATATTCTGAAACAAATGCCAAAAATCTATAGGCACTATAGAAAGGAACAGAGGGAGTATGTTTTTTTCTCTTGGTCTGTTTTCCTGTCGATGTAGCGGCGCCAAATGCGTGGCTCATTTAGACTTGTAGTGATGATATGCAAATTGCGACGACGCTGGTGGTTTGTCCGGTTTCTCTTGGACTCTTCGTTGTCCTCCTGTTTTGTCTAGTTGCGGAAGTGAGAAGCTAGACACGACATAGCTGAACTAGTTTTAGTTTTCTCCATTGCTTGTTTAGTAGGTTGTTTAGTACATATGCGTGCTATCGTGTAGTACCCGTGTGTCCTGCCTCTCCTGGCCTATACCTGCGGTCCTTTGTGTCTAGTACTTCTTCGTGTTTGTCCTTGGTACTCGCGTGTCATTTTATTATGTACTTGTGTAGCTTAGTCTTCCATATTTGTGCTCCTATATCTCTGGTACTTGTCCACCGACTTGTATTGTAGTTGTGCATTGGAAAATTTCTATTGTTCTTCTTTGGAAGGTGTATGGGCGGCGTCGTGCAGTGTAGGCTTGTTTTTTAGGTTGTGCTAGTGTTTATCTGCTTGCTTTTTCGTGTAGTTTCTCTTGGTCAGTTTGCTGTATACTAACGGAGCCAGAGGCGCCACTTGGTTACATGTCTCATTAGGGCATGCATATAAATTAAGTTTTTTCTCTTGGTCTATTTGCCTGTCGATGTAGCGGTGCCACAGGCGTGGTTCATTTATACTTGTATTCATGATATGAAAATTGCAACGACGCCGGTGGTTTGTCCGGTTTCTCTTGGACTCTTCGGTGTCCTTCAGTTTTGTCTAGTTGCAAAAGTGAGAAACTGGACACGTCGTAGATGAGCTAGTTTTAGTTTTCTTCATTGCTTGTTCAGTAGTTTGTTTAGTACTTCTGCGTGCTATTGTTTAGTACATGTGTGTTTTGCCGTTCCTGGCATGTAACCGCGGTCCTTTGTGTCTGGTACTTCTTCATGTTTGGCCTTGGTACTCGCGTGTTATTTTGTTTTATACTTGTGTAGCTTAGTCTCTCGTACTTGTGCTCATATATATCTGGTACTTGTGCACCGACTTGTATTGTAGTTGTGCAGTGACAAATATCTATTGTTCTGCTTTGGAAGGTGTATGGGCAGCACCGTGCAGTGTAGGCTTATTTTTGCGGTTGCCCTAGTGTTTATCTGCTTGCTTTTTTGTGTAGTTTATCTTGGTCAGTTTGCTGTAGACTAAGCGGCGCCGGAGGCACTGCTCGGTTACATGTCTCCTCAGGGCATGCATATAAATTATGTTTTTTTTTTCTTGTTCTGTTTGCCTGTCGATGTTGCGGCGCCAAATGTGTGGCTCATTTATACTTGTAGTGATGATATGCAAATTGCGACGATGCCGATGGTTTGTCCGGTTTCTCTTGGACTCTTCGATGCCCTCTTGTTTTGTCTAGTTGCGAAAGTGAGAAGCTGTACACGTCATAGCTGAACTAGTTTTACTTTTCTCCATTGGTGGTTCAGTAGGTTGTTTAGTACTTCTGCGTGCTATCGTTTAGTACCTCTGTGTCCTGCCATTCCTGGCCTATACCTGCGGTCCTTTGTGTCTAGTACTTCTTCGTGTTTGTCCTTGGTACTCGCGTGTCATTTTATTCTGTACTTGTGTAGCTTAGTCTCCCGTACTTATGCTCCTATATCTTTGGTACTTGTGCACTGACTTGTATTGTAGTTGTGAAGTGGAAAATTTCTATTGTTCTCGTTTGGAAGGTGTATGGGCGACGTCGTGTAGTGTAGGCTTCTTTTTTTGGTTGCGCTAGTGTTTATCTTCTTGCTTTTTCGTGTAGTTTCTATTGGTCCGTTTGCTGTATACTAAGCGGTGCCGGAGGCGCCACTCAGTTACATGTCTCCTCAGGGCATGCATAAAAATTATGTTTTATTCTCTTGGTCTGTTTTCCTGTCGATGTAGCGGCGCCAGAGGCGTGGCTCGTTTATACTTGTAGTGATGGTATGAAAATTGCGACGACGCCTGTGGTTTGTCCGGTTTCTGTTGGACTCATCGTTGTCCTCCTGTTTTGTCTAGTTGCGAAAGTGAGAAGCTGGACACGTCGTAGCTGAACTATTTTTAGTTTTCTCCATTGCTTGTTCAGTAGGTTATTTAGTACTTCTGCGTGATATCGTTTAGTACCTGTGTGTCCTGCCGTTCCTGGCATGCACCTGCGGTCCTTTGTGTCTGGTACTTCTTCGTGTTTGGCCTTGGTACTCGCATGTCATTTTGTTCTCTACTTGTTTGGCTTAGTCTCCCATACTTGTGCTCCTATATCTCTGGTACTTATGCACCGACTTGTATTATAGTTGTGCAGTTACAAATTTCTATTATTCTGCTTTGGAAGGTGTATGGGCGGCGTCGTGCTGTCTAGGCTTCTTTTTCGGTTGTGCTAATGTTTATATGCTTGCTTTTTCTTGTAGTTTCTCTTGGTCAGTTTGCTGTAGACTTACACGTCTCCTCAGGGCATGCAATTATTTTTTATTTTCCAATTCTTGCTGAATATGTCGTTTACTACTTGTGCGTGCAGTAGTTTTGTGCATGTACGTCCAGCTATTTCTAGTCGGTACATGCTGTCTTTTATTTCTGGTACTTCTGCGTGTCTTTCTTCGGTACTTGGGTGGCATCTGGTCCTACTTATGTACTTTAGAGGTTTGTACTTGTGCTCCTATATCTCTGGTACTTGTGCTCCTATATCTCTGGTACTTGTGCACACCCATGTAATTGTGTAATTTTGTGGTAACAGGTGAAAAAAGATGTTAGATCCAGGTGTCCACTCTCGTGCGGATATTCTTGACCATGTTCGTGAAGCAGTTGGTCGTCACATTTCAGATATGTTTCCTGGTGAAATGCACAACGATGTAAGCTTTTTGTTATGTTTTTAATTTTAATTATTGTGTTATTGTAAATTGAATTCTTAATTGTGTTGTTTGTTTACAGTTACATTCTAAGCTCAAAGGAATGTTTAAAGATTTCTTCACTTCCTCACTGATAAGAATAGGGCATGGTCTTGTTGACCAGATGCGTCAGATGGTTTCTGTTTTGTCAATTGATTTGAATAACCAGCCTTGTACTTGCAAGGGAAAAGATCATGTAACTGAAAATGTTGTTGGACAGAGTTCTATGGCATAGAATGATGATATCAATGCAGACACCAATTCTGATGAACATCTTGAGCTTCATGAGCTTTCCGAGGAAGAATTTGTCCCGACACATCCTTTATGGGAACTGTTGTTTTTTGATGTACTTCAGGATCCTAAGACTGATATTGAAGGGTAAGCGTTGGAATTCAATTTTTTGTTTATTTTGCATCATTTTTATAGAGAGATGGTTATTCTTTATTTGTAGCAATTGCAGTAATGAGAAAATACTTGAAGTTGGTGGAAAGTCTGTTAGATGGCGTAGTTTCTACGTTTCTATGAAGGGTGATTGTTTTATGGATCCTTATGTTATGGATGTGTTTTTGAATTGCCAGAGAGATGATGTTGATTTCTTATTTATTCCAAGTTCTTTGGCGGTATGTCATGTCTATATATTTTAGTTTTTAATTAACTTTTTCTTCATATTTTTTTAAACATTTTCCTGATGTTTTCTTAGGATATTCTTGATGTAGATAAGGTCGATCCTAAGGTTCTTGCTAATTGTTTTGCTGCCATGATCTGAGCTTTTATAATTTAAGAAGGGAAGAGGTATGTTTGTCATGGTTTGTTTGATGTTTATATTTTCTATATTGCAACTAATATGGATGCTATCTTACTTTCATCGATTTTTTATATTTGAAACAGGTCTACATTATTTGTTGCGATCACAGTCATTGGTGGGTTATTTCTGTCGACTTCCATTTCAGAAAATTTAGAGTGTCGAGCTCACTGGAGTTGACTAAAGCTCAGATGGCTACAACCGAAAGAATTGTATGGTTTTTTCGTTTTTTTTCTAATTACATAAGTGTTTACACATGATAATAGTTACTTATTTATTTATTTCAGTGCAAATCATTCAAGGAACTTTATAGGCATCTCCATGGTCTCAAGGAAATAAATATTTGATCGTTCAAGATAAAAGTTTGCGGCACCCCTTCTTGTTCAAAGTGATCATCTTTTCCTTACTGCGAATTATGATTTTATTTAATTTTTTGTGTTTCGAATTTAGTTGTTTTTTTAATCATTAGTAGGAGCGCCAGGACTGTGGTATCTATGAAACTAGTTGATTCCCCGCGCGTTGCGGCGGGCATCAAAGATGATTTTCATGTGTGCAAAAATATGAACAGTCTACAAAAAAATGTTCATTTACAAATTAAATTAGCTCATCAATTCTAATCCATATAAACACCTATCTAGGTCTAATAGTGCTAATATAATAACACGTATAATATTGTGCTGGTCAGCTGTGCATCATGAGGGAGAAGGGACTCAAAAAAGTAACTTTGAAATAATTTGTAGCTAGAAAACTTATTTAAATGCAAATGTAGAAATAATAAGCATATACCATTGAAAATAATGTCTAGAGTCATATAGAAGGTGGCAGTGTAACATAATTATCTATTTTGACCTGTGTTTGTCACATGTGCTCAAGCTTCCATGATGAATCCATCCTAATTTACGAATCAATGCAAAATGAAATAAGTAGAAGAAAAGAGACATTACATCAAAATACATCTTCATGTACTAACCTTGTGTAGAAAAATTATTGGAATATACATAGTACTTTGCATAGAAGAATTAAACTTGTCAACACACCAATAAGTTAAGCAATGCATCACCCAAAACTGAACACAAAAAGTCCCTAATTCATTATAACAAATCTATTTTGTAGACCTGAAGAGACTATGTTAACACATATCAATTATGGAAGAGCGATTGCTGCAGGAGAGATGGGGAATAAGTAAGATGGTACAGAGAAGGTTCAGGGAGGAAGTGATGACTTACGAAATATACAGATTTTGGCGACATGGATCCATCTCGCCTCCGCTCGCTAGGCATGTATATGTTGCTCACACGTGCCAAAAACTGCTATAAAATTGGGAAGTAACATATGTATCATATGCCAATTCAAACTTGAAATTCACTTGAGATAAGTCGTGAGTAATGAGAGTGTATAACAGCATAACTCTAATTTTAAAGTCGCTGCATCAGAATGTCAGAATTAAGAAGGGACACCAACTCCGCTCAAGTGCAGGATTTGTGCCATATCCAAACTGACAAACTGTTGGTCACGTTGATGAAATTACGGGGTTGAAACTCTTTACCTCAGTCCCAGTATCAGACAGATTGGATTAGGCTTCATTACATAAAATAAACACGAAACAGGATTTACATGACTTTAAACAGATCCCAGGCAGAGTATCAAAAAACCAGTACTGGTCTTGCAGAGGAGCGGTCGCGCTGGCGGCAGACCCGCAGTGTTGCACTGGTCTTGCAGAGGAGGGGGGAGCAGAGACGCCGAGGAGCACGCCCAGACGCGCCACATACTCGGCCGCCTGAGACAGCCTGGACAGGGGCGACCTACCATCGGATGACGGCGCAACGATGGCTGAGCCCCTCTGCGCGCGGTGGCGGCCGGGGAGCCATGCCGGAAGGCGAGTAGCGGTGGAGGCCCCCTGTAGGATCACCGGATTAGGAGCTGGCCCTCTCAGGGGCGGAAGAAATAGAGTGGGTGCGTGCTCTTCTTATCAGATTAGAGATCCAGGACTTCCATGTGTTGTTTATTTCTAATGAAGAATGCGTGGAAGATGAAGGGGGTGTGACCTTGTGGAAATTGATGAAGAAGAGGAAGCAATCAGTGGTGGCTGCTCGTTTTTTAACCTTTTGGCTGTGCGGCTGTTCATGTGCGTGAGTGAGACCATGAACTGTGCAATGCTATGCACTGCTATTGCGATCCGGTCAGATAAAACGACCATTGATTTTGCATCGGACGGATAGAAATTATTGGGGTGATGTGGCTACATAAGATTTTAGCTTGCAAACATTAAATGCATTTTAGTGGGGATGAACTTTATAGATATTATAGATGAGGTTTCTTTGGGTATTCAAGGGAGGTTTTTATCCAAGAGTGTTTATGTTAGGTAATATGTTTTGTACATAGTTTTTTTAGTACTTGTTCATTGTATGATTTTCTTACTGTTAAACTGTGCATAATAAATTGTTGTGCATTTTTTAAGTATTCTTAATCATCATGTGCTTTCGTTATTTCTAGGCTGATACTGAAGCATTTCGAAAGTTCTTCACTAGGTATGCTGATCATTTTGCAAGTTTCGTACGTGAAAGCATCGAGGAATTCACCAGTAAGTGCTCTATTTTAATGGTTATGCTCTTCTCTAGTGAAGTCAATGAAGTCAACTTGCTCGTACAAAAAATGAAATGAAGTACATAAGAACATTACATATACATTCAATTGTTTGTATCATTTTTTTTGAATATTCCTTTGGTGTCCTCCTCCTTGTGTGATTCCTACTTTTATGGATGTCCTTTGATTTTCATTTTTCATCTTCGATGTCTACAGAATTAATAGAGTTTAAATTTATATTTAGCTTGTCAGAAAAGCATATTATTTGTATCACTGAGAAATAAATTCATTGGCACACTTACCTTGTGTATATGTCTTGTGTTCCAAATACTAGATATTCCAGGTTACATCTTATTCTTCCGTTATGGCAGTACATATTGTACGGGTTTCCTAGTTGTCTTGGTCTTTCTGTTGTGTTACTATCATTATTTGTGTGTCTGTCTCTTGATTGATCATGTATTGTATTGCTTGTATCTCTTTGATGTGATGCTGCTACCTTTGCCTCTGTTGCTGCTTGTGCCACTGCAATTTATGCTTTCAATGCTTCACATCCAGTTTTGTTGTGTCCTGACCCTTTGTAGTGGCCGCAGTTTATTTTTCTATTTTTCTGTCTTTTTTCTGAACCTGGCATCATTTTGTCCCCTGTCTTTGTTCCTCTTCTGTCAGACATTGGTCGGTCATGTAATATTTTGTTGCTACCTATTTCTCCATCGTGTATTTTTGCAGCTCCTTCATCTTCTCTTACTGTAGCAAGCACTTTTGTTTACATATAACGCATACACTGAATCATGATATTATATGCTTTGTCAGTTGAGCACGCTTTATTCCAAAGTTCTGCCATATGGCTCATCACACCAGCAAACTTTAGTGCTTCGTCCCTGCAAGAAGCATCTGCGACATTTCCTAATGTTGGGGGTTCCATGTCTATGTTTTTTCTCCATCTTTGAATCACAAAACTCTCTGGCAAATCATTTATCTCCATATGAACCAATGCTTTTATTACATGGCAGCAATGTATACCATCCTTCTGCATCTTCTTGCAGGAAGACATGAAGTTTTTTTCATCATCAAATGTGACATCAAATGACTCCCTTTTGAATTCCATGTGGTCATAGAATTTCACTATTCTTTTGAGTCGCAGGTGGCGACCAGGTTCAAGTGATCCATCTACCTTGAATGTCGTGTTGTTTGCGATCTCAATCTGGAACTTTAGGAATATGTCATTTGTCAATTGTTCAAGTGCTTGCTTTTCAAATGGATGCCTTGTTACTGCTTTTGTTGTCTTCAGTGATGCTGTGAGCTTTTTCTTGTCTAGGGCAGATAAACACTTGTCTTGTATAACCTCATATTGTTCAAGGAACATTATTATTGTGTCTATGTGCTAGCTATGGCATTTCCACATGTTATTTGTGCTCTTGCTCCTTCATGTTATATATGAAAATTGATTAGAAAAATGCACTAAACATTAATATGTCATCCATAAGCCTGTTTGCATCTTGCACCATGTCTCGACGTGATAGTTCGTGCTTTTCACCTAACATATACCCGGAGTATTTCAGACACCGACTAAGGTTTCCCCGCTCCGATTAATTTCTATGTAGCGCACCCCTGCCATGTCTTGCCATGCTAATCAACACTTAACTTGTCGGTAGGAAATGCAACTCTAACCTAATTTGTTTGTCCGGGGTTCCAACTCCGATTAATATGGATCATCATTGCCATGCCATGCATACCATCTTGATCATGCTGGATCTTCTTTATTCGCAGTAGTAAGACTTGCATACGTTGTGTGTTCCAGCATTTGCTTCTTCCCGGATAGGATCGCGAAGTGGTGTTGTGAGATACGACGAGTTCTCCGACAAGTTGTTTTGCAGCTTTTCATAGGCGAGCCCTCTCTCTTCACCTATTTTACATTTTGCTCTCCCTCGCACTGCTATACATAGGCTGCGCTTCTTTAAAGATTCACGTGTCCTATTCCACTTGTTTACCATAATAATCCTATATGTATCATTCCTTACCCATAGTTGTACCTTGATATTTGAGCCTTGCGAGTCGTAGGCGTGTTTAGGCTCTGTTGTTTATCTCGATCTGTTATCGGGATATGTTGGGTTGTTGGGAGGTTATCACATGCTATATCAGTTGTTGGAGATACACATGCTTTACTTATTTGTTGACAACTAAAATTGTAAGTAGAGGCTTCTGTGAGCCCCTTTGCGAAAGTATCGGAACTTTGACTCGCTAATGTCCCCTAGGACCCGAGTTCTTGTTATCTGTTCCGAGATTGACGCTCTACCCATACGTGGGGACGATTATTGGGTCCCCCCTCACCCATTACCTTTTCTCAAGTCTGTTGAAAGGGGGCCATAACCTTGGTTTTATTTGCCTATGCCATGTATGCCATGCTTTACTTACTATTGCCTTTGGGTTTACTTCTTGTTGCCTTCGGGTGTTTATATTCTGTACTGTACCCCGCGGAACGTTTAGCGAAGCGTGTGGTTTGCACGCCTAGCCGTTAACACAAACTCTGAGTCCGCTTCGGAGTACGGTCGGACTTCGTTACAGGTAGCTTAGTCGGGTGGCCCCCTAGACTTTCTTGTTGAGCGGTCTTGTTATGAGACTTCACTATCGCTCGGTGTGGTTGATCATGCGTATGGTTACATTTGGGCAACCCCTGCAGGGTGTACATCTTATCGATAAGCCGTGTCCGCGGTTATGGACGACTTGGAGCTGTTTAACTTGATCATAGAACAACTTACACCTTTATGTTTCTGTTAATAATCTGCTAATGACTTGCGTAGTAATATAGCATTACTACAACCAATATCTAATAAAACTTGTCCACCGTTGAGTGCCTTTTACATTGCTTCTTCGCTTTCTTGAAGGGGATATGTGTAATCGGCTGGGTTATGATTGTGTAGTCTTTAGTTGTTACCTTATGCGCTCTCTTATCTTCTCTGATTAGATGGATGTTGTAGCATGTCTCTATTGGTTATAGTTTTACTGCCGCTAAACCTACCATATAGCCCCCGGTGATATATTCGCCTGGCGAGCATAGCCATTTCTAGTCTCGCTAAGTATGTGCCGGAGTTCGTTCCTTGGTACTTACCCGCCTTTTCTCTTTCTCTTTGTTTCCTCCCTTTTGTCGTCAACCGATGGCCCGACTTCGATAGGTACGAGATGACGACGTTAGCAAGGTTACCCTTCCGGCTTGGCCTGGGCAGGGTTATGGACGCCACTTGTTTATCTTCAGGACTCTTAGTTCAATTTATATCTTGTCCGTACTCGGACGTATTTGATCTTTTGTATGATTCAGATCTTTGTATTGTATATTTGTATCTTGACTCGATGGAGTCGTTGTTGTAATATATCTGTTTGTTATGGGCTCTATTGTAATCATGTTGTAATGTTACCGCTCGTGTTAATTCCTCCGGCATCACGTGTGTGATCCGTCGCGCACGTCGTGTCGGAGGGCGTCTCTGAGTCGATATCGTACGGATTTCGTCGGGTTCGGTCGGATCCTCATGGTACTGGTTCTGGGGCATCACAAAGTACGCTGGTACCCACCTGTGTCTTATCCTGAATAACTTGCTTAGATGTTTTTCTCCTTATGCATTGTAATCCTTTATCACTTTATTCCATCCCATAATTCTAAATCATCTGGCGTGAATGCGTTCTTCGGAACGTACATTAGCATTTCTGACAATCCTAGATTTTTTTGCAAAGAAGGTGTTCTCTTTCTGACTCATCTTTGTCACGATGTGGAAGAAGCAACTCATGTGGGTTGTTGACTTTAGAACTATTTCGATTGCTCTCTTCATTGCTTTGTCATGGTCTGTTATTATTGTCTTTGGTTCTTTTCCGCCCATGACTTGAACAAATGTTTCCACTACCCATCTGAATGTATCTATTTTTTCATCCTTTAGTAGGGCAACTGCAAACAGTACTGTCGGGCCGTGGTTGTTCCCCCCAACTATAGGAAGAAATGGTAAGCCATACTTGTTTGTGCTTAAAGTTTTGGCGAACGATATGTAGTCACCAAACTACTTGTAGTTTATTACACACATTGCCTCCATCCAAAATAGGTTGTGAACTCTTTTCTCACTGTTTATCTCCATGTCATAATAGAAGCCAGATACTGTTTTGTGGAGTGTCTTGAAGCGTTCCACACACTTCTGAATGTCATGGTCCCTTTCAATTTGTTGTTGCTTACTCTTTATGTTTCTTAGATAAACAACATCGAATGGTATTCCACGGGATTTCCCTTTGATCATCCGGAAGATTAACATCATCTTCATGTGTGGTAGACATCCCATCTGTAGTAGATGGATTAATTTCCTGTCAAGATCAGTTATTTTTTTGTGATAGTGTGCAATCATAATTATATAGTCTGTTGGTTCTAGTGTATGGTTGTGTTCTAAATGAACCTTCTTGATGTACCAAAATCCTTCAAATTCTCTAACTATTATGTTTGCTTTACAATCAGATTTCACGAGTGTATTTGTTCTTCTCTGGGACGATGGTTTGGCTTCTGTGTTTGTGCATCCTTCCTTGTTACATGCGAACGTATGCATGTATATTTCTCCGTTCTTTCCTGATCTCTTGTTGCTAAACTTCTTCACTTTTTAAATCATGTCTTCTTGGCATACATGGTGTATCTATAGAATGGATAGTCTCTTGTTTTGAAACGGGCACCTTCCTTTGGTATAGCTGCATTGATAATCTCATCAACTGCTGGGTAGTCAGCTGAGTTGAACATCTTGTCCATTTCTTCTTCCATCTTTGTAGGTGGATCTCGATTTATTTCTGGATCGTCATCCTGCAGTCTTCTATTGTTTTAGGTTTTATAGTTTGTCCCTCTGATGGAGAGTTTGATTCTCCTGTGATGCGCTTCTGCGATGATGAATAGGCTTCCTTTTGCTTTATTCCTGTGGAGATACTTGTTTCTTCATCGTTACTTCCCATTCCTCTGGTTTCCTGAATTCATACCATCCATATGGTGCAATAGTTTTGTAAGAGAGTGTTCCAGTGGTATATATATTTTAATGTTTACTCCCACATATAACATAGCGTGGACTATTTATAAAATCAAAAGTACGTACCTGGTGATCCATAAATTTATTTCCTGATGTTTATGTACATGTGTAACCTTCGTATGCCTCCTGTAAATTAAAGGTATACAATTAACTTTTTTGATTTATCCTTTTCAATGAAATTGAGAATTATAGTACATATATGTACTTTTTACCTTGATATGGCTTGCGGTGCTATCATTTGAATTTGTGTTGGCCTCAGCAAACTTCCTTTCCTGCTCAAAGTAAATCAAGTAAACTTTATGTTAGATTTCCGGTTTATTGATATTTATTGATACGTCTCCAACGTATCTATAATTTCCGATGTTCCATGCTTGTTTTATGACAATACCAACATGTTTTGTTCACACTTTATATCATTTTCATGCATTTTCCGGAACTAACCTATTAACAAGATGCCACAGTGCAGTTCTGTTTCTGCTTTTGGTTCCAAAAAGGTTCAATATTATTCTGGACGAAATCAACGCCAAACCTCCTATTTTTCCGGGCGTCCGAACACCGAAGAAGTCGGAGAGGGGCGGGGCCACCACACCACATGGCGGCGCGGGCCAGGCCTAGGCCGCCGGGCCAGTGTGGCCCCCTGTGCCCCCGCGCGCCTCTTCGCCTATAAAGCCCTTTCGACCTAAAAACGCAGTACCAATTGACGAAACTCCAGAAAGACTCAGGGGCGCCGCCACCGCGAAACTCCAATTCGGGGGACAGAACTCTCTTCCGGCACCTGCCGGGGAATTGCCCCGGGCCATCTCCACCGTCTTCACCGCCATCTTCACCGCCATCGCGCTTCCATGATGAGGAGGGAGTAATCCACCTCCGAGGGCTGAGGGCTCCGCTGTAGCTATGTGGTTCATCTCTCTCCATGTACCTCAATACAATAATCTCATGAGCTGCTTTACATGATTGAGATTCATATGAGTTTGTATCACAATTTATCTATGTGCTACTCTAGCAAAGTTATTAAAGTAGTTCTATTCCTCCTGCACGTGTGTAAAGGTGACAGTGTGTGCACCGTGTTAGTACTTGGTTTATGCTATGATCATGATCTCTTGTAGATTGCGAAGTTAACTATTGCTATGATAATATTGATGTGATCTATTCCTCCTACATATGCATGAAGGTGACAGTGTGCATGCTATGTTAGTACTTGGTTTAGTCTTTGATCTATCTTACACTATAAGGTTACTTAAATATGAGCATTATTGTGGAGCTTGTTAACTCTGCATTGAGGGTTCGTGTAATCCTACGCAATGTGTTCATCATCCAACAAAAGTGTAGAGTATGCATTTATCTATTGTTATGTGATCAATGTTGAGAGTGTCCACTAGTGAAAGTGTAATCCCTAGGCCTTGTTCCTAAATACCTGCGTTACTACTGCTTGTTTCTCTTTCCGTGTTACTACTGCTGCAATACTACCACCATCAACTACACGCAAAGCTATTTTCGGCACCGTTGCTACTGCTCATATATATTCATACCACCTGTATTTCACTATCTCTTCGCGAACTAGTGCACCTATTAGGTGTGTTGGGGACACAAGAGACTTCTTGCTTTGTGGTTGCAGGGTTGCATGAGAGGGATATCTTTGACCTCTTCCTCCCGAGTTCGATAAACCTTGGGTGATCCACTTAAGGGAAAACTTGCTGTTTCTACAAACCTCTGCTCTTGGAGGCCCAACACTCTACAGGAAAGGAGGGGGAACGTAGACATCAAGCTATTTTTGGCGCCGTTGCGGAGGAAAGGTAAAAGGCACTCATACTCCGGTTCAGGTAAAGTACTTTTCGCGCCATTGTGTTTGTGCTCGAAACTATTTCCTTTAGATCCCAATTGCAACTTTTTGTTTCTTGTTTACACTAGTAAGGCATAATGGAAAACATCTGTGAGCTTTTTATTCTATTTCCGAGTCAAGACATGAATGGTTTAATGCGAAAATTAAAAAACCCATGGAACATGTTAGTATGAACACTTTGAATACCATTGTTGCTAATGATATGGAAAATTCTAAGCTTGGGGAAGCTGGTTTTGATGAGCATGATCTTTTTAGTCCACCAAGCATTGAGGAGGAAATTTACTTTGATGATACTTTGCCTCCTATTTATGATGATTATAATGATAGTAGTCTTTTGTTACCACCTGTTATGGAGGATGAATTTGATTATGATTATAATATGCCTCCTATATTTGATGATGAGAATAATAATGATAGCTACTTTGTTGAATTTGCTCCCACTACAACTAATAAAATTGACTATGCCTATGTTGGGAGTAGTAATAATTTTATGCATGAGACTCATGATAAGAATGCTTTATGTGATAGTTATATTGTTGAGTTTGCTAATGATGCTACTGAAAGTTATTATGAGAGAGGAAAATATGGTTGTAGAAATTTTCATGTTACTAAAACACCTCTCTATGTGCTGAAATTTTTGAAGCTATACTTGTTTTATCTTTCTATGCTTGTTGCATTATGCTTCTTGAACTTGTTTATTTACAAGATTCCTTTTCATAGGAAGCATGTTAGACTTAAATGTGTTTTGAATTTGCCTTTTGATGCTCTCTTTTGCTTCAAATATTATTTCTTGCGAGTGCATCATTAAAACTGCTGAGCCCATCTTAATGGCTATAAAGAAAAGAACTTCTTGGGAGATAACCCATGTGTTATTTTGCTACAGTACTTTGTTTTTATTTTGTGTCTTGGAAGTTGTTTACTACTGTAGCAACCTCTCCTTATCCTAGTTTTGTGTTTTGTTGTGCCAAGTTAAGCCGTTGATAGAAAAGTAAGTACTAGATTTGGATTACTGCGCAGTTCCAGATTTCTTTGCTGTCACGAATCTGGGTCTACCTCCCTGTAGGTAGCTCAGAAAATTAAGCCAATTTACGTGCATGATCCTCAGATATGTATGCAACTTTCATTCAATTTGGGCATTTTCATTTGAGCAAGTCTGGTGCCATTTTAAAATTCGTCAATACGAACTGTTCTGTTTTGACAGATTCTGCCTTTTATTTCGCATTGCCTCTTTTGCTATGTTGGATGAATTTCTTTGATCCATTAATGTCCAGTAGCTTTATGCAATGTCCAGAGTGTTAAGAATGATTGTGTCATCTCCGAATATGTTAATTTTTATTGTGCACTAACCCTCTAATGAGTTGTTTCGAGTTTGGTGTGGAGGAAGTTTTCAAGGAAAAGAGGAGTATGATGCAACATGATCAAGGAGAGTGAAAGCTCTAAGCTTGGGGATGCCCCGGTGGTTCACCCCTGCATATTCTAAGAAGACTCAAGCGTCTAAGCTTGGGGATGCCCAAGGCATCCCCTTCTTCATCGACAATATTATCAGGTTCCTCCCGAAACTATATTTTTATTCCGTCACATCTTATGCACTTTACTTGGAGCGTCTGTATGTTTCTTGTTTTTGTTTGTGTTTGAATAAATGCTTGTGTGGGAGAGAGACACGCTCCGCTGGTTCGTATGAACACATGTGTTCTTAGCTCATAATATTCATGGCGAAGGTTGAAACTGCTTCGTTAAATTATTATATGGTTGGAATTGGAAAATGCTACATGTAGAAATTGGTGTGATGTCTTGAATAATGTGATACTTGGCAATTGTTGTGCTCTTGTTTAAGCTCTTGCATCATATACCTTGCACCCATTAGTGAGGAAATACATAGAGCTTGTTAAAATTTGGGTTTGCATGAGTGGTTTCTCTAGAGTCTAGATATTTTCTAGTAAGATGTTTGAACAACAAGGAAGACGATGTATAGTTTTATAATGCTTGTAATATGTCTTTTATGTGAGTTTTGCTGTACTAGTTCGTGCTTGTGTTTGCTTCAAACAACCTTGCTAGCCTAAAAATTGTATCGAGAGGGAATACTTCTCATGCATCCAAATCCTTGAGCCAAACAACACTATGCCATTTGTGTCCACCATACCTACCTACTACATGGTATTTTCCGCCATTCCAAAGTAAATTGCTTGAGTGCTACCTTTAAAATTCCATCATTCACCTTTGCAATATATAGCTCATGGGACAAATAGCTTAAAAACTATTGTGGTATTGAATATGTAATTATGCACTTTATCTCTTATTAAGTTGCTTGTTGTGCGATTACCATGTTCACTTGGGACGCCATCAACTATTCATTGTTGAATTTCATGTGAGTTGCTATGCATGTCCGTCTTGTCTGAAGTAAGAGAGATCTACCACCCTATGGTTAAGCATGCATATTGTTAGAGAAGAACATTGGGCCGCTAACTAAAGCCATGATCCATGGTGGAAGTTTCAGTTTTGGACATATATCCTCAATCTCATATGAGAAATTATTAATTGTTGTTACATGCTTATGCATAAAAGAGGAGTCCATTATCTGTTGTCTATGTTGTCCCGGTATGGATGTCTAAGTTGAGAATAATCAATAGCGAGAAATCCAATGCGAGCTTTCTCCTTAGACCTTTACAGGCGGCATAGAGGTACCCCTTTGTGACACTTGGTTAAAACATGTGCATTGTGATGATCCGGTAGTCCAAGCTAATTAGGACAAGGTGCGGGCACTATTAGTATACTATGCATGAGGCTTGCAACTTGTAAGATATAATTTACATGATACATATGCTTTATTACTACCGTTGACAAAATTGTTTCATGTTTTCAAAATAAAAGCTCTAGCACAAATATAGCAATCGATGCTTTCCTCTTTGAAGGACCATTCTTTTACTTTTATTGTTGAGTCAGTTCACCTATCTTTCTCCACCTCAAGAAGCAAACATTTGTGTGAACTGTGCATTGATTCTTATATACTTGCTTATTGCATTTGTTATATTGCTTTGCATTGACAACTATCCATGAGATATACATGTTACAAGTTGAAAGCAACCGCAAACTTAATCTTCCATGTGTTGCTTCAATGTCTCTATGAATTTAGTGCTTTATGAGTAACTCTTACAAGACTTATTGATGCTTGTCTCAAAGTACTATTCATGAAAAGTCTTTGCTATATGATTCACTTGTTTACTCATTGCATTTACATTGTTTTGAATCGCTGCATTCATCTCATATGCTTTACAATGGTATGATTAAGATTATGTTGGTAGCATGTCACCTCAGAAATTATCTTTATCGTTTACCTACTCGAGAGAGAGTAGGAACTAATTAGGGATGATACGTCTCCAACGTATCTATAATTTCGATGTTCCATGCTTGTTTTATGACAATACCAACATGTTTTGTTCACACTTTATATCATTTTCATGCATTTTCCGGAACCTATTAACAAGATGCCACGGCCAGTTGCTGTTTTCTGCTGTTTTTGGTTCGAAAGGCTGTTCGGACAATATTCTCTAATTGGACGAATCAACGCCAAACCTCCTATTTTTCCCAGACGTCAGAACACCGAAGAAGAGTCGGAGAGGGGCCAGGGGCCACCACACCACATGGCGCGCGGGCAGGCTGGGCGCGCTTTAGGGTGTGGCGCCGTGCTTCTGCGCGCCTCTTCGCCTATAAAAGCCCTTTCGACCTAAAACACGACCAATTGACGAAACTCAGAAAGACTCCAGGGCGCCGCCACCACGAAACTCCAATTCGGGGGACAACTCTGCATGCGGGCAGGGAATTGCCGGAGCCATCTCCACCGCCGTCTTCACCGCCATCTTCACCCCATCGTCGTTGCATGATGAGAGGTAATCCACCTCCGGGCTGAGGGCTCCGCTGTAGCTATGTGGTTCATCTCTCTCCCATGTACCTCAATACAATAATCTCATGAGCTGCTTTACATGATTGAGATTCATATGAGTTTGTATCACAATTTATCTATGTGCTACTCTAGCAAAGTTATTAAAGTAGTTCCTATTCCTCACACGTGTAAAGGTGACATGTGTGCACCGTGTTAGTACTTGGTTTATGCTATGATCATGATCTCTTGTAGATTCGAAGTTAACTATTGCTATGATAATATTGATGTGATCTATTCCTCCTACATATGCATGAAGGTGACAAGTGCATGCTATGTTAGTACTTGGTTTAGTCTGTTGATCTATCTTACACTATAAGGTTACTTAAATATGAGCATTATTGTGGAGCTTGTTAACTCCGGCATTGAGGGTTCGTGTAATCCTACGCAATGTGTTCATCATCCAACAAAAGTGTAGAGTATGCATTTATCTATTCTCATTATGTGATCAATGTTGAGAGTGTCCACTAGTGAAAGTGTAATCCTAGGCCTTGTTCCTAAATACTATTACTGCTTGTTACTTCACTGTTTCACTGTGTTACTGCAATACTACCACCATCAACTACCGCACCAAGTATTTTCACTTGCGTTGCTCTGCTCATATATATTCATACCACCTATTTCACTATCTCTTCGAACTAGTGCACCTATTAGGTGTGTTGGGGACACAAGACTTCTTGCTTTGTGGTTGAGGGGTTGCAGAGGGATATCTTTGACCTCTTCCTCCAGGTTCGATAAACCTTGGGTGATCCACTTAAGGAAAACTTGTGCTGTTCTACAAACCTCTGCTCTTGGAGGCCCAACACTGTCTACAGGAAAGGAGGGGGAACGTAGACATCATTTATCCATAATGAATAATCATTTCTTATCTTTATATTCTTGAATGGTACCTTCATAATTTTTGGTGATCCTGGTTGCATGTGTGATTCTGTGTCAATCTTTTTGTCTAGTATATCATAGCTTCTGCTTGATGCTGTATGTTCTTTCTTTTATGCCTGGATTCCGTAAACCTCCTATAAATTGGATATATATTTAAATTTGTCAAACTATTTATTAACCATAGTTACTTTTGTGGTCATTGCAAGTTACCTTGATCAAATGTAATGTACATGTCTCTTTGATGTCTCTTTTGTGTTGTTGAGATTGTCGTCGGGAGGTCTCGTGCTTGTCCACTAGCTTAAACTGAGTATGATTGTTTTTGTTGTCGTTCGACATATCATCATCCTCGATTTCTTTGAAGAAATTCCTATCAAACACATAAATAATTATCAGGTTTTCTCCTAAAATGTTTTGATCTTGTACGTTACCTCTACAACCTTTGTTACTTACCTCATAACTTGATGAGCTTCTTGGCCTGTACTTTTCCGCTGGTGCAGTTGAGCTATTCTTGCTGATTGTTGGTGACACATAAATATGCCTACCTGTTTCTTTGTATTGTTTTTTGTCTCACATTGTTGCCATCAACATTCTATAAGAAGATTGACAGTCAAGAATATTGCTATCTCCCATTTTTGAATAGATTTGTTAAAATGATCGTATAATCTAGTAATGTTCCCTACCTTCATTGTTAATTTTGCCGATTGATTTGTTTTCATGCTGCTTGCAACCAGGGCAGGATGAACCTGTTCATTTGAACAAGCGGAGGAGGGTGCATACTGTTTGAGATTATCTGAGGTTAGTAAACTTTTTTCTTCCTTCCTCTATCCAATCCCTTTGTTGAGTTCTTACTTGAAGCTTCTTCCTTCTTTATTTCTACTAGAGATCGTTTCAGGTGAGCACACTATACTTTTTATTGTGATTCATCACGTTTAATTCTATTTTGTTCCATTCTCTCCTTTTTATATCTCCAGCTGTGTATTCTTGCTTGAAAATTTTGAATATTAATTTTTGCAAATGCATGTCTGACAAAACAAACAGTTTATGTTGTGTACATTTTGAATGCAGATATATGATCACATTACAAAATAAATCACAATATAGTCATACTATAGGTACACTAGTAGTAGTTGTGTACCTGTTGACATCAGGAAGCTGTTATTTCCTGGAATTGTTACTAGTACTTCTTACTACAATTGGTTAGTACTTCCTGAACAATATATACACACTAATACTTTTGCTTTTGTATGTACTTGTTGACAGCATGGAAAGTGTTTTTCCATGGATTTGTTACTAGTACTTCTTAGTATGATTAGTTAGTACTTCCTGATCATTATATGCACGAGACTGATAGTTGTGTGCTTGCTTCAATCGTGATGATGTTTTCCCATGCAATTGTACTAGTAGTTGTTAGTATGGTGAGTTAGTACTTCCTTATACCACAAAGTTTACCAGAACGGAAAGGTTCTTATGAGTAGAGTTGAACTGATAAGTTTTACCATTTTTGCAACTTTTGCCATCTGTTCTGCAGTTAGTGGTATCTTAACTCCAGGTGGTAGCTTGTTCAACCACATTATTTGTTGTTCTTCATCCTTCTCTTGTGGTGCCCATGCTTGATCCATCTTCTCTGATGACTCTTTTTTTTCCAGGCATGCAGGAGTATGAAGTGTTGAAGTTCAAGACTACGAAGAGCAAGTGTGGAAGGTTAAGAAGTTTGGTTGCTACTTGTTGGGGGGATGACCCCCGGTATGCCAAAGGCATGCCGAACATGCCTTGTTTAGGCTATTGAGGTACCGGTTTAAAGATTATTCCGGACTGTAGAGTTAAGCTAGTGGCTAAGTGAATCTATACCGGTATCCCAGAAGGGGTATACCGGAATAGACTAAGAAGGTACCGGACTACCGGTACAAGCTACACTGTAGCAGCACGTCGGCAAGCTGGTCAAGATTCTCTCAAGAGCTAGAGGACAGATGAGCGAAGCACTGGATCGAAGCTCTGAGGCCAAAGAAGAAGATGACGTAAAAGGCGGAGGATGTCACCGTTCTGATTAAAGGTCTACCGGCGTCACCTGTGCAAAAAGGCTTTGTAAAGTAGTTTGTCTAGTCAAAGATGCCATTGGGGTTTCTTGCTCTGTCCCCTGTAAGCCACCCTCTCCCCTATATAAGGAGAGGGGGCACACCCTTGCGCGGGGAAGATTACCTTGTATAAGATAGCCTGTAACCTAACTCGATCATGAAATAGAGAGATCCAAAGTTGAGCTAGTTCTTGTGCTGTTCATCTTCACCCTCTGGCCAAGGCCAAGTTCTTCAGGAAAGCTTCCGGGAATCCATCCCCATATAACCAAAAACCTCCCCCGAATCCTCCAGCACACATTTGGCCCCAACTTAAGCCATCCCATGGCATCTGCCTGTTCACCACGACGACAGTTGGCACTGCCGTGGGGCCAGCATCGCGCTTCTAGAGTTCATATTCGGGCGGGCCTCACTCACCATCTCCGGCGGCGTGTGGTCACCTCGCTCGTCGATGCGTCTTCTCGATGGACTTCATCAACGACAACACGGGCTGCTTCGCCAACGGCGCAAGTTCCCAAGAACGGCCCGCCAGTTTGGCAGCCTCCGCGTCTAGTACGGCACCGTCCCGGAGCGCTGCCTCTCGCCGGTCTGGTTGCGCCGAGACCCGCCAATTCTGTTGCGTGCGCACGCCGCGGCAGCAGCGTCGAGGTGGCGTGTGTGCGACCGACGCGGCAAGGCTGCCGGCGAAGGCGCCGGACAGCGAAGTCCACGCGCACGCCAAGCCGCCGACCGAGCGTTACCAAGCGGTTGCGGTATTTGCAGCGCCACGGAACTACTTCCAAGCGCCATGAGCGGCGCGGCACCATCGCGTTGTAACATCGATCCCGCAGCTCAAGTGACTGGGCCTGTGACAAGCCTTCCTCCAGGCGCGGACATCATCCGGCGTAAGCGAGCTGGAACCTAACCCTACGTAGGTATAACGCTGCCCATGGCTTTGCTTGGTAGCGCTCAGCCTGCTGGATCAGAAAACCGGCTTAGAGCTCGCAACCTAGACTGGGATCTGAAGGAAGTTCTTGGGAACCTCTCGCATCCTTGAGCATCGTGAAAACCTAAGTACATAGCCCGGATAAAACCATAAAGCTGCTAGGGCTGCGAGAGGCGTGTGACTCGCTAGGAGATGCTTTGGCAAACCAAGATCGTGTTAGGAGCGCCGTTAATCTGAGGAACAAAATGTTGAGCAGCTTGCTAAGGTAACAAAGTTGCCGCATTTGCGTTCAACAAAGAATGCCGGAAGCAAGTCCCATGGGAGGCATCGTCCCCCCATCGGAGGAGAAAAAAGAAGTGAATGCGCAAGCAGACGTGTATGATCCGGTGCCGGAGGCAGTAAGCCAAGCGAGACGAGGCGGAAGAAAAAGCCAAGGGGCAGGACTTGGCTATGCCGGAACGGCTATGCAGAAATGATTATGCCGGAGAGGTGACCCAAAATTATCGTGGCAAGGCAGCTGATGAGGAGGAAATGCCTCCGCCAAGTACCAGCGAGCAAGAGCCGCAGTCCGAACGTTACGATGAAGCTGATTCTGGAACTGAAAGAATCTCAGCCTACCGGAACCCTTGGGGGAACGCTTAGGAGAAAGGTGCCTGCCAGACCAGGATGCGAGGCACAGGCTGGATAGGGTGTACTTATTTGAGATGATCGAGGCGAAGGTCTCGGGTCCAAAATGCTTTGGCCTGAATCATGAGAGGAACCACCGGTTCACAACTTAGTTGCCCCGTGACACAAAAACATATGATGGCACCACTAGCCGGAAGAGGCGGCTGGATTATAACCGCGATATCGTCGTTGGCGGTGGACGAACCAACAGGGAGAGAATCGGCGCTAGTCGTAGAATCGTACCATCCTTTTGTAGGACCGCGCATTTGGCGCAACAACTTGCCGGCAGGAAGCATAAATGGCTGGTTGGACTTTGAGGAAGCTTTCGTAAGCAAAACTTTGTATGTACCGTAGGCCAAACAGCCGCGACAGCTCGCTTTGTGCGTGCAGCGCTCCAATGAGACAGATCGGGATTACCTGATCCGATGGAACTCCACAAGGAACTCCTGTGAAGGGGTGATCGAGGCACATGCCATTGCTTGGTTTTTTGTCGTCGTGGTGAACGAGCAGATGCCATGGGATGGCTTAAGTTGGGGCCGAATGGGCACTAGAGGATTCGGGGAGGGTTTTTGATTGATGGGATGAACTTCCATGGTTTCCTCAAGAACTCAGCCAAAGGCAAAGGTAGAAGAAGAAACACAAAAGGAAGAACTCTGCTCTAGATCTTTCTTTTCATTGATCTCAACAGGATACAGGTTTGTGTCTAACAATCATACATGGTGAGTCGTGTCCGAGGGGGTGCCCCTCTCCTTATATAGGGGAGGGTGGCTTAATGGCAAGAAAACCTAATGGCATCTTTGACTAGACAAACTACTTTACAAAGTCACTTTAATCATAGATGACGCCGGGTCTTCTTTAATCAGGAGGGACGCCCTCCGGCTTCTTTCAGCGTCATCTTCCTCTTTGGCGCCAGAGCTTCGTTTAAAGCTACTTTGTTAGCTCATCTTGTCCTCTAGCTTTCTAAGAGAATCTTTGACCATCTTGGCGTGCTACCGGCACTTCTTACCGAGCCGGTGTCTTCTTTACTGTTCCGGTATGCCTCTTAGGGATACCGGCCAACTTCTTAGAAACACTTAACTTTGTGCTCCGGATAAACATTAAATCGGTATCTTGATGGCTCAAACCATCCGTTTTGGCATGGGCATACCGGGGTCATCCCCCAACACCACTATGAAGTCTTGGATTTTATCCAACAGACCATGCCAGTTCACATATCTCAAGGTACCGGTTTAATCTTTCCGGTGGTCATTTTAGATCCCGGCATCTTTGCCGGACTCACATCTTTCTCTCTTTGCAAGGTATGCCGGTATCTTATTCTCCGGTATCCTAGACATTAAATCTCTCCTCGTGATAAAGAATTTCTCAGCTGAGTGCCTCGGTGACATGCGCCTGTATCCGACGCGCCGTCAGGGGTCACTTCCTTGGCTTGCCCAGCCTTATGGCGCCACACCGGATCCCGGCTGCCGTTCCGGATCCGTGCGGCTTCCCTGTGGTATTCTATTTTCCGCGCGTGTATCCTCGCGCCACGTGGCGGCCCACGAAGCGAACCGCCGCAGCCTAGCGGTTTCCAGCCCACTATCTCTTCCTCCTATATAAGGGGAAACTGCTCCTTCTTCCTCCTTTCTTCGCATTCTCAACTCCCTCGCGCGCACAGAGCTCCTAGCCCTCTTGCGCGCTCGACGCTTCCATTCGTTGCCAGAGCTCCGCCGCCCGGCGAACTTCCACCGCTGCTCCGCCGAGCCTCGCCAAGCTTCACTGCGCGGAGATTCGTTGCAGTGCACCTGCCGCGACTGCACCGTTCGTGCTCCGACGACCTCTTCTCCACTCTCTCGTCGCCGGACTTCCTCGGCAACTACGAGCTCGCCGCCCCACAGGCGATCTTCTCCCTCAGCATCTCCGCCGCCTCAGGTTAGGCTCGATTCACGCTTATCCCTCTCTCCTTTGCTTTTCAGATCTTGGGCCGGTAGGATATTTACTTCCTATTTTCTTTTGCTTTTTCTCTTACTCGTAGATCTTCGCGCAAGGGTAGATCTTGGGAAGTCTGTTTTTCCGGGTAGATTCGTAGGTCTAGCGAAGAGTCTCTTTCCGTGTCCTCCTCCAGTAGCCAACAGAGCGAAGCTTCCGACGGGCTAACCGCTGATCTTGCCCGGATGGAAGCCGACACCGGCAAAGATCAAGAGGCCGGCAGCTCTAGCCAAGCCCCCGGAGTAGATCTATCCGGTATCAAACGCGGAGCCTGGAAAGGCTCCGACGTTGCGCAACACGAGATCGACTGGCTCTACCGGTCTAGAAGGATACCGAAAGGAGTATCCTGCCGGCTTCCTGGCGACGAGATCGAACCGGTACTCGAACCCGGTGAGTTCGTTGTGTTTCTTGCTCACTTCGAGCGCGGCTTCGGCCTTCCTGCTTCTGACTTCTTCCGCTAGATTCTGGATTTTTACCAACTCCAGCCTCACCCTTTCTCGCAAGCCGTTTTTACCTTTCTTGTTATGCCACCTTCATGGAGGGCTACATCGGTATCCGTCCCACTCGCGAGACTTTTGCTGCTTCTTCTCTCTCGGATTAACTCCGTTCAGGGCAAGGAGATTCCTAAGCCCAAACCCCCGTACAATGCGGGTCTTGTATCATCGGCTCCCGCCAAGGGAGCCCCTTCTTTAAATTCTCTGGTCTCGAGTCCATGCCGGTTATGGCAAGGGAACTTCTTCTACGTGAAGAACAACGGCGCCTGATCTCATCAATTTGCGGCCTTTATCCGGCGCCGCCCGTAAAGGTCAACTGGAGCTACTTTCCCGGGACGAATCACATTAGAGCAGACCGGTACGCTTCATGGAGAAGCTAATAAGGAGACAAACATCTTTTGACGACATCATCACCTTCATTTCACGCCGGTGCTTCCTCTTAAGCGCCGCTCTGGATGAGCGAGATGTACGGTCACGGCGATCCTACCAAGATCACCGGCCTCCCCAAGCAAAGAGGACATAGTCCTCAAGGCTAGGCAGATCTGCCGACCCATGCCGGATGACCGGGAGTGGGGCTTCCCTCTTAGCTCCACCAACTCCAACTAAGGAAGTAAGAGATTGTGCAACCCGGGTTGTTGTACCGGTAACTTTTACGTTGTGGCTAACTGACTTTCCATTTGTTTTCAGGCCAAAGACCGCTTCCCTCGGATCGAAGCGGAGCGGCGAGGCCCTTGCCGGAAGCGTCCTCTGGACACGGTGGACCCAGATCCTTACATCCACTGGACTGATCTCAAGATGGGCCGGGTCCCCATCTCGCGCCCCGGTAACTCCTCGTCTGAAGCTCCCAGTTCCACCGACGATCTCGCTGTGCTTGAGGTAGCTTTCTTTTCTGGTCTCTCATATTTTACTGTTATTCCTCCTCTGTAGATGCTCCCTCAGTTAGCACCCAACCGCAGGTTCATGAGCACATTGCTCCTCTGCAGGCCGAAGTTGGCCGCGAGTACATGGAGAAGCTCACCTCCGAGGGCAAAAAGCACAAGGCCCCGGCAACTGATGCCGGTTCAAGCCAAGGCCCTCCCGCCAAGCGCTCCCGGACCGAAGTTATCGGAGGGAAGGCGGTAGGCAAGAAGCGCTACAAGGGCAAACAGATGCCAGTGGCCTCCGGGTAAGTCTTCGTTTCTCTTCGTGCTTTGTTTTTCAAACTTTTTCTTCCGGTTGCCTTTTCCAACCTTTCTCTTTTTCTTGTTCAGCCCTGCGCTCAAGCTCTCCAAGAGCTCCGGTGGCCCAAGGCCTGAGAGCTCTGAGGGAACCGTAAGGACCTCATCTCCTCTTCACCCAAGCCGACCTTGTCCCCGGGTTCAACGGCTGGCATCGTGCCCCTCTGGGAGGCACTACAAATGCGGGGCGCGCGGCCCCTACACCGACCGCGCGGAGGAGGAGCATGTCTCCCCTCCTGATACACAAGGCAGCAGCGCAGAGGAAACATCGGGCGCCGATTCGGAAAGCTGCGGGAGGGCGGGACCTACAGTTCCTCCGAGTACAAAGAAAAGACAAGGGGTCTTCCCCCTCCAAGCGGTGCGGACTCTTCGCGCCCGGCAAGTTCTTTGGGCAGGCCTTTTTGGCAGCCCCTTGATAAGCCCAAGACTACACTGCCACAGCGAAGCTCAATGGCAAGGCCAACGGAGACACGGCTTGGCCTTGCTTGAGAAACCCTCAAGATCACTAAGTTCCTCAGCGGAGCTTCCAAGGAAGAAGACCAAGCTTCCGGCCTTCACCGCCGACCCGCGGTCACGCAGTGCTGCCGTGTGCAGCTGCGGCTGAAGAGAA